>JBBGZY010002155.1:1492500-1879794 GCA_037952925.1 Lithobates clamitans
ATAATACTTGGCTATGTGTTTTACTTCAAAAGACAGTTTGGGAGTAGGCAGTCACATTTAAAAAAATACAATGTAAAATAACAAGGGACACCAACATAGTTGTATCTCTGATTTTAAAAACTACGGGACAATGGTGTTGTGGTAACTTGCCCCAAAAAAAAAAAAAAAAAAAGCAAATATTATTCTTGATATCACTAGAAAAAAAAGCCTTTGAATTTGTTTGCAATAACTCCGTCAGTATCACCAGCAAAGCAGCTTCATTATTATCCCATTAAAGAAGAAGAGAATTGTGCGCTGCATTTCGAGATTTCATAATTTGCCGCGTCATGAATGTTAATTCTCCATTACCAACGCTAGTTTACAAGACCGACCGCTTCCGGCTCATCCTTGCTTCCGAGCATGCGTGTTTGTACTTTGGACTTTTGTCTGACGGACTTGTATACACACCCTCGGAAAATCCGACAACTGACATTTGTCCGCGGAAAATTTTAAAACCTGCCATCCAACATTTGTCGTCGGAAAATACAACAATTGTCCGATGGAGCGTACAAATGGTCGGATTTTCCGCCAATAGCCTGTCATCACACGTTTCCCATCAGAAAATCCGATCGTGTGTACGCGGCTTTAGTTGGCTGTATTGTCTAGTATGTTCTAAGTCATCTAACTGGGAACAATTACAGTATTCAGGAGTTCTTATTGGTGATTATGTTTGCTCCAGATCTGTGATTCTGTAGCCAAAAAAAAAAAAAAAAGAGCCAGGCAACAAGAATCTTCAGAAGGCTGCCAGCAATGGTAACCCACATATTTTCACATGGATGGTTGACTGAGGATTAGCATACCTCCCAACTTTTTGGGATGGGAATGAGGGACATCTATCAGCAAAAGTAGGCAGCCATGGGACACACCCCTTGCCACGCCCCCTTAAAGGAGAATTGTACAAAAAACAAGATTGGTTAAATCCAGAAGTGCTTTTTTTTACCACTACTCTTCCTTTATATTGGCTTTTGGAATTTACAAATGCAGCAATTTAGAAATAGGGTGAAAGGTTTAGCACTGGAAAACACTTTTTGATAGATAAAAAGTGCATTTTATATACAACTATATAGATCAGACCAAAATGAGGGACAAATGAAGAGCAATGAGGGACAGAGGGACATTGCTCCAAATCAGGGACAGTCCCTCCAAATCAGGGACAGTTGGGAGCTATGGATTAGTGGTATTTGTCTTCCTTCCCAAACACATCCCAATATACCCCGGGTGATGTGTATTTTTTCATCAATATGCAGCACCTGCCTGCTCATTACCAGCGGCCCTTGATAGGCGAGATAAGGGCTATGTATTGCTTGGGAACGCTGCTGCAGCGGCACATTTCCCATCTAATAGACTTTCTGTCTTGTTCTGCCTTGCCGAGCAAGGTACTGCTCTCTGCAGCTATCTTAAGCGTCCTCGCCGTACTCAGCAAAAAAAAAAAAAAAAAAAACAAGCGGTGCGTCTATGAAGACATGATATGCACTGAATTCAAATGCTTGTCCTTTAAAATCTATCATGACCTCAGCTGTTAAGGTGGCTGTAGAAAATAAATAAATCTCCAGACATAGTTCTGGATTAAACACATACCGCTACATGCTTTACCTCACCCCTGAGAAGAAATAATAATGTTCTATCCTATTATGGGTTATAGCATATGTTTTGGGCCTGTCTAATACACTACCGACTTCTCTGGCTTCAGGACGGCTCACTAACCTTTGCACATAATGCAGATTTATCTCCTAGTAGCTCCCTTCACTTCATCCCGTCCTGCTTGAGAAACTTTCTCTCAGCTATTGGTTCCTGTTATGCCTAGCGTGTTGTAAAGGCAGAAGTGCATTGCATGCATTAAGATAAAAAACCTGTGTGCAGCAGCCTCCCCAGCACCCCCCTAATTATTTACCTGAGCCCCATCTCTCTCCAGCGATGTCCACGAGTATCTTAGCCGTCCGGGACTCTCCTCCTGATTAGCTGAGACACAGCAGCAGCGCCATTGGCTCTCGTGGCTGTCAATCAAAGTCAGTTAGCCAATCAGAAGAGAGAGGGGGTGGGGCCGGGTCGGGGCTTCGTGTCTAAATGGATACAGGGAGCTGTGACTCGGGTGCCCCCCATAGCTTGCTGTGGGGGGCACTCGACAGGAGGGAGGGGCCAGGATCAGCGAACAGGGACCCAGGAAAAGGAGGATTAGGGCTGCTTTGTGCAAAACCAACTGCACAGAAGAGGTAAGTATAACATGTTTGGTATTTAAAAAAAAAAAACAAGACTTTACAATCACTGTAAGTATTGTGCAACCCTGCCAGATAGCACAACCAGAATGGAGACCATACTTTTCTATACTTAACTTAAAGGGACAGTTCACCTTTACAAAAAAAAAACTGCCTCTGCAGGTAAGAGGTATTTGTAGCTAGCTCTGACTAAAGTTGAATAATACCCTTGCTATAGGTGTAGGCAGTGGTGGCCCGTCCACTAGGGGCACACGGGCGCCGCCCCCCCCATCCATACGTCCGGCCCCCTGATCTACATGCAGGGACAACGGACGCATGGATTCCAATGGGGAGGGTGTTTATTTTTGAAGCATGTGATTAGAGCCAGAGGTTCTAATAGGCTTCAAAAAAGGGTGGTCTCAGGGCGCAGAGCATTGCGCTCCGAGCCCACCCAGTTGTGTTACAATAGCGAATGAATAATCACTACTGTAACACTTAATCTCCTCCCGGCCAATCAGGAAGCAGGTCACGAGACTCGTCACCCGATTGGCCGAAAGAAGAGCCATTTGGACTGGAGGAGGAGGGAGGAGACGCACGGAGGAGAGGAGGGAGAAGACGGAATTGAGCTAACAAGCAGTCCACAGACCAGAGAGAAGCTGACACCGCTCGCCGCACTTCCTACGAGATGGGGTAAGTGCAAGGCCCAAACGGGGGGTGGAGGGGTGCTACCCGTGACCCAGCCAGCCACGTAGAATTGTTTGCTGCCCCCCCCCAAAAAAAACTACCGGCTATCACTGGGTGTAGGCCCTTTACGTACCTCCTAAAGCCTGACTGAAGTACTCCCAGGACGTTACTAAGTGAGACCTAGCCGTTATTGCTCACCTCCTACATCACAGGAACAAGCTTTTCTCTGATTCACATGCTCTTTCTCTCCCCTGATGCAGTAGTTCTGAGCTCAGTATTTGAGAGCTCGCTCCTGTGATTGTGGAGGTGAGCAGTAAGGCCCCTTTCACACTGACAGACCGATCGGGGCCGCCTGTCAATTTTTCAGGCGGACCCGATCGGACCATCCATTGCTCTCTATGGAGCAGAGGATGTCAACAGACATATGTCCATTGACACCCACTGACATCCGATCTGATCCTGACCGCTAAAAAAAGACGGATGGGGATTTCTTTCCCCATCCATGTGGTTGATCGGATGACAACTGCATGGAAATGGACAGGCAGTCTGTTTTCCATCCCCTAGCCCATAGAGGAAACTGGGCCGTGTCTATGTCTGCTCTGCACAGTGGAGCGGGCACGGACCTGCCATCTGCCTGCTCAGTGATCAACGGAGAGATCCCTTGCTGAGCAGGCGGATCCGCTGGCAGACTCCTCCAGTGTGAAAGGGGCCTAACAACTAGGCCTCAGCAACATCCTGAGAGTATTCTAGTCAGGCCTCAGCAGGTACGTAATAGCCTACACTTATAGCAAGGGCATTATTCAACTTTAGTTGGAGCTGCACAGTTTGTTTTTATGTACAGACACCCCTTATTCGCATAGGCAGTTTTTTTTGGTAAAGGTGAACTACCCCTTTAACTAAAACAGCAGTCACCTCCCTGCCCTTCAGCCAGTGATTGGACAGTAAAGGTGCAGCAACAGACTGATGAGGTCTCCTCTCTGCTTACTGCTCCTATCGGCATGTTCCTTGCAAATTCATGTACCATGCAGGACACCTGGTTGGCCCAAAATGCTGCCCCACACTCTCCCAGTCAGAGTGCTGCTGTTCAAGGGAGCTCAAGCTGATACCAAGTCAAAAGTGGAGTTATTGGCCAAAGAAGCTTAGGGGGTTCATTTACTATACTGGAGTGTGCAAAATCTGGTGCAGCTCTGCACAGAAACCAATCAGCTTCCAGGTTTTAATTGCACAAGATGAAGTAAGAAGCTGATTGGCTGCCATGCAGAGCTGCACCAGATTTTGCACTCTCCAGTTTTAGTGAATCTACCTGTAACACTGAATCTCCTCCCGGCCAATCAGGAAGCAGGTCATGAGACTCGTCACCCGATTGGCCGAAAGAAGAGCCAATTGGACTGGAGGAGGAGGGAGGAGACGCACGGAGGAGAGGAGGGAGAAGACGGAATTGAGCCAACAAGCAGTCCGCAGACCAGAGAGAAGCTGGGGGGGTGGAAAATGGGGGGTGGAGGGGTTTGCTGCCCCCCCCCCCCCCCGTTATTTCCACGAGCAAAAGCTTAGTTTTTATTTCAATTTTTTTATAGTCAGTCTGGGCAAACTCATAAGGGAGTAGTAAAGCAGAATGACTATGCAGAACTACTAAGTAGGAAGCAGAACATCTTTTGAGCTATCATTGGCTCCTTAAAAGTATTAATTCAAATCAATGCGAAGAAAGAATGTTTTTTCCTTTAAACATGATCACATAGGGTGAGGTTTACTAAAACTGGAGCACTCAGAACCTGGTGCAGCTGTGCATGGTAGCCAATCAGCTTCTAATGTCAGCTTGTTCAATTAAAGTGATACTAAAATCTTTTAAAAAAAAAACATGTTATACTTACCTCCCCTGTGCAGTGGTTTTGCACAGAGCAGCCCGGATCCTCTTCTTATCAAGTCCTTCGCCGGCGCTCTTGGGCCCCCCTTCCTGCTGAGTGCCCAACAGCAAACAGTTTGCTATGGGGGCACCTGAGCCAAGCCGCTGCTCTGTGTTTCCATTCAGACACGGAGCCTCAGCTCCACCCCCCTCTCTCTCCTTATTGGCTCACTGACTTTGATTGACAGCAGCCGGAGCCAATGGCACTCTGCTGCTGTTTTAGCCAATGAGGAGAAGAGTCCCGGGCAGCCGAGACTCTCGTGCAACATCGCTGGATCAAGAAGGGGCTCACGTAAGTATTAGGGGGGCTGAGGGGGCTGCTGCACACAGAAGGTTTTTTATCTGAATGCATAGAAACCTTCTGCCTTTAGAAATCACTTTAAAGAGGAGTTCCGCCCCCACGAAAAAAAAAATTAAAAGTCAGCAGCTACAACTGCTCTAGCTGCTGACTTTTAATATTAGGCACCCGAAGCCGATTTTTGGATCAGCTCTCGGGTGCTGCCACCGCCACCATTCAAGGTAAGGGAAACTGGCAATGAAGCCTTTTTGGCTTCACAGCTTGTTCCCTACTGCGCATGCACGAAGTGCACTGCGCTTCCTAGCTGGCCTGGTGGCAGAGGAAGGAGGAGGGGGGCGAACTTTCCGAGGGACGGCCCTGCGGCGATGTCTCCCGGAACTGGGGAAGGGTACATGTACCTGTGGCACCGGAGGGGGGGGGGGGGAGCATATAAGCAGAGGTTCCTTTTTTTTGGGTGGAACTCTGTTTTAAGCTTTGACAATAAAACCTGGAAGCTGATTGGTTTATATTCAGAGCTACACCAGATTTTGGACATTTTAGTTTTAGTAAATCCCCCCCCCCCCCCCCACAGTGTCAGTATTGTAATAACTGTAGCTTCCATTGAAGCGGTTTCCTAATACAGAAGGGGAATAGCTAATATCCACTGTAACTGCTTGAAAATAGATTCTTTCTGTCTTCTTTGAATGGTGTTTTTGCCTAAAATAGCCTCTAGTCAGCGCAGGCATCTTGAGAAGGAACAGAGGAGCACTCGCATCAAGTGCCAATAAGGCAAATCAAAGCTGTTGAGTTTGAAGAGAGCTCTTGACCCAGTGTCTGCCGATTCTGCCGCACCCCCCCCCCCCTCTCTACTTTACCCCGTTACCCTCCACCCGCTCTGCCCTTTTCCCTGCCTATCAGTCAAAGGGAGACGAGATTTATCTCTCTTTGCCATGTGGTGCCTCTTCTTCTCGGCCCCTTTGATGTGTCTATAAATAACTGCCGCTCTATGGACGCGGATTACGGGAGGGATTAATTCTATGCAAATCCAAATTAAGTGTATCTGTGAAAAATTTCTTGCTCAGCAGAGTCTCGGATGGCGGCTTGCTTTTTTTTTTTTTTTTTTGCTTCGAGCCGCAGACAGCATGAGGCGGGCGTGTGCAGGTAATCAAAGTTTCAGAGGACTGATGTGGCTATCTACCTGTTCCTGGATTGCTATACCGGCAAGGATACCATTTGACAGAGAGGCTGGCTTTCAAGCACTGGCGCAGCTTAAAGCTTGTGGGCCCCCGATGCAAAAGTTGACCTGGGACCCCCACTGGGCAGGCTTTCCGATGTCCAGATTCACATACAAGCCCACCCCTTTCACCAGGCAGATTGGAGGGGCGGGGGGGCTGAGCAGAGAGTGTGCCACTGGGGGGGAAAGGGCTTGCACTATCACCCTGTGTAGGTGAAACAGGAAAGTCAGAGGGCCTGGGCATGCTCGGACCCCTTGCGTTTACTGAATTACCTACATAGGGTGACACAGCAAGCGCTTTTCCCCAGCAACAAAGTGTGAAACCTGATGTGAAAGGGAGGCCACATGGGGCCCCCAGGGCAGGGACGTTTGAAGAAATTTGGGGGCCCCAAGAAAAATGAACATGGAGGCCCCCCACACATGCAAAGCCTCCCTTACTACTCCCCCCCCGTGTTCTAACCCCTCTTACCACGCGGCAGGAGATTCAGTTTTCTGTTCCCGGCCGGCCGGACTGAAAGGAAGTGAGCACTCAGTGTGTGCACTTCCTGTCAGTGCGGCCGGGAACAGGAAACTGAACCTCCTGAGTCCTGTACGCGCGGACTGCAGGAGGAAGGAAGAGGAGCTCGGCCACACTACAGGCTGCAGCTTATAGGAAGAATCGTCCGGCGGCGCGGCTGGGGCCCCAGGCCAGCTCGGGGCCCCAAGCAATTGCTTGTTTTGCCTGTCCTGTTGCGACGGGCCTGCCCCAGGGGCCATTGCAACTCCTCTAGCTCCGCCCATGCTTTCAAGTACATTTGCATAGACCTGCCAGACAGAAAACTCAGCCTGGAGACCTGACTTTTGTCTACCACAATTAAATAATACAGCTTGGTTTTGTCCATCCCCCCAGCTGGTGACTGGATAGAGAAGGAGAAGCAGCAGACTAATCACCTCATCCTTTTGTTACTCTGATATCTCCTCCTATTAGCATGTTCCTTGTTAGCACATGAGCCCTGCAGCATAGCGGATTTGGTCCTGGCGCTGCCCTTCTCTCCCTCTCTTTGAGCCCCCCCATACAGAGGATCGTTAGAGCCTAAAACTGAGACAAAGGCACCTTTCACAGGGGCCGGATCTGGTTTTGCTCAGCAGGAAATCTGACCTCTGATCCCCTGCTGAGCTGAGAGGAGCTGCCAGATGACAGGTCTGTGTCTGCCCTGCTAATGCAGAGGGGGCGGCTGGTGTTTTATCTTTTGGGGAGGCGGTAAACAGCCAGCCCCCAGTTGGTCGTCGGCGGCAACATGCCCCCCTCCCTGGGAGGACAGCCGGGACATCAAAGCCCCTTACTTCTCCCATCTAGGAAGCGGGCGGGCAGCAATGTCTGGAGGTTTTCTTCCCCCTCTTGTGTTGTGGATCACGGCGCCTTCCACCGTGCGTCCTCCTCCTAGGCGTCCAATAGGATTGCCTGACCTTTGAGCCAATCGGGAAATGGGTATCAGACCCACGCTTCCTGATTGGCGGAGAGGCGTTTCAATGTTAAAGTGAATATTCATTTGCTTTTCTAACACACCTGGGTGGGCTCTGAATGCAATGCTCTGCGCTCCGAGTCCACCCTATTTTTGAAGCCTATTAGTGCCTATAGCTCTAATCAGGTGCTTCAAAAAACACCCCACTGCTGTAATTCATGCGCTCGGCATCCTGAAAGGGGCCTGACGCATGAATAGGGGGTGGCCGTGGATAGATTCATGCTATGCATAAATCTATCCATTAACCGTATAGGCGGTGGCGTGTATAGAGGGGGCGGCGCCCGTGCACCTTTAGTGGACGGGCTGCCCCTGACACAGACTCAGCCCGCTCTGCTCTATGGGCAGTCTGGTGCAAACGGACTGGAGGTTTCTTTACTCTCCTGAACCAGGGGGTCTCCCTTCAGGAAAGGCCCTCACCTAGTACACTGTGGTTGGCTTCAGCTGACCGTGAGGAGAGCCAGTCGCCTCCACCCCCTCCAGAGCCCGGCGCTCCAGTGAGTGCTGGAAGGAAGAGCAGAGAGCTGCTGACTGACTGACAGCCACGACTCTCTGCTCAGAGCAGAGGGGAGAAACTGAGCGATCAGCGGCATTGTAGAGGCGTCGGGAGACCTATGGATGTTTTTTTTTTTTTTAAACATTCTTTTTTAATTAATTACTTCACAGTGAACAGTGCTAGAGAGGTCAGCGATGGCTTATTTTAATGCTAATTTATAACTTGTTAAGAATATATAAATACTTTAATGTTCATAGTCTGGGCACAGGTGCATGCGAAAGCAAACACCAACCAAATTGCTAAATGTTGACATGTTAAAGTGATTGTAAAAGGTAAAAAAATATATATTTTTAAATAACAAATGTGTTCTACTTACCTGCTCTGTGCAATGGATTTGCAAAGAACAGCTCTGATCCTGCTGTAATCAGGCCTTAGCTCCTCCCCTGCTGAATGCCTCCATAGCAAGCTGCTTGCTAGGGGGGCACTCATGCGGGCTCGCTCCTGAGCTGCTCTCTGTGCTTCCGTTGACACACACATCGCGGCTTAGCACCCCCCCCCCCCCCCCGGTTGCCTTCGCCCTGGCTGTGATTGACAGCAGCAGAAGCCAATGGCTTCTGCTGCTGCCTCTGAGCCAGTGAGAAGAGAGAGAGAGCAGCGATGCTGCTCTTGTGCACAGCGCTGGATCAACATCGGTCTTAAGTGAGTATAAGGGGGAGCTAAGGGGAGAGCTGCATACAGAAGTTTTTTTTTTTATTCTTAATGCATAGTATGCTTTAACGTAGAAAAAAACACTTTGGAATAGAATACACATTATTTTATCTGCCAGATTTACAAATTAATGCACAAAAACCTGCAAATCGAACGCTCATAGAAAGGTCTGCACCATTTTACAGTTTAGAGCCATGCTTTATGTGCAAAGCTTAAGCCCGGGTTCACTCCACAACGGGCTGCGGATCGCACAGGAGCGCTGTGCGTCCCTGTTCTCTGTTTCAGGGACGAATCAGGGCCGATTCAATGCCTGAATTCGGCCCTGAAACGCAGCCAGAGACGCACAGCGTTTTTGTGCAGTGTGCTCCGCAGCCACCCCGGAGATATGTGAACCGGCTCCATAGGGAGACAGTCACATTCTCCTGCTATGCGAATTAGATGTGCGGAAACGCACATCTAATTCGCATAGGTGTGAACCCGGGCTTAAAGAGACATTGTCAAAGTAACTGTGGCTGTGTAATGGGCATCCCCCTGATACCCCTATACTCACCCTACCTGTACTTCCCCATGGCACCTCCACAGCCAGTGGTTGGTGACCCAAGGCAGCAGTGACGTCACTTCCATAGTCACATGACAGAACCCAATGCTAAGTTCCCCAAAAACTGTTGGGAAGGACTACGGTGTGAACTAGCTCTGAAAAAATATTTTGAAATTTTAGGCTTGGTTTCCTACAAGTACATGTGTACTACAAATAAGACACGCAACACAGAATAAAGGTATAGAACATCTTTGGCATCCCACAATGCAATGGACACACCACTGGTGTTGGAGAAGGTAGGACAGCCAGGTGCAGAAGAGAAACATCAAGCTATATATAATTGTTGATGTGTTAGAAATAGCTGCTAATACAGCACATAACATAATTCTTCTCTGGCACCAGAGTTTTTTTTTTCTTTTTTTTTTTTTTTTTTTTAGTAAACAGGAACTTAATATAGATAATAGAGCAATTATGTCAACACACTTTATTGGAGTTAGCTATCTATGCTTTTGGCAGCATTTTGCTGACGTGAAAAGGTGTTGCAGGCCTGCTTCCCTTTTTTGTGATGTGTTTAGATTGATTTTTTTTTTTTTACAGTAAGCTTGTTACACATCAGGTCAGTTCAAACTGAGCCTAAGCCTATTTCTGACATTCGCTGCTTCCAAGTTAAAATCTGTATTTTTTGCTAGAAAATTACTTAAAACCCCCAAACATTTTATATAAATATAGCAGAGACACTGAAGAATAAAATGGGCGATTGTTTCAATATTTTATGTCACACGGTATTTGCGCAGCTGTCTTTGAAACACAATTTTTTGGGAAAAAAGAAACTTTCATGAATTAAAAAAAAAAACTAAACCATAAGAGCCCTTGCACACTAGGGCGGTTTGCAGGCGCTATTGCGCTAATAATAGCGCCTGCAAACCGACCTGAAAGTGCCGCTGCTGTGTATCCAGTGTGAAAGCCCCGAGGGCTTGCACACTGGAGCGATGCGCTGGCAGGACGGTAAAAAAAGTCCTGCCAGCAGCATCTTCGGAGCGGTGAAGGAGCGGAGTGTATACCGCTCCTTTACCGCTCCTGCCCATTAAAATCAATGGGACGGCGCGGCTATACCGCCGGCAAAGCGCCTCTGCAGAGGCGCTTTGCGGTGGTATTTAACCCTTTCTCGGCCGCTAGCGGGGGGTAAAACCGCCCCGCTAGCGGCCGAATACCGACGGTAAAACGCCGCTAATAATAGCGGCGTTTTACCGCCGACGCCGCCCCAGTGTGCAAGGGCTCTAAAGTTAGCCCAATTTTTTTGTATAATGTGAAAGATGATGTTATGCTGAGTAAATAGAAACCTAACATGTCATGCTTTGAAATTGCGCACGGTTGTGGAATGGCGACAAGCTACGGTACCTAAAAATCTCCAAAGGCGCCGCTTTAAAAAAATCTAACAGTTACCAGGTTAGGGTTACAGAAGGGGTCTTTTGCTGGAATTATTGCTCTCACTCTGACGTACGTGACGATACCTCACATGTGTGATTTGAACACCGTTTACGCGACTTATGTATGCGTTTCTTTGCTGCGCAAGCACGCGGAGACAGGGCACTTTTTTTTTACATTGTCCCTTTAAAAAAAAACTATTCTGATCACTTTTATTGCTGTAAACATCCCTGTTGACAGTAATAGGTGGTGACAGGTACTCTTTATGGAGGGATCAGGGGGGTCTAAAAGACCCCAAATCCCTCCTTTGTACTTAATAGTATTCAGATCACCAGAATCGGCGATTCTGAAAACTGTATTTTTTTTAAATCGGTGCCATTGACAGCCGAGTAAACCGGAAGTGATGTCGTGACGTTGTTTCCGGGATTTTAGATCGGTGACCCGATCAAAGCCGAATCCGGCTTTGTTCGGGTCTCAGCCTATCCAGCGGACGTGCCGGCAGGTGGCCCGGGCCTCCCGGTGGGACTCCTGCTTTAGGAAAGCAGCTGACCCGCATCGGTTGTTATCACTAAAAAGCCAACCGCTGGCTCTAAAAAATAGTACCAGGGTGATGCCTGCAGCCCCGGTTTAACCCCTTCAAGCCATGAGCGCAAATTTGCGTACTGTCAGCACGGAGGGTATAAAAAACAGGTAAGTAAAGGTTACCTTCCCTGAAAACCGTTTCTAAATGATCAGCGGATGCAGAGATAAAGGCAGACGGAGACAATGTTGACTTTTCTTGCAAAAGTCTAGCTTGACCTCTTCTTAATATGGTGGACAAGTTTCAAGGACTGATGGCAGGCCGAAGAGGAGCATTTCTTCTAAATTCAGACTACAGCAGGAAGGAACCAAAATACTAGTGTACAGTATGTTACCCCAACATCTTATATTCCTATTATGTGTCTGTTATACCATGTACTTATATTAAAAAGTATCTCAGGGCTTGAATGCCCCTGAAAAATGAACTATGTGTTTGAATGACCTCCACAGAGTAGACAGAAAGTTCATATCGTTTTTCAACAGGAAACAAATTTTAGAGCTGACAAAATTCCAAAACCACATAATAACTGCTTATTCAAAATCAGTACCACGACAGCATCTCGCCTCTGAATGTGATGCAGAGGGCAGATTCTTGTTTTTGAAGGGTCACATTATGCAAAACACCTTCACCCTGGCAAATGCTTGCTTCTGACCAGATCTTCTTCCTTGATTCCCTTCTTTCTAGATTAGAGGAGTTCTCTGAAAGGACCCTTATTTATAGGTGGTGATTTTAATTTCACATTAGACCCCTCTAAGGCCTGGTTCACACCTATGCAGGCTGCAGTTGGCATATTCCAGGTGCATTTTGTTTTTCCAATACACATTTTTGATCCATTGAGGTCTATGGAACCAAAAACCAGAAAAAAAAGTCCCTGGCCTTTTCCATAAAATGCACAGATGTGAACATGACCCCATAGGAAGCCATGTTAAATGGACGGTAGGTTGCTTCTGCAAAACTGAAAACACATTAAAAAATGCATAGGTGTGAACCAGGCCTAAAGAAACATCGGAAGGCCTCTCTCAGTTATTGGTTGCAGCCAGCAAACCACCTAAGCAAACTCCTTGATTAACCACTAGGCGTCCGCGCTATAGCCGAAAGACGGCTACAGCGCGGACGCTAATTGCCGGGAGGCCGTCCCTGGACGGCCTCCTGTTTACTTTCGTGTTGCGCGCTCCCGCGGGCGCGCATCGAGGAAGTTCTGTGCTGGCCGTGTCCCTTGGACACATCCAGTCACAGATCGCTGAAAACGGCCGATCCTAGCGGCCGTTTTCAGCGCGATCGGCGGTGCCAATGAGAGATGATCTCATATGTAAACATATGAGATCATCTCTCATCGCCGGTGTTCTGCGGCTCTCCCTCCTCACAGGGTTCTATCCGACCATGTGTGGGTTTCACCTTTAGCGGACTTTTTCTGTCGAAAATCTGATGGACTTTAGATTTGGAACATGTTTCAAATCTTTCTGACGGACTCAAGTCCGGTCGAAAAATCCGCTCGTCTGTATGCTAGTCCGACGGACGAAAACCGACGCTAGGGCAGCTATTGGCTACTGGCTATCAACTTCCTTATTTTAGTCTGGTCGTACGTCATCACGTACAAATCCATCAGACTCTGGTGTGATCGTGTGTAGGCAAGTCCGTTCTTTAGAAAGTCCGTCGGAAGTCTGTTGAAAGTCCGTTGGAAAGACCGTCGGTCCTTTGCTGCTGAAAAGTCTACCCGTGTGTACACGGCATAATTGTTCTGCGCTCCTTTGAATCAGAGCCCATACTTTTCCTTCCCCACAGTTTTGCCACCCCCTGCTTCTACTTCCTCCTGTTAGGCCCTGGGCACTCCCCCGGGGCGATTTCTGAAATCAAATCTTTTTGATTTTTGATGTTTCACCAAACATTTATTGCCAACAGCATTTCCTATTTCCATTGATGTCACTGTGCTATGTTCAGCCTGTAATCTGCAATTTGACAGACCTCCTTGTATTCTTTATGTACTATTTTGGATTTTGTTGGTCTGGCCACCCTTTTGTATACGTGGTACCAGCTGATTGTTTTTTCCTGTTATGGTGAACTTCTCACATAAATAAAAAAATGTATAAAAAAAAGTTTCTGATCTCTTTGTATTTCTTCCTTTATGTGAAATACCCGATGATCCTGTCAGTCCCCCTGCTTTCCTTTTTCAAACTGACCAAACTAGGCATAGAAGCACATCCATCCAAGTGTGGTCAGTTTTCTGGCTGTGCTGGGAGTACAGTATGCCTGACCTCCAATGGCCAAGTCTTCTGCTGAAACCCCACCCATCTACTCAGCTCTTCACTTTAAATTTCAATGTATTGATCTTTTACTGCCTCCTGCTGTTAGACGCCTCCCTGAAGTCTCAACCCCCCACCTCTCTCCCCTTATGCAGCTGATAACAGAGGTCATGTGATCACTTATAGAAATATAACAAAAAGGTATTTGCTGTCTGTGTCCTCATTTCAGAGATTTTTCCCAACTTCCTGTCTATTGGATGGGTATCAGGCGGAAGTAAGGGAAAAATCACTCCACTTCCAGTATATTTGATGGATCTTATGCCGCGTACACACGAGCGGACTTTTCGACCGGACTGGTCCGACTGACTTTCGGCGGACTTCTGACAGACTTTCCGAACAAACGGACTTGCCTACACACGATCACACCAAAGTCCGACAGATTCGTACGTGATGACGTACGACCGGACTAAAATAAGGAAGTTGATAGCCAGTAGCCAATAGCTGCCCTAGCGTCAGTTTTCGTCCGTCGGACTAGCATACAGACGAGCTGACTTTTCGATAGGGACTGTTCCAAATCTAAAGTCCGTCAGATTTTCGACCAAAAAAGTCCGCTGCAGGCCCACACACGGACAAATTGTCCGCCGGACTCGGTCCGTCGGATCAGTTTGGTCGAAAAGTCCGCTCGGGTGTACACGGCATAAGGCTCCATTCACACTATACAGATGCAACAGAGCATGCGCATGTTCTCTCACATTGCATGTAGGCAGTGCTGGATTTATAAGGGGGAAAAAGAGGCAGTTGCCCTGGGCCCTCCTGCAAGGGGGGGGGGGGGGGACAGACTTCCTTTATTTAAAAAAATGTAATAATTATAAAATGAGTTTAACTATTTAAAAAAATAAGCCTGTCCTCAGGGGCAAAGAAAGGGAAGAGGGCTTCTGGCAGAAGTTTTACATTTCATTTCTATGTTAAAATGTAAGGTCTAACCCCCCCCCCCCCCCCAAGGTCTAAATCCGGCATTGCATGCAGGGCAGCCCATTCATTTCAATGCCCTATGCGTGAGAAATGTGCAAAAGAAGTCCCTGATCTGTTTGCAAAATTGCGCCACACCAAACCACATGGTATTGCGACCAGTACCGGGACAAGGTCATCCAGTGCCCAGGTCAAGGATGCCAAACTGCACCCCCTCCTACCCCATTCATGATGTGCAAGGGGATCCTATACCCAGCAGTCACTCACTTGTTAAAATCACTGCCACTACTCCTGTCAGCCTTGGAACAGAAGTGAGGCGCTCCCATCCCTACAGTAAACCATTGCGCCCATTACAAACGCCCCCTCCTGCCCACCCCTTGTCCCGACCCTGGTTGTGACACCATGCGTTGTGGTGTGCACGGGGGTGTCTCTAGGATTAAATAGCACCACCGCTCATCTGCTAAACAGCAGTGTGTTTCTGTGCAAGTCAGGAAAGCATGCGATTTTTTTGGCATTCCTGACACACACAGATGTGAACATAACCTCAGACAAAGCAGGGAATCTCCCAACTTCCTGATTCACGGGTGTCTGAAACATCCAGACACCCGTAGGGACATAGCAATATAAAGACTTTTTTTTTGCTAGTAGAGAAATTAAAGTTTACCACTTCTATCAGGATTTTTTATTTTTATTTTTGCTATCTGTATCCCCTTGGGGAGGTTTTTCCTCACTTCCTGTCCAGATGACGAGTGTCAGAACAGGAAGCGAGGAGAAATCTGCTCTAAACATTTAAACTCGGACAGAAAAATCTTCTGTTTCAGACGTGGACAGCATTGAAAGCTCCAACCCTTCTGCTCTATTTAAAACTTTGGCTGGAGTTGGGCTTAAAAGGTCTTTCGACTCAGAACTAATATTTCAGTATTTGATGTATGCTGGCGAGCTGAGCTCCCCCGCTGGCTTCTTTTATCTCTTACGGACCCCAATGGTGAGATCTTCCCGCTCGAGTTCCTCAGCTCTACTCACCTGCTGCGGCCTTTACGAGGAGCTCTCTGCTTCTCTGCTGGATTTTTTCATTTACTTCATATATTATGGAGAATGCAGCAGGGAGATTTCAGGATGGCATAGGGCAGGAGCATTGCACTACAGCAACTACATCTCATAACAGGAGTCTACACAAGACATAAAAAGCCAGTGGCTGCTCGATTTAAACAAAAAACCAATAGAGTGATCCTTTCAAGAAAAACGATAGTCTTTCATTTTCTTTAGGGCTAACTCGGCTTACCTCCCCAGGCCTTAAAATTAGCCTGTGGTGAGGCTATGTGCATTAATTTACTCTTGTATTATTAACAGTAACGATAGGTTCATACTGGGGCAACGACTGAAAAGCCAGCCACTGTGGATCCCACTTGATTGCCTGTTTTTTTTTTTTTTCAGTGAATATTGATTTTTAATGGGACTAATGGGACATGTGTATGGCTCATGGTTGCCCATACCTCCCAACTTTTTAAAAAAAAATGGGAATGAGGGACACCTCTCAGCAAAAGTATGCAGGCGTAGGCCACACCCCTTGCCACACCCCCTTAAAAAAGAATTGTACAAAAAAAAACAGTATTGGTTAAACCCACGAGTGCTTTTTTTACCATTATCATTGCTTTATATTGGCTTTTTGGAATTTACAAATGCAGCAGTTTAGAAATCAGATGAAAGGTTTAGTGCTGAAAAACACTTTTTGATAGATAAAAAGTGTATTTTATATACATCTATATAAATCATACCAAAATGAGGGACAAATGAGGAGGAATGAGGGACAGAGGGACATTTCTCCGAATCAGGGACAGTTCCTCGAAGTCAGGGACAGTTGTGGTTGCCGCGAGGCTTTACTGATGTCATGTACCTGGTTGGAGGCCGAAGTGACAAGATAGGAAAAGTAAAAAAATACCGCGCTAAAGAACACATATATAAAAAAGAGCAGCTGCTAAAACCGTGAGATACACACAGAACCAGATAAATACTGCAAAATAGCAGCGCTAACCAAATCGTGATCAAATAAGTGAAAATATAAAATGAATTAGTCCAAATCAATGATTGTGTATAAATGCCATAGCTAATAAATACAAAGTCCATATATAACACATAAGGTGAATGCTTGATAATAACACCTCTAGATGACAGTGCACCTCCACCACATGAATTGTGCGCTTACCAGAAGGCAAGCTTTAGGAAGCCTGCGGCTAAATACCCAGTCAGGGCCTTTATCAAAAGGGAAGATGGTTTTCCACCATTGATATTAGAAAGGAATTTATATCGAGCACCCAATATCCGGTATTACTCGAGCATTTGCCACCAAGCAGAAAATTCAGGTATTACCCAGAAAATATAAAGAGAAACTCCATAGTGTATACCGTACCAAAAAGGTTTTAATAGGATAAAAGGATTGCACTTACAAATATGAAGATGACGTCAGCATGTCCACCTCCCTACCCGCGTTTCGTCGAAGTGACAAGAGAGCTGTCAGGAATCATAAACCAATAGGGGCAGAAGTTAAAATCACGCCTTTAATGTAAAAGCAAAAATTACACAGATCAGGAACGTAGTCAAAAACGGGTGCCAGGGTTTGGAAGCCAGAGCGGGTAATCAGACGAGCCAGGATCAGGGAAGCAGAAGTCATCGTTGTCAGGAGCCTTAATTCAGGAGCAGGAATCAAAAGAGAATTCAGCCAGGCCAAGTCATACACAGGACCACACAGGAGATGTTGACCACGCGAGGGCACGGAGGGAGCAAAGCTGTTTAAATCGCCAAAAACACTAGAGAAGATAGCGCAAAGCCGCCCTAGTGTAACTCGGCTTTAATATGGTAAAGTTAAAAACACTACAATGGTCAAACTCACATTGTGTATAGATCGATACAGCATAAGAATTCCACTGTGGCCACACTCCTAAAACCACCTCAAGATCCCGACAGGAGAGGGAAGAGCCGTGGACATTCAACCTAGCTGCCCGGATCCTGGCAGCATATCCGAGGCTATCCGCCACCACGCTTGACGTGCAGATCCTAAAGCGCATGTGCCCGGTCCAGCCGACACTGCTCTCCGAGAGACACACGAACCCACACAAGCAGGATACAGGGGCAAAGAGAGTGTGGATGTCACACAATTGCCATGACAACACTTTTGGGAGGCGTGGACTCCTTCCTCAGGTCACACCCACTCACTGGTAACTCACCAATTTAAAGGGGAAGAACTTCCGGCATTTCCAGAACTGAATGTAGAGTATGTAATGGCAAGGGGTGCTGGGGTGTGCTGGAGGGTCTGTTAATGCTGACTGCTGGGGAATCTATTGCTGCTGAAGGGGATCTATTGTTGCTGGTTGGTCAATCAATGCTGGGAGAAATCTACTGTTGAGGGTCTATTGTAGCTGGCTGCTGGATTGTCTATTGATGCAGGCTGCTGGGGAATCTATTGTTGCAGGGGGGGCTATTGTTGCTGGGAAGGTCTATTGTTGCTGGTTGGGGATCTATTGTTGCTGGGGGTGAGTCTTATGTTGCTGGGGTGGTCAGTCGTTGCTTAGAGGGATCTATTGTTGAGGGAGGGGTCTATTGTTGCTGGCTGCTGGATTGTCTTTTGATGCTGGTTGCTGGAGGATCTGTTGTTGCTGGGGGTGGATCTTATGTTGCTGAGGGGGGTGGGGTTATTCATTGCTGGAAGGGATCTACTTTTGAAGGAGTGGTCTCATGTTGCTGGCTGCTAGAGGGTCCATTGATGCTGGCTGCTGCGGAATCTATTGTTGCTTGGGAGGTCTATTGTTGCTAGTGGGGGGTCATTTGTTGCTGGGAGGGATCTACTGTTGAAGGAGGGGGTCCATTGCTGGCTGCTGGATTATCTGTTGATGCAGGCTTCTGGAGAATCTATTGTTGCTGGTGGGGAATTATTTTTGATGGCGGAGGTGGGTCTTATGTTTTCTTGAGGGGGTCAATCATTGCTGGGAGGAAGCTGCTGGATTGTCTATTGATGCTGGCTACTGGGGAATCTATTGTTGCTGGGGGGGATCTACTGTTGAGGGAGGGGTCCAATGTTGCTGGCTGCTGGAGTGTCTATTGATGCTGGCTGTTGGAAGCCTATTGTTGCTGGTGTGGATCTATTGTCGCTGGGGGTCCATTGTTGTTAGATCTTTTTTACTGCCATTCTTGTTATCATTAACAAATTCCTTACAAATTACTTAGCATTATAAAATGAAGCTTGGTTCTGCATTCAAAAGGGGTGGCACTGGAAGGTGGGTAATGGCTAGTGGCATGCAGGGCACCAGACTAATGGCTTTCTATGAAGTCTGTCAGTTTTTTTACAAGCACGTGATTAGAGCCTGAGGCTCTAATTGGTTTGTAAAAGGTTGTCCTCAGGGCACAAAGCACTGCGCCCCAATCCCTCACACTTGTGATACTGGCGAATCCGGGTGGTAGCAGTTGAAAACAGGAGGCGGAGTGACATCCCAGGAGGAAAGCGCAGATTTGAGAGACCGAGTCAGAGCCGGACCAGAGTGCTCATGACGTGGCTGCATCGAGCTGCCTGAGGCGGTGACAGAGAATGTAAAAGTCGCCACTGGAGCTGTAGCTGGTGAGCGGCGCCGGCAGAACCTGGAGACAGTAGAGACAGAGCCGGTATCTAGCCATCAGGGGCACTGGTGTTGCAGAGGAGGAGCAGAACTATCGGTAGCTGAGGACAGAGATGGGGAGGGGGGAATCAGCCGCAGGACCTGCTACTGGACAAGCGGTACCCAAGACAGTGATAAGCTTAGCTCAGACAGACCCGGGACCCGCCACCGAAACTACAGCCATGGGGAGCCAAATCGCTGGAGACACTGTCCTGCGCTAAACTGCATCCGATAAAGGAGACAGGGTGGATGCCGGGGAAGCCGTAGCACCAAGACCGCTGGAGGGGTGAGTACATGAGTACAGACCCGGGTGGGTGGTCCCCCCAAAAATGTTTAGCAGCAGCCATCACTGGTAATGGCTGGAACCAAGGAACGGTACTCGGAGGTGGGTAGGGGGCAGAGACAAGGGGTGACTCGGAAGGGAGGAGTTCCCGCTCCTATTCTCTGGGGGAAAAAATGACCTGACCTTCCCCAAATTTACATAAATTGAAAGATTGGAAGGCTGCCCAGTTAACTGAGCTGCTAAGTCACCTCTCAGAAGTCACTGCTGGAAAGGGGAGCAGGGGTAGCTGAGCTGCTGGGCGGGCGAGTGAGATGAGCTGCCGAGTCAATGCTGATAAGGGGAGCACACGACCAGTAACCCTGCACAAGCAGAGCTAGCAGTAGTGGTTTGTCTTTACTACAGGAATCTCCTTTACAAAGGCAAAGTAGCGGGGTTGTTTCATGTTAGAATATTGCACAGTCCTGGGAGACATACACAAGTATTGAAGTAAGAATAAACCTTGTATTTAAATAACATTTTTTTGCCTCAATTTCAGCTCGAAAAATATTTCAGAATAAGATATTGGAAATAAAGCCTGTATGTTACGGACATATATCTGCACAATTTAGGAATTTAGGGTTTCTTTTTCACTGTAAGGTGCAGACTTGAACTCATAATGTAAATGGTTACCACACATTGCCTTGCACATGGTGGGGGAGGTGATGCACTGCCTTCCGAATTCTCTCCTCTGTTCTATCCGCTGAATTAGAATTCAGCAGGCAGAGAGCCCATGCCCAGGACACAGGAAGGAAGTACAATGCCAGGATTGTCCTCCCTCTGCAGAGGCAGGGCAGAGGTCACTGGGTAATGGGGGTGTCTGCCAGGCTCTGTAGTCACAACATGTCACTGAATACAAATTGGCTCAAATGCCACTGACTTTGGGCACTGAAATGTCTTAACTCTTTCCTGACATAATGCTGCTGCTGTATTGTCTGCTGCAGATCAGTATTTTGTGGCAAATCAGTATGTCAGAACAGTCACAGTATAGAATCGGTAAGGGCTCATTTACATATGCTTTGCTCTTTGAGGCCGGGTTCACACTTAATACGGATGCGTCTTGCAGCAAGGGTCTGGTCCGTCCCTGTTCTCCATTTCAGGGACGAATCAGGTGCAAATAGTTGCCTGAATTCGGGCCTGAAATGGAGGCAAGATGCACAGGACTCCTGTGCAATGGCCGCCCTGGAGATATCTCCATTGAGAGCCAGGCACACTCTCCTATCATGCAAATTGGATGCGGGGAAACCTGCATCCAATTCGCATAAGTGTAAACCCAGCCTGAACAATGATCCACATTAGGATCAATCTTCAGAGAGCATTTGATAGGCAGTGAAGAGGCATTGTATCGCCTCATCACCTCCTGTTTTAACCTCCTAAATGCTGGACTACCGCGTACATTACCCGCAGTTGTGGGGCATTTGCAGCGCAGCCCCATTTACTTGAATAGGCTAAGTTCGGGGTGTGGTAAAACCCAACGAATATGACAGGGGGTATAATTCCTGCTGCAGCCATGAAAAAAAGCATCGCGACTGCGGCATGTGTACACCCCTGGCTGCTGCCTTTCCAGCTAAAAGGAGAGAAGTTGAGGGGCTGTAAATATGTGGCTCAACTGCAGGGTGAACAAGCCCTTAAAGCAAGGAAGTGCACAAGCAGGTAACTAAACGCAGCTCAGCAACACGATTTTACCACCCCCTAAGCGCTAGTGCAAACGAGCGCTAAATACCGGACTACTGCACCATAACTGTGTTCACTTGAATGTGTAAGCTCGGCGGGTACTATGCCCGACCAAAGCAACGGGGTATAATTCCTGCCACGGCATGTGTACACTCCTGGCAGCTGGCGGGGGGATTGGCTGGGGGGGGGATATTTTGCAGGCTGATAATCTGAAGGGGCAACAAGGTTTTTTTAATCGATCAATGGTGCAGGAGAGTTGTCTAGGATTGCTAAGATTTTTTTCATGGGAGAAATAGTTGGATCTAGCAGTCTCAATTTGACCCTTATAGTCCCACAAATGGCCCTTCCAAATGTGATAAATAACAGCCAGGCCAGAACAGCGCCACCTACGCTCAAGTCTCTGCGAGACTGCCTTTAAGGATTGCAGGAGGTCCCTATACCCCGGAGCCCATTGGAAAAATTAGACAGTTTGAGTTTCTGACACCCTGTTGTTGCCAAAATAGATGCCCTTAATAGATGCAGGATAGGGAGGGAGTAACAGAATTTGCTAATTTGGGCTGATCAATGGATGCCCAGTTGCGGTAATTTAATGGTCGAGAGAGGGAGGTGTTAGAAACAGCTAATTCCAGATTGAAAAGAATAGCTAGGTGGTCAGACAGGAGCTCCAGGTTCCCCCCAAAAAATTAGGTCAGCAGCTACAAATACTGTAGCTGCTGACGTTTAGTTTAAGGATGTCAGAAACCATGAATCAGACTGAGACAGAAGTACAGTTAAATCACACTTGTTTATTAATAAAAAAAAAAGGTAAACAGAGTAAACGTAGTAAAAAAAATGTAGTCAAAACATAGCCAGAGTTCAGGAACCGGAACGGATAGTCAGACAAGCCAAAACGTCAGGGAGCCAGAGAGGGGCATAGTAGAACAGCAAGCAGGATCTGGAGACAGAAGGAATGTCAGCCAAGCAAGTCTTTAACAGGAACACAGGAGAGCGTCTCTAGAGATGTGACCAAGGCGAAGGCAGAGATCATCTGGACTGGACGGCTTAAGTAGGCAGGACTGACGAGCAGGATATCATCAACAGGTGAGTCACTGTGGAGGGATAGGAGCTGGCAATTAGCCGACAGCTGAGTGGCCAGCCCTGACAAAGGACACTTACTTGTCCGGGGATCCAGCGATGTCCTCACCTGAGTCGCTTCTTCAATCGGCTTCGGGTGCAGGCGCCGGCAACTGAAGTAAGGGAAACAGGAAGTGAAGCCTTGCGGTTTCACAGCTGGTTTTGCTGCTGAGCCTTGTGAATGGTCCCATAGTCTTGTGGGACCTGTGATGTGTCCCAGAAGACTGGGGGAAGGAGGGGGGGGGGCGAACGTAAGTGGGAGCAGTTGCCTGTCAAAACAAGAAACCCGCTCTTGCCAAAAAGTGCCAAATGTGGCAGTGGAGGAGGGGAGGGTGCAAACATGTGCAACTTCCTCTTTTGGGGGGAGCTCCGCTCTAAATTAGGGGAAGAACAGGCAGACAAAAGGGCGGGGGAAAAACCTAATCACAATAATAAAAACTAGAAAATGCTGTGATGTAAAGGCACCATGGATTTTGAAGAGAGCAAAGTTGGTCTTTAAAAAACGAGAATCTGAAGTTCAGCTATAGTATTATTATTGTTCACTTTCAGAGTTTCTCACGTTTAATAATCTACTAAGCTGCATCAGAAAATCCTCTGTGAATGATAATTTCTCCATCATTTCTAGCAGGGGTTATTCTGTTCTATGCGGTACATCAGTGAGCATACCAGATGTCCTAGTACAGTGCTGCGCGAGGCTCAGAATAATAAGGAGGCCCTCGGAGCAGAAGAGGAAGAGTGCGCACATGAACACAGCATTGTCAGTGTGCACAGCACCGTGTTAAGGTCATTCAGTGTTTACTTAAATCCCAGGGAAGATGTACAACAACCAATTGATACAACTGGGGCAAACAAATACTGGAGGTGTCACCCTTAAAGCACAGCTAAAGCCTAGAGAAAAATTCTAGGACAGCCTTTCTCAACTTTTTCAACAATGAGGAACCTTTGAAATAATTCTTCAGGCTCGGAGAACCCCTGCTAAAAATTGAAAACCTATAACTCATGACACATTAGTGTGATGGTCGGTGGGAAGAATGTTCCTTATACCTGTGGTCATTGGGAAGAATTACCCCCTTACAGATAGCTAAAAAGATCAATGGTGTCAGTAAGAATTTATCTGAGAGGCAGAAATTGACCATTGCTCAAGGAACCTCTAGCAACTTCTGAAGGAACCCTACAGTTCCACGGAACCCTGGTTGAGAAACCCTGTTCTAGGAGGTAGCGCTTTTTTTGGGCAGAAAGGGCTTGGAGTGGAATTTACTAATGCAGACCATACATGGGTCAAGTTCCAAAAAAAATTCTTTTGAAAATCTGAAATTTTGTGCGTTTTGTGATCCGATGATGCCACCATTGATTTTCGAAATTCCACCAACCAAGCATTCAATTTCACCTGATGTTGCAACAGAAAATAATTTTCCTGGCCAGGAATCTTCTTTTCTTTTCAGGTCACAGCTCCTGTGCACTTTTTTTTCGATTATAATGCTCGCACGATCCTCCCATCATTGACTATACGTTAGTTTGTTTTTCAGAAAATTTCCAACATGCCTGATCACTCAAATTCGATGGAACGCGCGAAAACCGGCTGTTGCTGCGGCCCACTCAAAACGAAAATTCTTGGTTACGATTTTCATAAGAAAATTCTTTCGTAATTTGAACCATGTATGGCCGGTTTTAGACTAAAGCAGACAGAATCTGGAGCAGCTGTGCATAGTGACCAATCGGCTTCTATCTTCAGCTTGTTCAGTTAGGCCCCTTTCACACGGGGCTGTCTGATCAGGTCAGCCTGTCAGTTTTTCAGGCGGACCCGATCGGACCTTGCAGTCTCCCCTATGGAGTGGCGGATGTCAGCGAACACACATGTCTGCTGACATCTGCCGCTATCTGATCCGATCCTGCCCGCAAAAATAGATGGTCCTATTTTCCATCCATCTGGCGGATCAGATCGGATGAAAACGGACTGGCAGTGCATTCTCACCAGATTTCCCCATAGAGGAGAAATGTGTCTGTATATGTTTTGCACAGTGAGCGGAGACGAACCTGTCATCCGGCCTGCTCAGCGGAGCGATCCCCCCACTAAGCTAGCAAAAGCCATAAATCTATCCCCTATTTTGTTTAACTTTTACGCAAACCAATCAATCTACACTTATTGCGATTCTTTTACTAAAAATATATAGAAGAATACATATTGACCTAAACTGATAAGGAATTTTTTTTTTTTTTTAGATATTTATTATAGCAAAAAGTAAAAAATATTGTTTTTTTTTTTCAAAATTGTCGCTCTTTTTTTTTATAATCTTTATTTAACAAAACATTTTTTCTTTTTGAATAAAAAAAAAACTAAATAAATAAAAATTGTCGCTCTCTTTTTCTTTATAGCACAAAAAATAAAAACCGCGGAAGTGATCAAATACCACCAAAAGAAAGCTCTATTTGTGGGGAAAAAAGGACGTCAATTTTGTTTGAGTACAACGTCGCACGACCGCGCAATTGTCAGTTAAAGCGACGCAGTGCCGTATCGCAAAAAATGGCCTGGTCATTTAGGGGGCAAATCCTTCCGGTCCTTGAGTGGTTATGGAATGTGAGTCTGGATAACTTTAAAGGGTATGTATAGTAGGCAATACCTTTTTTTTTTCAGTTTTGATAGACTAGTTTATTTTACGTTTTTACTTTTGTGTCTGGTTTGGGAGACTTTCCTGTCCTGAAGATGCAACACTAGATGAGAGTAACTCTACAAACTGAAGAGAACCACTTAGAGAGTAACTCCACTTTTGAAGAGAAAAAATAACATTCCCCTCTGGGTGATAAATTTACATTGCAGGGATTTTATCAACATTTGTTGCAGATTCCTACCTTGTACAAAGTGAATGTGAGTGATTTCATAATTATCAATCAGCAGCTGCACTTGCAGGGTTCTAATGGGGGAAAGTGGCAGGGTCTGCAGACGTGATTTCCCTTTGTGAGTATTGCACCGGAAATGACATTTTTGATGCAGGGGATGCCCAAAATCTGACTTGAAACTTAGAGCAGACTTCTGGGAAAATCAGTAGGCCAATCACACAAGCAGGAAAACACATTTCTGGGGGACTCTCTGTACACCGTCTGTGTACAGAACACCTCCAGCATGTTACAGAAAATTATAGCACTGCAGATTGAAAAGGAAAAAAGGTAATAATATTTGCATCCAGGGCCTTTTCGGAGGCCACTACTTCAAAAGCATAAAAAAAAAAAAAAAAAAAGGAAAGGTAATTTTTAATAACATTAACCACTTCATACTCCGCCCATAGTCAAATGACATCCGCAGGAGGGATCTCCCATCCTGGGCGGGCGGCATATGACATCCTGGGCTTCCCGGCCATCTAGGGGGCGCGGGCCGCGTCACTTGGGACCGTAACGTGTACGTGCCCGCAGGCGCGATGTCTGCTGGGCATCCACGATTGCCAGTAACGGGGCCCGGGACATGGATCTGTGTGTGGGTAAACACACAGATCCATGTCCTGTCAGGAGAGAGGAGACCGATCGTGTGCTCCCAGTACAGAGGAACACCGATCAGTCTCCTCCCCTTGTGATTCCCCTCCCCCTACAGTTAGATTCCCTCCCTAGGTAACACATTTAAAGCGGGGGTCCACCTACATCATCTAAAAAAAAAAATATTAAAAGCCAGCAGCTACAAATACTGCAGCTGCTGACTTTTAATACATGGCCGCTTACCTGTCCCAGGATCCAGCGATGTCGGCAGGGGACGCCGAGAACCCGCTCGGTTCTCGGCAGCTACCGCCGCCATCCTGGGTGAGGGAATCAGGATCCAGCGATGTCGGCAGGGGACGCCGAGAACCCGCTCGGTTCTCGGCAGCTACCGCCGCCATCCTGGGTGAGGGAATCAGGAAGTGAAGCTTTGCGGCTTCACTTCCCGGTTCCCTACTGCGCATGCGCGAGTCACGCTGCGCGTCCCAAGTGGTCCCGGCTCTCTCCTGGGAGCTGTGTGTTTCCCAAGAGACAGCGCGGAGCGACAGGAAGAGGCATAGACTCCCATGGGGGTCTATGCCGGAAGTGGGTGCAAATACCTGTCTTAGACAGGTATCTGCACCCCCCTGAAAGGTGCCAAATGTGACACCGCAGGGGGGGAGGGTTCAGAAAAGCAGAAGTTCCATTTTTGTGTGGAACTCCGCTTTAACCCCTTGATCGCCCCCTAGTGTTAACCTCTTCCCTGCCAGTGACATTTAAACAGTAATCAATGCATTTTTATAGCACTGATCGCTGTATAAATGTGAATGGTCCCAAAATAGTGTCAAAAGTGTCCGATATGTCCGCTGCAATGTCACAGTCACGATAAAAAAATCGCAGATCACCGCCATTACTAATTAAAAAAAAATAATAATAAAAATGTCATAAATCTATCCCCTATTTTGTAGAAGCTATAACTTTTGCGCAAAGCAATCAATGTAAACCTATTGCGATTTTTTTTTTTTACCGTAAATATGTAGAAGAAAATATATCGGCCTAAACTGAGGAAAAATTTTGTTTGTTTTTTTTGTTTTGTTTTTTATTATATTATTATATATTATTATTTTATTATAGCAAAAAGTGAAAAATATTGTGTTTTTTTTTTCAAACTTGTTGCTCTTCTTTTGTTTATAGCGCAAAAGATTAAAAACCCGCAGAGGTGATCAAATACCACCAAAAGAAAGCTCTATTTGTGGGGGGAAAAAAATGATAAACATTTCATTTGGGTGCAGTGTTGCATGACCGCGCAATTGTCATTCAAAATGCGACAGCGCTGAAAACTGGACGGGGCAGGAAGGGTGTGAAAATGCCCGGTATTGAAGTGGTTAAATAAAAATATGTAGCAATTGTACACTCTCTATATTATTATTTTTTTCTATTTGCTATTTTTTTTCCTGACAAAAGTGAAGTTACCCCTATTAAACTTCAGACACAAAAAAAAAAAAAACACCAATCTTGGTGTGATCAAATACTTTTAAGGGCAGAGGAGGGATCTGGGGGTCTTATAGATCTCAGATCTCTCCATAAAGAGTACCTGTCACATGCCTATTGCTGTCACAAGGGATGTTTACATGCACAATTGTCAGTTAAAGTAACGCAGCGCCATATCGCAAAAAATGGCCTGGGTCATGAAGGGGGCTTGACATGCCCTTTAAGTACTGCGTTATTGTGAATCTCTGGTTTACAACGCGCACACACACACTAGAAGAATTGAACCTGCCCCTTCTCTTAATAGAAAAATAGGCTTGAATGCTATCTTATAGCAAGCTAGAAACTGTTGCTATCCATTTGACGGAGCATCCATGTCTCTGCAGCTTAAAGACACAATTACGCTGATATAGGGACATATCTACTGCAGCTACATGATGAATGCATCCCGGCAAAGGAAGCAGTGTAATTCCAAGCTTGCCTCTTTCTACAGTGCCGCAGTGGAATGGTTATTGCTGGATAAATGGAATGGCTATTTTTCATACATTTAGTAGGCACAGTTATGGATTGCTCAGATAATTTTTTCATTCTTGATGTTATAGTTGAAATGACCTATTAGGGATGATAAGGTCGCATATTAGCGGGGGGGGGGCTTTTTAAACAATTATATCATAGTGGCCCTACTCGTGCATAGGGCCATGTTTATTCACCCAGGAGGCACTGGTGGTCTGTGCAGCCGAATGCAGGAAGCCTGTTCAGATCAATTACAGGTTGACAACTGCACAGATCTTAACTAATCTTTATGTACATGCACTGTATTACCAAAAGTATTGGGACGCCTGCCTTTACACGCACATGAACTTTAATGGCACCCCAGTCTTAGTCCGTAGGGTTCAATATTGAGTTGGCCCACCCTTTGCAGCTAGAACAGCTTCAACTCTTCTGGGAAGGCCGTCCACAAGGTTTAGGAGTGTGTCTATGGGAATGTTTGACCATTCTCCCAGAAGCGCATTTGTGAGGTCAGGCACTGATGTTGGACGAGAAGGCCTGGCTTGCAGTTTCCGCTCTAAGTCATCCCAAAGGTGTTCTATCGGGTTGAGGTCGGGACTCTGTGCAGGCCAGTCAAGTTCCTCCACCTCAAACTCGCTCATCCATGTCTTTATGGACCTTGCTTTGTGCACTGGTGTGCAGTCATGTTGGAACAGGAAGGGGCCGTCCCCAAACTGTTCCCACAAAGTTGGGAGCATGAAATTGTCCAAAATGTCTTGGTATGCTGAAGCCTTAAGAGTTCCCTTCACTGGAACTAAGGGGCCAAGCCCACCCCCTGAAAAACAACCCCCACACCATAATCCCCCCTCCACCAAATGATTTGGACCAGTGCACAAAGCTGGCCATACACTTCTAGAATTCCACTAGAAAATGTTCCCTTTTGGAATGTTTTGGAATGTGTGGTCAACTCAATGGTCGCTTTCAACCATAGTGAAGAGACAATTCAAAGACACAGGATGGAAATTTTTTCTCAAAAGTGTATTTTCGCTTGGGAAGTTCCATTAGTTTCAACATTGAATGTTTGAGGCAAACAACATATTGAAGTACTGTGACATTCATAAAGTCTCATTCTAAAATCTACCAGTGCATGACAGCTTTAGACCTGTGCAGTTTTCCTTTGATTTGTTCCTGCATCGCTTTTTGCTGTGCGTCTTGCATTTTTGCACATGTTTTTGATGCATTTTTTCACTCTTTTTTTTATGCGTTCTGCATTTTTTATTTTTTGGGCCAATTTGTTGTTGGGCAGATTAAAACGCACAAATCATGGCGACATTGTGGCAAAAACGCACTACGTCTTTTTTTGCAGCTTCTTCATTAAAGTTTATCGAACAAAAAAAAGCACCGTTTTGCATTTTAAAAAGTCCCTGACCCTTTCCAAAAATGCAGCGGCTAAAGAGATGTGAACGTGCCCCATAGGAAACCATGTTAAATGAACTGCAGTGTGTTTCTGCAAAAAGCACCAAAAACGCATAGGTGTGAACTAGGTCTCTATTCTTCCTGTGAGCTCTGGGACGTCAAGGAGCCTACCCCTGAAAGTATATCATCAAACCGCCTTGGGCTCACAGTACTTATGGACTGAATGCGGCTTACATCTCATCTGTGACGTCAGCCGACAGCGGGCTTAAGCCCTCTGTCTGCTGAAAATGGGTCACAGGAGTGCAGAACGAACTGCACTCCTGTGATACACAGGAGAACTACAGCCAAACAAGCTTTGGCTGTACTTCTCGTTTAACATGACATAGAAGGAGAAAGCTAGGTTGGATTTTTAAGCAGGTAAAAAACGTAAGCAGCATTTTTAAAATATATATATATTTTTTAAGATAATCTGTGTAAATTGGAACATGTAGCAAGTAGGTGCTATCCTGGCTCCCACTGCTGCCAAAAGCCAATCAGGAGTGTGAGTCCCCGGAGAGGCAGGGCTCTTTTGGAGATCGCTGGAACGAGAAGTGGGCTCAGGTAAGTATTAGGGGGGGCTGGAGGGGCTGCTGCACACAGAGGGTTTTTACCTTTGCAACCACTTTAAGTACTTACGCTATACTTACTTTCCCTACCCTATCCAAAACCATATGCTGATCACCCTGAGGAATCTCCTGATGTTCCTCCATGAGATCCCAGGAATACAGAGGATGGGAACATCTCTCTGGTGTTTTTCTGTTACTGGATCCATCCAGTGATAATAAGAGGGCGGCCAGGTCTCCGTCATAATGCCTTTGTACAAATCCTTGTGGCCTTCTACATACTCCTACTGTACCTCTATTTTTTTTACTATAAAAACTATAAATAAAAATGTTGGCTTTAGGTACTCTTTAGGAAACCTGTGATTTCAAACTGTATATTCAGTTATAAAAAAAAATCTCTACAATTATTTAAATATTTAACACTCGAGATCTTAGACAAACCACCCACAAACCTCCCGTGTAATGAGCACATCATAACACTTCTGATTGGCAACCAGAGATTCATCAGTATTCAGTATTTCACTGTTGCATTTTCCAGAAAGGCAGTGAGAGACTTTAGGTGTAGGAAAAGTGTAAAATTGGAAAAATGTAATCCAGGGGTTGGCAGGATGTTCTGGCTTATGAAGACCCTGCTAGATCAGACACACGCACATCTGTCCCTTCCTATCATCACAGTGGGATCTACCAGCTTGTCTCTGACACACATCCCCACTAGCCTTCAGGGTATGGAGCACACAGAGGCTAATCCCCCCCCCCCTGTATACTGATCCCCCCCCTACAGTACGATACACTGATCTGGCAGCTGTTATATAATGCCAGCCTAGTGTGAAGGGAGATCAGGGTGATGCAGTGCCTGGGGGTGCTGGCAGGGAAGTTGACTGGGCACGTTACCAGCTTTCATACCACTGAATTGCAAAATACTAGAATCCTAAAGCAGCGTATACTAGTAAGGCAGAGAATTCAGTAGTAGATCCTCACTAGTTAGGACCCCTCTGAACATCACTACCAGTATGAAGGTAGAAAATGGGTTAACAAAGGGATAAGGGCAATAATGCACCTGTGACAAAAGTCTGTTGCTTCAGTAAAAGTTTAATTCTCGCTTCCTCATAGAAAAGGGAACGGTCCTATCATTATATGTGCTGAACTAAGAACTGGGAAGTGCTATCTTTGCTTGAGCACGTAGTATTAAGATGATTTGTCTTGTATCTCTTCCCTGAATTCATGACAGATTGGCCCTTGTAGAGTCTGCACGACTTCATTTTTTACGCTTTAATATACACCGATTAGTCAATAACTTTATGTCCACCCATTCAATATTGAGTAGGTCCCCTGTTTGCCATCAAAATATCCCCTTTTGCTGCCAAAACAGCTCTGACCCATCGAGGCATGGGGTATGTGGCACCAGGCTGCCAGTAGCAGATCCTTTAAGTATAAAAGAGAAGTATGTCTTTTTATTCCTATTTTGGATTCATACTTACCTAGGTGATTGCCGCTTTAGACCGATGCTGCACCTGTCCCCCGCCATCTCTGCCCTGAGAACCGAGCCACTGAAAATCGCCTATGGCTCGGTTCTCACAGCTCCCTGAGAGGAGAGCTTCTGACTGTCAGTCAGTGTCTCTCCTCTCTGCTTCTCTGCATCGATGGAGCGCTAAGGTGGCGCCTCCATGGATCAGACTCGTTTTTCAAGCACATCCTACAGATGCTCGATTGGGTTAGGATCTGGAGAATTTGGAGGACAGGGCAATATCTGATACTTATTGTTGTGTTCCTCAAACCATTCTTCAACCTTTTTTTGCACTGTGGCAGGGTGCGTTATCCTGCTGAAAGAAGCCACTGCCATCGGGGAGTACTATTTCCTTAAAGGAGTATACTTGGTCACCAACAATGTTTAGGTAGAAGGTATGTACCATCCATGTGAATGGCAGGACCCAAGGTTCTCCAGAAGAACGTTGCCCAAAGCATCCAACTGTCTCCACCCGCTTGCTTTCATCTCATACTGCATCCTGGTGCCACCTATTCCCCAAGTAAGCGATGCACATGCAAACTGCCATCCACATGATGTAAAAGAAAAAAACATCATTCATCAGACCAGGCTACCTTCTTCCATTGCTCCGTGGTCCGGTTCTGTTGTTCATGTGCCCAATGTAGGCACCTTTGACCCCTTCAAGGGAGGCGGCTGGACGTATTCCCCCTTCTTCAATCCCTTTCATGCCCATTGACCCCTAACAATGCTCTACTCGTTTGCTATACTCAAATATAAGCCAGATTCAAACCTGTCCACTATTTGCAGTGCATTAGCACATTTGTGTTAGCAAGTGGTATTTTGCACTTAGAAGCTGTACTCCCGGTACAAAAGTTTTCATTTAACTATGTTCCTCAATAACCAAAAATGATATAAATCCATGTTGCATGTACCAAGTGCCTTTGCAAGTGCAGTGATTACCTTTTAAAAGTCATGGAGGAAAGCTGGTCACATGGTGGTAACATACAAGGGCAGATAAAGTCAATGTATAACTAAAAGCACAATTATCCAAGTCTGTTACCTGCTTGTCCTGACCTTAGCTAGCCACCTATCTCTATCTGTCCTATACAGTATAAGACTCATCCTGGGCCCCTAGTGACTTTGCTTGGTCACTGCCTTCTCCCTGTTGATTTGATTTTTCTCTTGTCAGAACCTGGATCTGAACCCAGGGACCTTTGTTGTGTCTGGTAGTGACTCTTCCTACTGTGCCACCTGAGATGCTGGACAGTTTACTACCTCATTGCTTAGACAACTGTAGCACCCTGGAGTTTAGGCAGGGTTGCTCCCCAAAATGTACTTGCCAGGAATAGTCATCTTGGCTAATTGTTAGAGATCAATTGATTTCTCCCGAAGTCTGGCCTCGTTGCACTTTTCTCCTCTTGAGGAAGATATCACCGTGAAGATTAGAAGAGCTCAAGGGATTCAGTGGCAGTGAATCATCTAGTCTAGTGAGAGACCGGGAGCTCAGTGATCTGAAGAACTACAAGGAGCGATTGTAGTGGAAGTGAAAGAACTGTTACGCTTTGTGTAAGGAACTGTTAAAGACTGTTGCCATAGGAGACAGCATTCCTGCACATGCAGATGTGGCGTCTTGCTGGATGCCTTTCCCTGCATGGCTGTCCTCCTGTTGAAGTCTCAGAGTCTGCCAATTAATCTTGCAATTACCTAAGGGTGTCCTGGCCCTAACCCTCTCTCTCCCAAAACGTTTGTTAAGAGAAATAAAAATCTCTTTTGCATTCAAGAAGTGTCTGGTGCCCAATAACTTTAACTACCTTGTACCCACCATCCTCACAACCCACCATATACAGAAGGATGTCAGCTGTCTCTGGCCCTGGAGGTTCTCATTAGACTGGAGGAGGCCTGGGACCTTGCTACACAACCTTGCCTTATGTCTTACGTCTCATGTACTTTGAAGTCTTTGCCACTCCCATGAACGTCCTGATTTAAGCCATGTCTCTGCACTTCCTGTTTTCCCGATTTTTGAGCTCTTTCCAGTCAATAACTCACTCTTGTCAATCCTGCTGCAGTCTGTATCTCTGCTACCACTCGTTACTAACCTGTGGCCTGTTCCTTGATTACGCTTCTGCTTAATTCCAACCTGCGACCACGTATTACTGACCTTTGGCTTCTTTACTGACTACGCTTCTGCTTGATCCCTATCTGCTATATCTGGTACTGGACCCCAGCTTGTTCACATCCTGGTGGAGCAATCCTGAGAACCATGACGTGGTACTAACATGCAGCAAAACCTATCTCCTCCATCAGGAGTTCTGGTTAACACCGTTAGTGCTTAGACTCCGCACCTTGCCTGAGTCCCTGTCATCCGCCAGGGTGACCTGCTGCTGCACTTATCCAGCTAGGTGGGAGCCTCTCTATTGCTATATCTATTGGTCTCCGAGCATGGCCCCCAGACCGTGATATCTGTCAGCTGCCACCAGTAGGGTGTTGCCGGTACCTGGAAACACATGCTAAAATCCATTTCCCCCTCTTGAAAATCTGATGCCTACCACTTGTAATACCAAAGATTCATATACAATTGTGCCATAAAGCTGTTTGAGACCTACTCTAGTTGATAATTGCCCCTTAAAGTGATTGTAAAGGTTCGTTTTTTTTGTTTTGTTTTTTAAATAACAAACATGTTCTACTTACCTGCTCTGTGCAAAGGTTTTGCACAGAGCGGTCCCCGATCCTCCTACTCTGGGGTCCCCTGATGGCGCTTCTGGCCCCTTCCCTGCATTTCCATGGGGGCACCCGTGCGGGCGCTCTCCCGAGTCCTGCTGCTGTGTCCATTGACACAGACAACAGGATGTGGCCCAACCCCCGGCTCCCGTGTCACTGAGTCCTGCTGCTATCAATCTATCCAATGAGGACCCGAGGCAGCAGCTGGAGCTGCTGGTCTTGTGCTCATCGCTGGAACGATCGGGTTCAGGTAAGAAAAAGGGGGGCTCTGGGGAGCAGCTGCAGCACAAAAGGTTTTTCACCCTAATGCATAGAATGCATTAAGGTGAAAAACCATGAGACTTTACAACTCCTCCTGCTCTTCTAGTGCATGGTGTGATGTAAAGAATTTTCAAACTTCATACTGGGTAAGCTACAGGGCCCAAATAAAAGGCTTTTTGTTGGGTGGGATCATCATTAAGAGGTTTGTCATTAAGTGGAGATCGGGGTTTGCAAGTGCAGAAAAGCTTGGTGAAGATAAAATATACTTTTACCTAGAAGTAAGGAGTGCCATAACTGGAAGGAGGAGAGTTGTAGAACAAAGGGGAAAGAAACAAAGAGAGATGGAGAGGAGGAGGTGGAGGGAATAAAAGGAAATAAATCTAGAGAGGTGGAGAGGGAGGGCAGTGAAACGCAGCTGCAGGTTTACAATCTAATAGTGACCTGGCGAGAACCAGCATCTCTACCACCCAGGAGATGATGTCCGCTCAGCCAGAGTATCTATCACAAATGCAGATCATCCTTCAATCAGCATCCCAAAGGTCGAATAAAAACCCAGACGTCTCACTCTGTGAGAAACCCATAAAGGCGCACAGCATCTCATCAAAGCAGACCGTCACAAGACACAGAATTCTGACCCAGACAGGCTGCGCTCCAAAAATAACCATCACCTCATCACAACACGGGGCTGATCATTGATATGAATAATATCTTGCAAAATACATCAGGTCATCTTCACAGAGCCATCAGAAATCATTCAAACCCGAATCTCCACACTTTCGCTAGATCAGATCATTGGACATGGAGGGACAGTGTAGGTTAAAGAGAGATGGCTGAACTTAGCGTGGGTCATTATTCATTATGCCGAGTACACACGATTGCACATTCCGACAACAAAATCCATGTTTTTTTTCCGACTGATGTTGGCTCAAACTTGTCTTGCATACACACGGTCACACAAATGTTGTTGGAAATTCCGAACGTCAAGAACGCGGTGAGGTACAACACGTACGACGAACCGAGAAAAATGAAGTTCGATAGCCAGTGCGGCTCTTCTGCTTGATTCCGAGCATGCCTGGAATTTTGTGCTTCGGAATTGTGTACACACGATCGGAATTTCCGACAACGGATTTTGTTGTCGGAAAATTTGAGATCCAGATCTCAAATTTTGTTTGTCGGAAATTCCGACGGAAAACGTCCGATGGAGCCTACACACGGTCGGAATTTCCGCCAACAAGCTCCCATCGAACATTTGTTGTCGGAAATTCCGACTGTGTGTACGCGGCATTAGTGTGTTGTACAGAAAAACTGTTCTTGTAGCGCTTGACAGCCAATACCACGCTGGAGGGATGAAGGAGAAAAAAAAGACAGTTTTCGTTCAGTTTTGTGCATAGAGACTTAAGAGACAGTTCACAAGGTCATTGGATTTCGATGACCAGTAACCAAAAACAACAGACTAAACTTTATTGGATTTTCAGTAAAATCACACAGTGCCTTATTTTGACTGTCCTGTTCCATTAAAACTATAGATAATTGAAGAGGGTGTAGTATACGTGCTCTGGGTCCCTCACCAGAAGGAGCCTTAAGAACCACTTCATGCAAAGAGGTTAAAGTGTATTACAGTATATGTCAAAGAAAAATGCAATACATGTATAGCAATGTGGACTACAATTATAAAGTACAGTGATTCTCCAGTATTTCTATGCATCGCATGTCCCTCTAGTGCCCAGTGTTATCAACTGACATCATGTTTGTGAGCCAAGCTAAAGGGATTGTGGGTTGAGTAGTTCCCCAGACTGATAATTGCTTCGCATGACTCTGTATCTGGACCACATATCCCAGGGATCTTTGCTACCATCGAAGAGATTGCTCGGAGGAACTATATAGGAAGCCAAAGCCCGGCCCTGCGGTCTCTTCCTCCTGGGCCGGACGCGAGACAGTCCTCTCCATGCATGGAAATAGAGGTCGCGGCCTACCACGTGGTGAATCATATTCCAACCCGGATGAGAGGGGCCTAGCGCTGCTTGCTGTTCGTCCGACATCCATTCAGCACTACTTCAGTTGCCTGCCATCCTGTCTTCGGAGCTTCACATCTTCACAAACCTTATTGCTTGCTATTACACCTTATTGGACACAACTAATGAGCTCCTACTGCCGGTGAAGTCCATCAGATCTGCAACAGGGACATTACTGTCATTATTGCTGCAAGGGCCCTTATACCATTGCCATTAAGTCTGATCTCTCATTAGGGTTAAAGGTTTATAGGCTGGCCAAGGTTTCTCTAGAAATTTTTCAGTATAATCATTTAACTGTTTTTATCCTATCAGGTGCAAGCAGAACTCCACTCTACTTGTGTATATAATAGAATGTTTTATATGCGACTATCTTGACTTGTGTTATTTCGAGGAATTCCTTTGCTGAGTTGGCGCTGTTGCCTAAAACTCAGCAGATCTATTACCTCCTCTTTGTGACAATATCTTCTTTGAACTGTTCTGGTAAACATTATCAGAACCTAAATGTACAGAGTTGTTTGACTTATTGCTTTAAGGTGGTGCAAGGATGTCTGAACCCAGAGTGTCAGGTGGGTTGGAATGTTCATCAGGTCACGGCAGTGCAGATGAGCAGGTAAATCCAAGCAGTCCCCGAGGGGCCTATGCTACACATGCACATTGCCCTCTGTTGTATTTCCTTAAAGGCCCTGCAAGCACAAAAAATCCTTCTTAATCTGCCAGAAATGCATCAATCTTTAGGGCCTGGCAGGAACCTGCACACTCATGAAGCATTTCCTCGGATGCGTTGCAGGTGTCTGCCATATCCTAAAGACCTACGATACTCCTGGTCACATGCAAAATCTTGTGGCGAACTTGTACCCTGCAGAAAAACGCAAAGGATCCCAGGAGGGAGTTGGGCCTGACATCAGTTTGGCCTAGGCCAGAAAGCAGGAAGCGCTGCAGTGCAGCACAAAAAAAAGGTAATAATCCTTTTTGTTTAAAAGCAAACACCCACTGACCAGGATAGGTTTGAATTTGAAGAAACCTATAGAAGCTTCATAAATTCCTCTAGGGACAAAGTGATACAACTGATATTGTTTTATTGTAGTAATTTTTCACCTACTAGATTGTATAAAATGGGCCTACGCCCTAGTGCTGTTCGCTTACTGGGATGTGGAGTTTCTGCTGACTTCCTCCAATTGTTTTGGAACTGCCAATATGTTCATCAGGTCATATGACATGATCTCCTCAGTTCTGGAACCTCCCACTATTTAACACCCCAAAAATTGCCTGTTAGGTATCCCAGGGCTCTTTTCCTATTTACAAGAACTTAACCACGCCCCCCCTCCCCAAAACCCCCTTCCCCAAAACCCCCTTCCCACACTTCCCACATACACCCTCCAAACCGCATTAAATAGTGGATATGGTTAAATTTCACCAGCAGTGGGAGGATCTTAGAGGCATTAAATACCAGGAGTGCATTTCCGCAGGGGTCTCAAACTGGTGGCCCTCCAGCTGTTGTGAAACTACAAGTCCCATCATGCCTCTGCCTGTGGGAGTCATGCTTGTAACTGTCAGCCTTGCAATGCCTCATGGGACTTGTAGTTTTGCAACAGCTGGAGGGCCGCCAGTTTGAGACCCCTAATGTACAGAGTGCAGAGTTCGGGGGGGTTACACACAGAGTGTAGAGTTTGGGGGTGTGCTACATACAAAATGCGGAGTTCAGGGGTGCGCTACACACAGAGTTCAGAGTTCAGCCTTCTTCCACAGCTGCGTACCTCTGCATCCTCCATCCACATCTCACTTTCACCCCTCTTCAGCTCTGACCTCTGCATGCAACCCCCCTCCACTGCCGCCATCTTCTCCCCATCTCCTTAAAAGCTCCACCATCTTCCACATGTCCTACTTTTGTTGTTGTATTAGGCTGAAGCACCCAGTTGGCTCTAGTACCTCTCTGCCTCTCTCACTTGCAGGGAGATAATCCAGTGGGAGTGTCAGAATCTGCACTGCACCTCAGCCACCTGCATCTCCCTTGTCCCTATCCTGCAGTGGGAGCCACTTAGGAGATCAGATCTGTGTGAGTCGTTGGTTGACAAGCTGTCACTTATAAACACAGAAGATGGATTTCTGTGTTTACAAGTGATAGTCGTGAGCAGGGAGCAGAGGGCCTGAGCCAGAGGTGGTGGAACTGTATTCCACCAAGTTCCATCTGACAAAAAGCGCTGAGGTATCCTAGGTGATTTGAGAAGTGAATAAATGAAAGGTGGGGTAAGTGGCGCTACCTAAAGGGTGACAAAATAAATAAAGGGGATAAGAACCCAAAAAATATGCCTACATGCAGGCAGCTATGCACAGACACTAGCTGGGTATAGCTAAAGGTGTGCAGTTAATTGATTGTCAGCTAGAGGTGAAAGTAAACCATACTAGGTGAAAGAGGATTTGTCACATTAACCTAGGTACAAAGCCATATCCACTAATACAAGAGAGTAATGTGCAATGAGATTGCTAACTGGTATACCAATTATATAATGTGATACACAAAGAAAAAAATAAAATAAAAGGGTAGATGCAGATACCACATCTATGAGTAAAATGTGAACATCAGCCAAATAACATAAACATTGTGCCAATAATTAACAACACAATAACCCCAAGACAGTCAAGCCGTCATCCGGGGACGAGTAGAGTCTGTGGTATAAGTAATATATAACAGTTCCATATACACAGTGAGAAGGTAGTGCCCGTGTTTGAAGTAAACAACATTAACAGGTGACTTTAAGTGCTAGAAGTAATTCCAGGTGACTTCTGTGCTCCCCCTCCAGGGTTCCTACTCACCAGATCCAATCACCCCTGCAGGGGTAATAGGCATGTAGTACTCTATGTAGAGGTCACTGCTATGTAGAGGTCACTGCTGCCTGGTGTCTGCTATAGATGTCCCAGAAGCATCCTTTTGATTTCAGAAAAGTTGGATATGCCCATGGATAAAAATCCTCATATAAAAAAAAAATAGCTCCTATGGTGTAGTAAAAAATATAACGTCTGTTTATTAAAATAAAAAGCATGGATAAAACAGCATACATAGAGTCCAATGTGTGTGTTCCTGCAGCTAACACACGCTGGTAAAGAGCATACTATGCCGGTTACAAAATATAAGTACGAACCAAGATGGGGGATAGCGGCGGCTTGCTGCTCTCCAGCTGCGTTCCACCCTCTCGATTACCCGGAAGTGACGTAGTGTGTGTGGCTCCGTCGTATGCGTTTCATCATTGACGTCCTCAGTGAGGATGTCAATGATTTTTATCCATGAGCATATCCAACTTTTCTGAAATCAAAAGGATGCTTCTGGGACATCTATTGCAGACACCAGGCAGCAGTGACCTCTACATAGCAGTGACCTCTACATAGAGTACTACATGCCTATTACCCCTGCAGGGGTGATTGGATCTGGTGAGTAGGAACCCTGGAGGGGGAGCACAGAAGTCACCTGTAATTACTTCAAGCACTTAAAGTCACCTGTTGATGTTGTTTACTTCAAACACGGGTACTACCTTCTCACTGTGTATATGGAACTGTTATATATTACTTATACCACAGACTCTACCCGTTCCCGGATGACGGCTTGACTGTCTTGGGGTTATTGTGTTGTTAATTATTGGCACAATGTTTATCTTATTTGGCTGATGTTCACATTTTGCTCATAGATGTGGTATCTGCATCTACCCTGTTATTTTATTTTTTTCTTTGTGTATCACATTATATAATTGGTATACCAGTTAGCAATCTCATTGCACATTACTCTCTTGTGTTAGTGGATATGGCTTTGTACCTAGGTTAAATGTGACACATCCTCTTTCACCTAGTATGGTTTACTTTCACCTCTAGCTGACAATTATTCAATTAACTGCACACCTTTAGCTATACCCAGCTATTGTCTGGGCATAGCTGCCTGCATGTAGGCATATTTTTTGGGTTTCTATCCCCTTTATTTATTTTGTCACCCTTTAGGTAGCGCCACTTACCCCACTTTTCATTTATTCACTTTTCTCCAGAGCCCCCTTGGGAGAGCTCTGTTAGGGGAGGCAGCAACCTTTTTATCCATTGCGTGCATTATCCTAAGCGCAGCTTTTTCCTATTTTCTGCATAGCATCCTAGGTGATTTACCCATTTCTAAACATGCCAAAATGTTTCTACGTATATTCTACTTTTACACCAGAAAGGCGATTCTCCTATCGTGGAAAAGGTCCTCTTCCCTATCTATCGTAACTTGGAAGAAACTCGTTAATGACAATCTACCATTATAAAAACTCACTTATGACCTCAGGAAAAAGCCACAGGCCTTTCATAAAATACGGAGTAGATGGATTTCAAATCCACATTTTCTCTGGATCCATGATCCTGATCACTTCATGTAGCACATTTATTCTAGTGGTTTGTTATTGCGACTGGTTTTCTGAGCCCATTATTGGCTTTATTACGCCTACAGTAACCTGCTGTAAAGCGACGTAAGAGACTTGTATGATTGTTATGTTATTATATTCGTATAAGTTTAATTAAAAAAAAAACAATAAACAGATTGAAAAAAGAAAAAACAATCAACGCCGGATTCTGTCAGATGGAGGGGGGGGGAGGAATGAGAAAAGCTAAAGATGTTTTTACGGATTAAGTTCCATTGTAGGCTCTGTTGTGGACTAACAACACAATGAGGGAGATTTACTAAAACTGGAGAGTGCAAAATCTGGTGCAGGTTTGCATAGAAACCAATCAGCTTCCAGGTTTTAGCCCTCGTTCACACTGAATGCGGGTTTGAAATCGTGCGAGTTCAGCTGAATGGTGAGAGATGAGACCCCTGCTTTCTCCTCTTTGAGACAGGGAAAGGGACCGAGGACAGAGATTCTCTCTGCAGCCTCAACTGCACTGGAGATGAATGGACAGGAGACAGTGGCTCCTCTCCATTCATAAACTGAGACATCATAAACACAGTTTCTGTGCATTCGGAAAAGGAAGGAGCCGGTAAATGACATATATACTGGCTCCTTCCTCCGCTCTCCATCCTGACAGATCTGGGAGGGAGGGGGTAGGGACTTGAGGAGGACCCAGGGAGCACACAGTTGGACCCAGAGGAGGACGGGGACCGGAGGAGAAGGCGGAGAGATGGAGGAGGACACCGGAGAGAGGGAGGAGGGACACTGGAGAGAGGGAAGACCCGGGGAGCCGGAGGAACACACAGAGGACAGTCAGGGGTGATCGGTGCAGCGGCGGGGGCAGTTACAAGCACCGATCCCCCCGTATAGCCTTTCAATAAAGCAGTTGACAGCAGCAGGAGGGAGAGGGGGAGAAGCGGCTGTCAGCTGCTTTATTGAAATGCTATACAGGGGGATCAGTGCTTGTAACTGCCCCTACCGCCGCACCGATCGCCTGTGAGGCTGCCCAGCCCCCGTGCTACACTGAGGATGCCTGGCCCAATACAAAAGGTATAGGATTAAACTTCGGAGCATTTGCACGAGTACCGATACTCGTGTAAATGCTTGGTATCGGCACCAATACCAATATTAGTATCGGTGCAACCCTAGAAATGGATGTAATGTATTGTACTTGTACTGTATTTTTGGACGAAAACTGTACTGATTAAATGAAAATCATACAATCTGAGTATTGTACGAGAAAAATGTTTGTGTTTGTGCTTTCGGATAATTTTGGACAAAAGCTGTGTACTAACGATCAGATTATCGTACGATCGCTTCGAAAGCGGTACTTTTTGTACAATTTTCTGATCGTGTGTATGGGCCTTTAGAGTTAACACAGGAAATTTGAAGGGAACACAGGTGAATTTTTGACAAGATCAGGAGTTTTTTTTGTTTTTTATTTTTTTACTGATCAAACAGATATAACAAAATGCTTCCAACGATACATAGTTACATAGTCGGTAAGGCTGAAAAAAGACAATAGTCCATCCAGTTCAACCTGTGAAGGTGTATGTGTATCAGTGTCTATAATGATTACCCATATCCCTGTATGTTGTGTGCTTTTTAGATGTACGTCTAAGAGTCTTTTAAGAGTATCCATACTCCCCGCAGTCACCACCAATGGGGAGAGAGTTCCACACCCTTATAGTTCTAACAGTGAAGAACCCCCCACACAGTTTAAGGTTAAACCGCTTCTCCTCCAGTCTCCTTGTGTGGCCCCGTGTCCTTATACACTCCCTAGGACTGAATAGTTTATTTTCTATGCTGGTATCCCCATTGAGATATTTGTAGATCGCTATCATGTCTCCTCTCAAGTGTCTCATCTACAGCGAGAATAAATGATGTCTTCACGGAGGAGGGGAAGAGGACCCCAGTGGCAACCTGTGAAGCTCTGGTGAACTCCATGCCCAAGAGGGTTAAGGCAGTGCTGGAAAATAATGGAGGCCACACAAGATATTGACACTTTGGGCCCAGTTTGGCCATTTTTTACTTAGGGGGGTACTCACTTTTGTTGCCAGCTGTTTAGACATTAATGGCTGTGTGTTATTTTGAGGTGACGGAAAATTTGCACTGTTATACAAGCTGTACACTCACTACTTTACGTTATAGCAAAGTGTCATTTCTTCAGTGTTGTCACATGAAAAGATATAATAAAATATTTACAAAAATGTGAGGGGTGTACTCACTTTTGTGAGATACTGTATGTCTGCTCCTTATATACTGTATGTCAGAGACTCCAGTTGTTAGATCTGCACTTCTGCTCCCAGTTCTGCCACACTGCCTAGCCAGCACCAGACTAAACTATGGTGTAACTCCTCACAAATGGTATCTTTATAATGTAGCATAGTGGTCTCCAAACTGCGCCCCTTTGCTTACCTTACCCTGTCCCTGGGGCACTATTCCTTCCACAGATGTAAGGCATTATTTCTTCTACTGACACCAACAGTGGGACATAATTACTGCCACTAATAATAACATAGGGGCATTATACCTCCCACTTACACCCTGATACCAATGATGGGGCATTTTCTACTCGCTGTTTACTGTCTTTCTATTCACACTGCCAGCCCCCTCAAAGTCTGAAGGACAGTAAATCTGGCCCTTAGTTTAGTAAGTTTGGAGACCCCTGATGTAGAGCAAACAAATTATCAGAGTTCCTCCAGTGGTGTGTAGAGAACCTTATTAAGCGATGGAGCATCTTGCTAATGGTTGGAGCATCTCAAGGTCCTCAACAAAAGTTGAAGCATTATATTTGGAGAAGGAGCACCTCATTAAGGCATTTTTACAAGAATCAGGGAATCTCACAAAGAGACGAAACATTTTGTTAACAGACAGGTCATTTTGTTGACAGATGGAGGATCTTACACTCATAAGTTTGAGCCTCTCGTTTGGAAATGGAAGTTCTCAGTAAGTGATGGATCATTTCATTGAAAGCCAGAGCATCTCACAAAGAAGGAACCTTGTCACTAATAGTCTGGATGATCCAATTTGGTGAGGGGGGACCTCACTGAGAAGTGGAGAATCTCCCACAGAGTAGAGCATCTCATTATTAACCTGGGGAATCTTTCAAAGACATAGAGCAGCCTTTCTCAACCTTATCAACAAAGAGGAACCCTTGAATAAACTTTCCGGTCTCTGGGAACCCCTGCTAAAAATGACTATATCTACAACTCATGATACATTAGTGTGATGGTCAATGGGGAGAATGCTCCTTCCATTTGTGGACATTGGGAAGAATTTCCCTCTTAGGCCTCATGCACACTGAACATTATATTAGCATTATAAAAATGCCAGTAGCTTTGCAGTAAGTTTTTCAATGCTTTTGCAATAGCGATTTTTTGCATTTTTCAGCGTTACCGTTTTCCTTAGCATTTTTTTTCCCAATGGATCGAAAACTTTAAAAACCGCTGGTGAGACGCATTTTTGAGCATTTATCTGCGTTTCTAGGCATTTTTTGACATCAGAACCCACCAGTTTTGAGGGTTTTTTTACAGCCAAAGAACGCCCCCAGCCAAAAACAGTTGATAACAGCCTATGTGTGCATATGGACACATAGGATAACATGCTGGAGAGTTTATTGACTGTACAAAAAAACATCTGAAGCCAAAAACAGCAGCTGTAAAAGAAAGAAATAACTTGTTATTATGACAATTTTGTGAAAAATAAAAAGTCTTAATTTTGTCAAGAATTGTGGGAAAAAATTACAACTTTAAAAAACTCACCATGCCTCTTACTAAATACCTTGGACTGTCTACTTTTTAAAAAGGTGTCATTTTGGGGGGTATTTGTACTGTTCTGGCTTGTTAGGGTCTCAAGAAATGAGATAGGCCGTCAGTACTTCAGGTGTGATCAATTTTCAATGATTGGTACCATAGCTTTTAGACTCTATAACTTTCACGAAGACCAAAAAATATGCACTTATTTGGGTTATTTTTTACCAAATATATGTAGCAGCATAAATTTTGTCCAAAGTTTATGAAGAACAATTACTAATTTGCTAAATTTTAAAACGGAAACATGTTAAGAAGAAAAATGCATTTTTTTTTTACAAAATTTTCATTTATAGCACAAAAAATAAAAAACCCAGTTGTGATTAAATACCACCAAAAGAAAACTCTATTTATGTGAAAAAAAGGACACAAATTTCATATGGGTACAGTGTTGCATAACTGAGTAATTGTCATTCAAAATGTGAAAGCACTGAACGCTGAAAATTGGTCTGGTTAGGAAGGGGGTTTAAATCCCCAGTGGGCAAATGGTTAAGGAAAGGAACCCCTAGCTACCTTTTGGAGGAACCCTGTATGAGAAACCCTGAGATAGAGCTTCTCACTAAGAATGTAAGCATTTCACCGGTAGAGAGAGCATTCATTTGGAGACAAAGGACCTCATTAAGAGATGAAGCATTTTGCCAAGAGACGGAGAATCCCACAGGACTATGGGGTTGATTTACTAAGGGTAAATAGTCTATGCATTTCAAGAGCACCCACAAGTGTACTGCGAGTGCAATTGTTCTAGATCTGAGGGGAACATGCAAGGAAAATGTAAAAAAAACTGCATTTTTGCTTGCACGTGATTGGATGATAAAAATCAGCAGAGCTCCCCCTCATTTCAGAGCTTCCCCTCGGAGCACCTGAAGTGCACAGTATATTAGTAAATCTAACAGTATATTTAGTAAATCAACCGCCCTGAAATGGAGTATTTTGCTAAGAAATGGGGAATTTCACAGCAAGCTGGAGCTTCTCCCTAAGAAGCAAAGCATAGTATCCCAAACCTTTGATCAGGCACTTCACTAAGAGTCATAGGATCTCATTTGGAAACGAAGCACTTTGTCAAGAGAAGGGGCATTTTACTAAAAGGCAGACATAAGCGTTCTTGCTTAAAATGGCTACAGATACTGTATTAGAGCGTTTTCATCCCATCCATCCATTTGTGGGCTCTTGACAACCTTGCTGAGGGCAAAGTTGATTGACTGGGATGGATTTTTTTTGACCACTGATTATTGCTTCCCCTGAGACACCTGATGCCAGCAACACTCCCCTTCCATCATGACTGTCCCTGACCCCAGTCTTAAAGCATCAGTGCTGTTACATGCCCCTTCAGACCCAGAAGTACTATGTTTTTTCTATGGATGAAAGGAATGGTGTGGGCACAGAGAAAAGGTAAATATTTACAGCTAGGGTGGGGGACAATAAAGTGAACCTGTTGTTTTTCCCTATACTGTATGGGCAAAGCACAGGTTCATTTTAAGAACCAGAATTTTGCCAAAAGACAGGCATTGCAGCAATCCTGGCCATACACTAGATGGCTTGGTGGCCATTTCATTGTTTGAACCACAACGGTGTCCTACTTTCTAGCAACCAAATGATCTAAACTAGGTGGAAACCAAGACAAATATTACATTTTCGCACAAGGGTCCTCTCGGGCCTAGGGGCCCATTTATACCAGATTTGGGTCCTGCAGGTGGTTGGACCACCTCCCTCTGTTGTCTAGACCTGAACACTGCTGACTTCTGAGGCAGGTGAGAAGCAGGAAGCATTCTTGTATGGTGTAGGCTAAATATTAAAATACGTGTATAAGTGTATATGTTGGGGTTATTACATGCAGCCTGTATATACAGATGGCTAAAAAGACAGGGCCGGTGTTCTGATGAGAAAGGTCCCCCCATCGTATAGTGTCCGCCCTGTACTGTGCAGGCGCAGCACTTGCGCAGTACGGAGGACAAAGGAGATGCCGAAAGTCACCGAACATGAACAGCTGTTTATGAGCTGTACACGGCGCATGCGCAATTAACACTACATTGTGCCACACGCTCCTGATGCTCGTACAACTCCGAAAGGGGCGGGTGTAGGGGCGGATGTATACAGAAAATGGCCAGAGCTCATACGATGGTGGTGGATTTCTTAAAGGGGCGGATGCCATCTTCTGTACCTGCCCCTTGCAGTGTTGTACGAGCATCGGGAGTGTGTGGCACAATGTAGTGTTAATTGCGCATGCGCCGTGTACAGCTCATGAACAGCTGTTCATGTTTGGAGACTTTCGGCATCTCCTTTGTCCTCCATACTGAGCATGTGCTGCTCTTGCGCAGTACAGGGCGGACACTATCTGATGGGGGACAGTTCTTGACAGGACACCAGGACAAGGGGTGGGCAAGAGGGGAAGCTGCCCTGGGCACTGGGGTATCATGTGAGGTGGGGGGCACCACAAGGAGATTGGAGGGGAGGGGGATTTGTGTTTGGAGGGGGATTTGGGGGGGGGCAACAGGGGATAAGAATTGTTATAGGAGAGGACATTTTTTTTTGGGGGGGGGTGCTAGGAGTGGTGATTTAGGGGGATTTGAGTTGGGAGGGGGAAGAGGATTTGTGCTAGAAGAGGTGATGTGGTAGAGGGGGTAGGGGAATTGTGCAAGGAGGGGAAATTTTTTTGGGGGAGGGATTTGTACTAGTAGGGAGTATTAAGAGGGGTTTCGTGCTAGGAGGAGGAAATGTGGGGGGGGTGTACTCAGGGAGGAAATTTGAGGGGTAGAGGATTCATGCTAGGAGGGATGATTTTTTTTTTCTTGAGTGGGGTGCATTTGTGCTGGGGGGGGATATTTGTTTTCCGGGAAGGGGGAATTTCAGCAGGGGGTGGAATTGTACTGGGGGATTTAAGTTTAGGGGTAAGCATGCAGATTAGTGTTCAATTTTTCTTTTTGGGGGGGGATTTTTGCTTATTCATCTTGGGGTGGGGTGGGGCGGGGGGCGCAGTTCTGCATGTTCGCCCTGGGTTCTAAATGACCTTGTCCCAGCACTGTACAAAGATAATGGTTCTTCTCATGCTGCTGGGTTTGGCCCTGGAACTAGGAATCCACCTTAAAATAGGAGGTCAAGCAGCCAGCTCAAGGAACTTCTAAGCAATCTGCCATGGAACCCTACCAAAGGTTCCACAGAACCCTAGTTGAGAATAGTTGACCTATTCCTATGAAGTAAAGGTCAGTAGTTGCCTGGGGCCCCCAACATTCTATTTGTACAGGGTCTCTTTGTTGACTTTGTCCACCATTGGATGGAAACCCCCAAGGTGCTGCTTCAGGAGGACATTTTTTATGGATTTGGATGTCACATTTTTATGGTTTGGCCATGTGAAACCAGGAAGTGTTTGAGGTTCCAAGTTAATTAAAAGCACAATTGCCCTGTGTTCAGCACATCTGAGGGTGTGATGGCATGGGAAGCACCCAGCTGGTGGGTGAGAAGAGCCTTTCACTATCAGTGCCCCCCTGGAGAGCAGACAGCTGGGCAGGAGCGAGAGTGACTCAAGAGAGGATTGCAGCGGAGTTCAGGGGGATCAGCTGAGTGCACACCGAACATCGCACATAGAGGAGCATTGAACCGGTCCGGTGTACGGAGAGGAGCATTGCACGGGTACTGAGGAGACGTCTGTAAGGATTCCCGGAGGATGCGGAGCGGGTGACCCGGAGAGAAGAGCTGGGTGTCCGCCCTCCTCCCCCCCATCCCTCCGTGCGGTGTGTGCGTGCAGGAGGAGGCGGCGGCGGCTCTGCTGTCTATGTGACCCGGACGCCCGATGTTCACTGACCTTCGCACCCGGCTCGGGGAGAGGGAGCCCGCCGGACGAGGGGACTACAGCCCGGAGCGGGGCACCATGGACGGTGGGTGTGAGATGGGGGGCACTGCGTGTCTGGTTGTTGCTGCTACATGGGTGTGATTATGGGCACTGCATGTCCGAGAGAGGGGCCACTACATGCTGCTTGTGACTAGAGGATGGGGGTCACTATATGGTACATGTATATGTTGGGGGTGGCTACAGATTATGGGGTTCACTTAATGCTGTCTGTAGATGATAGGGGGTCACTACACGCTGCTAGTGTATAGATAATCTGATGGGGATCACTGCATGAAACATGTATATGTTGTGGTCACTTGCCTGTCTGCATGATGGAGGTCACTACATGCTGCCAGTCAATGGAGGATGGGGGGGTCACTACATGCTGCCTGTCAATAGATGATGGGGGGGTCACTACATGCTGCCTGTCAATATATTATGGGGGGGGGGGGTCACTGCATGCTGCCTGTCAATATATGATGGGGGGGTCACTACATTCTGCCTGTTAGTAGATGAGGGGGGTCACTACATGCTGCCTGTCAATATATTATGGGGGGGGGGGTCACTGCATGCTGCCTGTCAATATATGATGGGGGGGTCACTACATTCTGCCTGTTAGTAGATGAGGGGGGTCACTACATGCTGCCTGTCAATATATAATGGGGGGTCACTACATTCTGCCAGTCAATAGATGATGGGGGGGGGGGTCACTACATGCTGCCTGTCAATAGATGATGGGGGGGGGGGGGGTCACTACATGCTGCCTGGCAATAGATGATGGGGGGGGGTCACTACATGCTGCCTGTCAGATGATGGGGGGGTCACTACATGCTGCCTGTCAATAGATGATGGGGGGTCACTAAATGCTGCCTGTCAATAGATGATGGGGGGGTCACTACATGCTGCCTGTCAATAGATGATGGGGGGGTCACTACATGCTGCCTGTCAATATATTATGGGGGGGGGTCACTGCATGCTGCCTGTCAATATATGATGGGGGGGTCACTACATTCTGCCTGTTAGTAGATGAGGGGGGTCACTACATGCTGCCTGTCAATATATAATGGGGGTCACTACATTCTGCCAGTCAATAGATGATGGGGGGGGGGTCACTACATGCTGCCTGTCAATAGATGATGGGGGGGGGGGTCACTACATGCTGCCTGGCAATAGATGATGGGGGGGGTCACTACATGCTGCCTGTCAGATGATGGGGGGGTCACTACATGCTGCCTGTCAATAGATGATGGGGGGTCACTAAATGCTGCCTGTCAATAGATGATGGGGGGGTCACTACATGCTGCCTGTCAATAGATGATGGGGGGGGTCACTAAATGCTGCCTGTCAATAGATGATGGGGGGTCACTACATGTTCCCTGTCCATAGATGATAGGGGGGTCACTACATGCTCCCTGTCAAAAGATGATGGGGGGGGGTCACTAAATGCTGCCCGTCAATAGATATTGGTGGTCTCTTCATGCCACCTGCCTCTAGATGTTGGGGAGGTCAATAATTTGTCTGTCTATAGATGATAGAGGTCACTACATTTTGTCTGTCTATTGAAGACAAGGGTCACTACAGGATGTCTGCCTATAGATGATAGGGGGTCACTACATGCTTCTTGTGTCTATGTATATAAGATGGGGGCAACTACATGCTATCTACATTTGCGAGGGTCACTACATGCTACCCTTTTTTTTTTTTTATAAATGATGGAGTTCACTACATGTATATGATTTGGTCACTACTTGCAGCCTGTACATATGATAGGGGGTCATTACATGCCTCATGCATATGATAGGTGGTCACTATATGGTACATGTATATGTTTGGGGGCATTACCTGTGAACTATATGAAGCATGTGTAATTATAAGGGGCAATCTTTTCAACCACATGTTACGTGTGTGTGTGATAGGGGCCCTTTCATAACACATGGCGCATGCATACAATGAGACAGACACGTATGTGATCATAGACTTTGTGTATGTAATAGTATTAGAAGGCATAAAAGTGCAAACTTGATGGGTATTACAAACACATACGTCACATTTAGGTTAAGGTGGAATGCTCAACACATTTTATTATTATCAAGGCATACTTGGCTATTTTTGATGGCTACATCATAAAATGCATTTTCTATCTGTCTGTGTAGATTAGATACATATTTGTCTTATACATCTATCATATGGTTTTTGTACTTCTTTTATTTGTACATTCCTGTGTTTTTGAGAGAGTCTAGTTGTGGTGACAGGTATATGTGCTTCATAAAACACAGTAGAAGAATTTATGGGGCATCGAGGAGTTTACGTGACAAGAGAGTCCTTTCATGCACAGAGGTCATAGTACCCATGCAGACGACATTGACGATATTCTGTGCCTCACAGAATGGCAATTACTATAGAACATTTGTATAATAATCTGTATATATGTAGGCTTTTTTTTTTGCCAAGAGTAACAGTTGAGTAACTGCCATCATTCACGATTCACCTTAAAACAGTCAACAAAGCAAAAAGCTAAAATTTGATTGGTTAATGCAGGTTTCAACACTTTCCACCTTACAAGCCAAGATGTGTTTTTCTGATCTCATGATATGATGTCAGCAGTGTTTTATTATCAATATAAATATAAATAAACTCTTATCTCCCCACACTGCATTCCAAACAGCTACTGTGTTTCAGAAACCCTGATACACATATAAAACTGATAGCAAAGTAAAAGATCCTGGAAATAGAATGGACTTTTGCTTCGCTACATTTATGTTTTATCACTGATGATATTTTTTTTATTTCGTATCACTTTATTTACATGAGCAAGGTGTTTTAGTATTTTACAATTGTTGCACGTTTTTGCTGTAGGAAGGTTATTTATATTTTAACCATTTCCAGCCCAGGCCTATTCCGGCACTCCTCTCCTACATGTAAAAATCATATTTTTTTTTTGTTAGAAAATTACTCAGAACCCCCAAACATTATATATGTTTTTTTTTGTTTTTTTTTAGCAGAGACCTTAGGGAATAAAATGGTGGTCGTTGCAGCTTTTTATGTCACACAGTATTTGTGCAGCAATTTTTCAAATGCATTTTTTAAACTGTTTTATGAATGAATTTAAAAAAAAAAAAAAAAAAAGCACTAAAGTTAGCCTGTTTTTTTTGTTTTTTTTTATATATACAATGTAATATTTTATATATATAATGTGTCTGTATGTGTGTATGTGTATGTGAAAGCTGTCAGGCCGAGTAAATAAATACCGAACATGTTGTGCTTTAAAATTGCGCACACTCGTGGAATGGTGCCAAACTTCGGTACCTAAAAATCTCCATAGGCGACGCTTTACATTTTTTTTTTACAGGTTACCTGTTAAGAGTTACAGAGGAGGTCTTGGACTAGAATTGTTGCTCTCACTCTAACATTCGCTGCGATACCTCACACAAGCAACCGCACCGTAGAAGCACCGGAGGGCGGTGTGAGGGGACGTCCCCTCCCGCCGCCTGTAAAAACAAGTAACGGCTGAACAGCCGCTATGATTGTTTTACAGTGCAGGGAATCGCCGGCAGAAAAGAAAAGACATCTGAATGATGCCTGTAGCTGCACCCATTATTCGGATATCTCCACTCAAAGTCCAGGACGTCATATGGTGGGCTTGGGCGAGAAGTGGTTAAGCGCTGTATTAGGAGCTTGTTAATCCTGTATTGTATGTGTACCGATATAAGTATGTTTGTTCTACAATGATAGTGACCCCATGTATTACGACAAACCAAAGCTGGCCATGCGCTAGTAGAATTTCTAACAAACATTCATAAAAAAATTCTCAGGACCATAGGCATGCACAGAGGGTGTGCCTGGGCACACCCTAATTACCCTGTCAGACCAAGATTCCCCCAAAGCCCCCCAAAATTTCACCAAAGCCCCCCAACAGGGCTCCTAAAAAAATTTGTAAAAAATAATAAAGTAAAATAATAAAATATGACACCGTCCACTGCCCTACTGACACCGTCCACTGCCCTACTGACACCGTCCACTGCCCTACTGACACCGTCCACTGCTCTACTGACACCGTCCACTGCTCTACTGACACCGTCCACTGCTCTACTGACACCGTCCACTGCTCTACTGACACCGTCCACTGCTCTACTGACACCTTCCACTGCTCTACTGACACCGTCCACTGCTCTACTGACACCGTCCACTGCCCTACTGACACCGTCCACTGCTCTACTGACACCGTCCACTGCTCTACTGACACCGTCCACTGCTCTACTGACACCGTCCACTGCCCTACTGACACCGTCCACTGCCCTACTGACACCGTCCACTGCTCTACTGACACCGTCCACTGCCCTACTGACACCGTCCATGTTTTTAATACATTTGGGGTGCACACCCTAATGCAATAGGCTGCACACACCTATGCTCAGTACATTTGATGACCTGACTAATGCTGGAAAATGACTTCAGCATTTTGTTTGCTTTTAACGATTGATTTGGGAAAGATTGGTTTTGCACAAACGATGACTACATACACTGTTAGAAATTTGTTTGAGAAAAGGATTTTGTCAAATCACCCGTGGTCAAAAGCGAACAGTGATTTAATCCCACAAAGTCCTCGTTCACACAAGCGTAAAACAGTGTAGACTCATGCGAGGGCTGTGTTTGCCCACACTGGCATGCACAGATGTTGCATGCATCCCCATGCAGTCCTATTCATGTCAATTGGGACATGGAGGCTGCATGGACACAGCCGCTGCACCCAATTTGACATTGGTGGGGGCATGGCGCTGAACAGAGACCGTGTGAACATGGCCCATGCACGGGTATATGCTGTAGTACCCCTGTGCGAACCAGGCCTTACAATTAGAAAACCGAACAAGCATTCTTAAAATGAAGGCTTGTCAAGGTCTATGGCTGAACCTTGCACCTGTTCCTCCTGGGCACACAAAACTCTAGGGGCTGTTTAGGTGCAGTATATGCCTCCTAATGTAAGGGGTCCTATTCTGTTTAATTTGATTGAATGATAACATCAATACCTGTGTGGCCACCAAAACACCAACTATCACTGGAACAACCTGACCTAGTTGTGTCACATTACTACACAAGAGTCATCCATATTGCATCTGTCTAATGGTCCCCCAAAACAAGACCCGCCTTCTACAGATTTTATGACCTCACAAACTGACCCTATTATTATATTGCAGTCAGCAGCTACACATACTGCTAACTTTTAATATAGGACACTTTCCTGTCCTGAAATCCAGTGATGTCAGCACCCCAGGCAATGTTTCCATCGGCTGTTGGGTGCAGGAGGAGGGGGGCTGGACTTAAGACGTACCTTGCCGTGGAGAGGTCCGATGGAAGTGTCCAAAACCTCCCTCCACGGCAGGTGCCAAATGTGGCAGGGACTCAGATAAGCGGAAGTTCCAGTGGCGGCTGGTGGAAATTTTTTTTGGGGGGGGTGGGCGCAAACGGTCTTTCCTGACATTTTCCATTTTCTTAGTCGCATTCTACAGCAAAGTCATGATCCACAGAGAGCTTCTACAGCATCAGAGGGATCTTATTAATAAAAGGTATCAGTCAGGAGAAGGGTACAAAGGAATTTCCAAGGCATTAGATATACCATGGAACACAGTGAAGACAGTCATCATCAAGTGGAGAAAATAATATGGCACAACGGTGACATCACCAAGAACTGGACATCCATCCCAAAATTGATAAAAAAAAGACGAGAAGAAAACTGGTCAGGGAGGCTGCCAAGAGGCCTACAGCAACATTAAAGGAGCTGCAGAAATATCTGGAAAGTACTGGTTGTGTGGTACATGTGACAGCAATCTCCTGTATTTTTCATATGTCTGGGCTATGGGGTAGAGTGACAAGACGGAAGCCTTTTCTAACCAAAAACATCAAGCTCAGCTAAATTTTGCAAATGCACATCTGAAGTCTCCCAAAAGTATGTGGGAAAATGTGTTATGGTCTGATGAAACCAAGGTTGAAGTTTTTGGCCATAATTCCAAAAGATATGTTTGGCACAAAAAACAACACTGCACATCACCAAAAGAACACCATACCCACTGTGAAGCATGGTGGTGGCAGCATCATGCTTTCAGGCTGTTTTTCTTCAGCTGGACTATAGGGGCTTTAGTCAAGGTAGAGGGAATTGTGAACCGTTGCAAATACTAGTCAATATTGGCACAAAACCTCCAGGCTTCTGCTAGAAAGCTGAACATAAGGGGAACGTAATCTTTCAGCATGACAACGACCCAAAGCATACATCCAAATCAACAAAGTAATTGCTTCTCCAGAAGAAGATGAAAGTTTTGGAATGGCCCAGCCAGAGCCCAGACCTGAATCTGATAATCCGGAAATCTGTGGGGTGATCTGAAGAGGGCTGTGCACAGGAGATGTCCGTGCATTCTGACAGATTTTGAGTGTTTTTGCAAAGAAGAGCGGGCAAATATTGCCAAGTGAGGACCCGCCATGCTGACAGACTCATACCCAAAAAGACAGAGTGCTGTAATAAAAGCAAAAGGTGCTTCAACAAAGTATTAGTGTAAGGGTGTGCACACTTATGCAAACATGTTATTTTATTTTTACTTCCCTCCACCTAAAAGATTTCAGTTTGTTGTACAGTTTATAGGTCACATTAATGGTTGAAAAAGTTGTGAAATTTCTTCTTCTTTCTTCTTATAGAAATCTGACATTTTAACAGGGGTGTGTAGAGTTTTTATATCAACTGTACATCTCTTTTAAAAACGTATTCGCAGGGAAACCGCATGGTGCTTTGGCACAACGTGTTTCCACAAGTTAAGCCCCATACACACTATCAGATTTTGTGCCGAGTTTTTTTTTTCCTTCAGATTTACCAAAACCATGTAGTGCGAGGGCCTGCCTGATTGCATACACATTGAAACTCCTAAGGTTTGACCTCATATTATATGGTTTTGGTAAATCTGAAGGAAAAACTCAGCAGAAAATCTGATAGTGTGTATGGGGCTTTAGAAACCAAACATACATGTTTCCAGTATGGGGGGGGGGGGGGTGCCATTAAGAATTTATAGCAGCCTGGTGTGTCTGATAAACAGCAGGGCATTTTTGCTGTGGTTGCAGGAACCCGTACAACTTGCATATCTACCCGCAACAGTGCGAACCTAGCCTTAAAGAGGGAGTCCACCTAAACCGCCAAAAAAAAAAAAAAAATATTAAAAGCCAGCAGCTACAAATACTGCAGCTGCTGACTTTTAATAAATGGCCACTTACCTGTCCCAGGGTCCAGCGATGTCGGCAGGCGACGCCGAGAACCCGCTCGGTTCTCGGCAGCTGCCGCCGCCATCCTAGGTGAGGTAATCAGGAAGTGAAGCGTTGCGGCTTCACTTCCCGGTTCCCTACTGCGCATGCGCGAGTCACGCTGCGCATCGTAACTGGTCCCCGCTATCTCCTGGGAGCTGTGTGTTTTCCAGGAGACAGCGCGGAGGGACAGGAAGAGGCATAGACTCCCATGGGAGTCTATGCCGGAAGTGGGTGCAAATATCTGTCTTAGACAGGTATCTGCACCCCCCTCCCCCCTGAAAGGTGCCAAATGTGACACCGGAGGAGGGGGGAGGGTTCCGAAAAGCGGAAGTTCCATTTTTGTGTGGAACTCCGCTTTAAGATTGGTAGCTGTCAGGATCCGCTCCCAATCATGTGACCACTGTGACCGCCAACCACATGATCACCAATCCATTCCACCCCCTGGTTGTTCAGAGCTTTTAAAAAGGGACACTGGGGCAGCGGGAAGGAGTTAATAAGCCCTTTTATGGTTTGCTGTATCCAAAACCAAAACTTTTTCTGTTTATAAATAAAATATATTTTTATCTCTAGATACACCAGGAAATGAAAGAGCCTTCCAAACTAAGAGAAGTCTTCCCTTAGTTGTCACTGAATCAGGTTTCCTTTTTGCAAGAATTTCCATTCATCCTTGTTCAGGTGACAACTCAAAATTTCCTTCACTTCTACAATGATCACCATTACAAATCAAGGGTGAATCTCTCCATTGGGGACACCGACTGCAGTAAAAACCTGACATAGGTTATAACCCTTGATTACCCTAGCCAAAATTTAGAACAATGGCTTTAGATACAGTATAATCATGTACACACGTATTTGGAAATGCAACACATTGAGGATTCTTTACTGTACTTAATTTGGAAGAACAGATTGAAATCGATATGCTTTGTAGGTGGCTGATGCTGCATATGATTATTTTTATGCATCCATTTGGGATCCTGATTGCAATGGTATATTTTTTATTTTTGCGGTAATCTTTAGGAGGCTCAAAAGCAGGCATTTCTTATAAGAGGTGAGCCATTCTTTTTTAAGTGGGCCTGCTGTAATCTTACTGTAGCAAAACAGTCCCGAGGGCTCATGTCTGCTCCATTCTCTGCACACAATGCACACCCCTTCTATTTATTTTATCACAGTCTTCTGCGCTCATACAGAGATACTGCTGTCCGCTGGACCGCTAATTGTCCTTCAGATCCAGGATTAGCAGACTCCAGCACAGGACTGATTGGTGAACTGCAGCAGTGACGGATTCCAGTGAGATTTCCGCTGAAAGGCAAGAATGAAAGGCTCAGTCTGCCCTATAGTGCGGAGTCTGGAAAGCTGAACCCTGAGATTCTTATATCTCTTGGGGACACCAGCGGTGGGCTCTTTTGCCATAGTCCCCGGCTGATTTTCTGGCCACCTTGGAGTCTCATGCACTCTGCTACAACAAATATTACCCACTTAAGGACCGAGCCTCTTTCTGAGATTTGTTGTTTACAAATTAAAAACAGTTTGTTTTTTTTTGCTAGAAAATTTACTTAGAACCCCCAAATGTTATACATTTTTTTTCTAACACCCTAGAGAATAAAATGGCGGTCCTTGCAATACTTTCTATCATACCGTACTTGCGCAGCGATCTTACAAGCGCACTTTTTTTGGAAAAAATACACTTTTTTTTTAATTAAAAAATAAGACAACAGTAAAGTTAGCCCAATTTTTTTTTTATATTGTGAAAGATAATGTTACGCCAAGTAAATTGATACCCAACATGTCACGCTTCAAAATTGTGCCCGCTCGTGGAATGGCAACAAACTTTTACCCTTAAAAATCTCCATAGGCGACGTTTAAAAAATTCTACAGGTTGCATGTTTTGAGTTACAGAGGAGGTCTAGGGCTAGAATTATCGCTCTCGCTCTACCGATCGCAGCGATACCTCACATGTGTGGTTTGAACACCGTTTTCATATACGGGCGCTACTCACGTATGCGTTCGCTTCTACACGCGAGCTCATCGGGACGGGGCGTGTTTAAAAAAAAAAAATTATTATTAATTTTTTTTACCTTTTTATTTATTTTTTTTACACTGTTTTTTTTTTTATTTCACTATTATTCCTAAACATCCCTTTGTAATAGAAAAAAAGCATGACAGGACCTCTTAAATATGAGATCTGGGATCAAAAAGACTTCAGATCTTATATTTACACTGAAATGCAATAAAAAAATAAATTGTCATTTAGAAACATAATTTTAAAAAAATGGCCCTTTAAGAGCTATGGGCGGAAGTGACGTTTTGACGTCGCTTCCGCCCTGCTATGATATGAAGACAGGTGGGGCCCATCTTCCCCTCACTTGTCTCCATGGCCAGCAAGGGTGAAGATCCAATCGCCTCTGCCGCTGCCGACGGCTCCGGTAAGCGGCGGAGGGCACTGGAGCACGGCGGGGGGGCCCTCTCCCCCCACCGATAAGTGATCTTGCGGCGAATCCGCCGCAGAGACCACTTTTATCTGAAACCAGACTGAAGAAGAGAATACCGGGGTTAAGGCAGCTAGCTGCTGCCATAACAACGATATTCCTCTTCAAAGTACCAACGTATAACGACGGGTGTACTTCATTTGACTTCTGATTTTACCCCCTTCATGACCGGACTATTTTTTTTTTGCTATACACTGCGTTACTTTACTTTAGGCTGGGTTCACACCATCGCCGCATGCGGCTCCCAGCAGGGGTTCAGTGCGTCCTGGTTCACTGTTTCATGTGCGATTTCAGCACAAATTTTTGGCTGAATTCGGACCTGAAACAGACCAAAAGACGCACAGGACCGCTGTGCAAATTTGCGCCGGAGCCGCAGCGCAGATATGTGAACCAGCTCCACAGAGAGCCAGTCAAAATCTCCTGCTATTGCAAACCCAGCCTCAAAGGTTGAGTTCACCCTTTGTACATATATATATATATATATATAAAATTTTTTTATTATTATTATTATTCCAGCTCCCCTATGCACCAATATAGCATTCATGTACTTTTTTTTTTTGCAAAAATATCAAAGCTTTCCAATAAATCTAGTCACTTTCCTTGTCCTAATCCACGTTTCCATTAGTAATGTCTTTCTTCCTGATCAGACTTTAGGTCATGACACAGGAAGGAGTTGACCAGCTGACCTCATTAGCACACACCCTGCATCACCCGCCCTCCCATTCCCGGTTGCACGTTTTTTAAATGAAATGCAATCAATCAGTGATCACCCTTCTCACTAAATACACAATATACAATCAGATTGTATTGAACCCCTCGGAAGATTTTACCCCCTTCCTGACCAGAGAACTTTTTGCAATTCGGCACTGCGTCGCTTTAACTGACAATTGCGCGGTCGTGCGACGTTGCACCCAAACAAAATTGACGTCCTTTTTTTTCCCCGCAAATAAAGCTTTCTATTGGTGGTATTTGATCGCCTCTGCGTTTTTTTTATTTTTTGCGCTGTAAAAAAAGAGCGACAATTTTGAAAAAAGACGCAATATTTTTTACTTTTTGCTATAATAAATATCCCCCAAAAATATATAAAAAAATATATTTTTTTCCTCAGTTTAGGCCGATATGTATTCTTCCACATATTTTTGGTAAAAAAAAAAGTGGTTGGTCGGCAAGTGGTAACTGGTAATTTCATGGTCATGCAACAATGCACCCAAATGAAATGTCATTTTGTTTTTTCACACAAATAGAGCTTTCTTTTGGTGGTATTTGATCACCACTGGGTTTTTTATTCTTCTGATATAAACTAAAAAAAGACCGAAAACTTGGAAAAAAAAATGACTTACTGTTATAAAACATATCCACTAAAAAATTTAAATTTCTCCTTAAATTTAGGCCAAAATGTGTTTTGCTACACTATATTGTCAAACGTATTGTGACACCTGCCTTCACATGAATTTTAATGGCATCCCAGTCTTATGCCCCGTACACACGGTCGGACATTGATCGGACATTCCGACAACAAAATCCTAGGATTTTTTCCGACGGAGGTTGGCTCAAACTTGTCTTGCATACACACCGTCACACAAAGTTGTACGAAAATCCGATCGTTCTGAACGCAACGCGGTGACGTAAAACACGTAAGTCGGGACTATAAACTGAGCAGTAGTCAATAGCTTTCGTCTCTTAATTTATTCTGAGCATGCGTGGCACTTTGTGCGTCGGATTTGTGTACACACAATCGGAATTTCCGACAACGGATTTTGTTGTCGAAAAATTTTATATCCTGCTCTCAAACTTCGTGTGTCAGAAATTCCGATGGAAAATGTGTGATGGAGCCCACACACGGTCGGAATTTCCGACAACAAGGTCCTAGCACACATTTTCCGTCGGGAAATCCGACCGTGTGTACGGGGCATAAGTCCGTAGAGTTCAATATTGAGTTGGCCCACCCTTTGCAGCTATAACAGCTTCAACTCTTCTGGGAAGGCTGTCCACAAGGTTTAGGAGTGTGTCTATGGGAATGTTTGATCATTCTTCCAGAAGCACATTTGTGGGGTCAGGCACTGATGTTGGACAAGAAGGCCTGGCTTGCAGTCTCTGCTCTAATTCATCCCAAAGGTATTCTATCGGGCTGAGGTCAGGACTCTGGGCAGGCCAGTCAAGTTCTTTCACCCCAAACTCGCTCATCCATGTCTTTATGGACCTTGTTTGGTGCACTGGTGTGCAGTCATGTTGGAACAGAAAGGGGCCGTCCCCAAACTGTTCCCATAAAGTTGGGAGCATGAAATTGTCCAAAATGTCTTGGTATGCTGACTCCTTAAGAGTTTCCTTCACTGAAACTAATGCTGGCCATACACTATACGAAAAATCAGCCAAAATGCGGACATTTAGACAGTTTGTTAGTTTTTCGGCCAGTTAATGGGCACAAAATCGATAATCGTTGGGACGTTTTTGAGCCGAAAAAAGAAAGGACAAGTTTGGAAATTTTCTGCCGAATGAACGATCGATTGAAAGGTTAACGTGTTTCACGTCCGAACTGTTTGCACTAGGTAAAGAACGAACAAAAAAAATGATTCATTTATGTCCACTGAACGATTTATCGGTCATTACATATGGCACTATCAGTTGCTCTCATGGCTGAATGTTCTTTTTCTGCAAATGGGTTTGGCCAATTTTTCGTATAATGTATGGCCAGCATAAGGGGCCAAGCCAAACCCCTGAAAAACAACCCCACACCATAATCCCCCCCCCCCCCCCGCACACCAAACTTTACACTTGGCACAATGCAGTCAGGCAAGTACCGTTCTCCTGGCAACTGCCTAACCCAGATATGACCATCGGATTGCCAGACAGAGAAGCGTGATTCGTCACTCCAGAGAACGCGTCTCCACTCCTCTAGAGTCCAGTGGCGGCATGCTTTACACCACTGCATCCTACACATTGCATTGTACTTGGTGATGTATGGCTTGGATGCAGAGCCCGGCCATGGAAACCCATTCCATGAAGCTCTCAATGTACTGTTGTGCTAATCTGAAGGCCACGTGAAGTTTGGAGATCTGTATCTATTGACTCTGCAGACATTTGGCAACTGCTGCGCACTGTGCGTTGACTCCGCTCTATCATTTTACGTGGCCTACCACTTCATGGCTGAGTTGCTGCTGTTCGCAGTTGCTTCCACTTTGTTACAACACCACTCAGGCTCGGTTCACACTATAGCGATGTCAGACATCGCATGTGATTCGCACCGCATTGCTGTGCAGATCACATGCGATGCGGATTCAGCCATACAATCCTGGCTGAGTTCGCATCGCCTTGCAATTTCCTTGCTACTAAATATTCCACGGTCAACTGTTTGGGTCCTTTCACACAATCTATATGGCTGAATTTGCATCGCATTTGGACCAAAACGGTGTAGGAGCTTTTTTTTTTTTTGGTCCGCACTGGAATCTGGTGATCTGATTCCTGTACGAATTCACAGTTGGCACTGCGATCTGTGAACCGATCTGGGGGTGTCATTAACTTTATATTGACACCCGCAGCGGTTCGCAGAGGGCAGTGTGAACCGCCGGCGATTCAGGTGCGTTGCCGGAACCCGCACAGGATTCATAGAGTTTCCTACATCGCACAAGTGTGAAAGAAACCAGTTGACCGTGGAATATTTAGTAGCAAGGAAATTTCATGGATGGACTTTATTGCACAGGTGGCAACCTATCACGGTACCAGGCTTGAATTCACTGAGCCCCTGAGAGCGACCCATTCTTTCACAAATGTTTGTAGACGCAGTCTGCATGCCTAGGTGCTTGATTTTCTACAAAAAAAAGGGAAACAGAGAAGAAAGGCGCCACTTAAGTAAAACTGTAGAATTTTAATGAACAAGGTGCATTAAAAAAACTCACATGGAGGTTTCTTTATAGAGGCATAGAGAAGTCCAGTGAACATCAATCTCCGTTCTGGCTGGCAGCATCAGTCTCTTCCTGTGGGGCCGTGTGAAGCAGAGCCGGCGTCCTGTCCACCAGGTATCTTTCGGCTCCCGGGCGGGAACCAGAGCGAGGTCTGGAGCGCAGTCAGCAGGTCTCGGGAGAACGCAGCTGGAACGCAGCGTATGGCTGGGTTGACATCATAGACGTGATGCGACGCGTTTCATATCGTGCGCAGTGATGAGATGGAGGCACTGCGCGCTCCTTTATCAAGCTGATCTGTATAGGCTGTAAACAGCCTTTTTTTTATGCCTCGGTGGTACACTCTATACAACAATAGAGGCTTACAATTGTAGGGGCAAGGATGAAACATGTGCAATAAGCAAACAGGACCGCAGGATTGCAATATTTAAAAAATATGTGTAAATGTATATATACACACATGTAATATTCCCAAAACAATACTATATGGATTAAATGTCAATCTGTATTTAAATAAAATAATAATAATAAAAATTAAGTAAATAGTAGAATAGACACTTTAAACTTATAAACAACCATTAATACCCATATATTTGGAGATAACTAGTAAGAATACACCAAAAAAATGTATATTCACATGGGAAGGACAAAAATGTATTAATATTTTAAAATATTGGTGCCCAAGCTTGATTTGATACACCTGTCGCCATGGAGGTGATTGGAAGACCTGAATCCAATGATTTGGAGGGGTGTCCCAATACTTTTGGCAAGATAGTGTATAAGATAGTGTATATGTGGACCAGCCTGATTCAGTGATCAGTGATAATACTGTACACTGATACTGTAATAATGACACTGGCTGGGAAAGGGTTAACATCTAGGAGGTTAACTGTGTACCTAACAAGTGTGTTTAATTACTAATGTGGGTGTGTTTTTTGTTTGTTTTTTTTCTCCCTGCTTTTCAGGGAGAAGAAACAGCCAGATTGCTGTTCACTGCGCACAGAGTAAACGCAGAACTCTGTGCTCTGATTGAACTTAGCTGATCAGCAGTTTTCAGTCGAAGTCATTGGCTGTAATCTGCTGCCAATTCTGTATCCAATCACAGCACAGGTCGTCAGGGGGTCTTGCGCATATGCGCCCCAATCCTGGAAGGACAGTAATGTACATGTAGGTTGCCACGCCTGCACCTGCTGCTGGCCAGTTGGTTACGTACAAAAAAATCTTTGAGCGAGTAGGTCATGTATTCATTTGAGGGGGTTGTAGTCAACGCTGTTACACCGAGCCCCACTCAGGAAACACCATAAGATGCGGGTGCCCCCATGTAAGAGTACAGACCAGGGGTGACCCGTCCATTATGGGTGCCACCCCCTCTATCAATGCCACCCCCCCTCTATATGGTTAATGGATAGATTCATGCATAGCGTGACTCCATCCACGGCCGCCGTGGCCACCTGAATTACAGTGGCAGGGGTGGTTTTTTTTTTTTTTTGAAGCACCTGATTAGAGCTATAGGCTCCAATAGGCTTCAAAATAGAATAGACTCTGAAAATAGGGTGGACTCAGAGCGCAGAGCATTGCGCTCGGAGCCCACCCAGGTGTGTTAGAAAAGCGAATATTCATTTGCTTTTCTAACACCAAATCGCCTCTCTGCCAATCGGGCATCGCAGGTCTGGCGCCGATTGGCTTAAAGATCAGGCGATCCTATTGGACGCCTAGGAGGAGGGGGAGGAGACGCACGGCGAAAGCCGCGGTGATCTCAGATGAGAAGAGGACACAGGAGATGCTGCCAGATGCCGGCCACAGCCTGATCCCCCTGCCCGATGTGCCCGCTGATGAGGTAAGTGCCGGTAGACCAGCACACAGCAGGGGGGGAGGTGGTTGTTTGCCGCCCCACCCCCCAAACAAAAAACCACCAGTTGCCACTGATACAGATGCACTTTGCATTACTTTCCATGCAGATTCTGAATTTCTAGTATTTGCATCTACTTAGGCACAACCCAAAACCACGTTGGCTCTGTAATAAATGTTTATTTGTCATAAAAGTAAAAAAAAAGTGTATGCATTTGTAATGCTAACAATTAAATAGAAAGGAGCATAACAAAACAAATTTCCTTTAGGGCCTGTTTACACCTATGCAGTCTGACGCCATGCATTACATCGCACAGTTAATGTGCTATTCTTGGCAGTGCATTTACTTGAATGGGCTGCCAGTGCCAATGCACCACAATGGACTAAAAAGCATCCTAGCAGCATTTTTGCTGATGCGGTTCATTACCATGCCTTGCATTATTGCAATGGAGTACCATTCAAAATGACTCTGCAACACGTTATGTTTCATTTGGTTTTGTGCATTAACACACGTCAGTGCAATGCATAGGTGAAAAGCCAGCTGGGTAATGCCACTTTCATGGGAAGAAAAAAATGCAAATAAAAATAATATAGCGTATGCAATTGCGAAACAAGCCATAATATAATATAACGTGATTAAAAATTACCTTTTTTTTCAGTCTGCAGCACTGTATTGTTTTATAAAATTCAATGCAAGAAGGTGCCCAATGCAAATGGTGTACAGAACGTCCCCCCCAAGAAATGTCATTTCCTGCCTGTGTGATTGACTCACTGATTTTCCCAGAAGTCTGCACTAAGATACAAGTTAGATTTTGGGCATCCTCTGCAACAAAAATAACATTTTTGGCCACTTTCCTCATTAGAACTCTGCAAGTGCAGCAGATGTTCAATATTGTGGCAATGCTCAAGCCTGGCAACTCACTGCTCTGGGCCCCAGCAACCCTGCACTCTGTACACGGCACACTCCTGAACCCTGCATTCTGTACGTGACGCACTCCCGCACCCTGCACTCTGTACGCGGCGCACTCCCGCACCCTGCACTCTGTACGCGGCGCACCCTGCACTCTGTACGCGGCGCACCCTGCACTCTGTACGCGGCGCACCCTGCACTCTGTACGCGGCACACCCTGCACTCTGTACGCGGCGCACTCCCGCACCCTGCACTCTGTATGCAGCGCACTCCCGAATCCTGCACTCTGTATGCGGCGCACTCCCGAACCCTGCACTCTGTACGCGGCGCACTCCCGAACCCTGCACTCTGTATGCAGCGCACTCCCGAACCCTGCACTCTGTACGCGGCGCACTCCCGAATCCTGCAGTCTACGCTGCGCACTCGCGAACTCTGTACCCGGCGCACTCCCGAACCCACTTATCCCCAAAGAATTGGCTTTTGCAGGGGGTTTCTTAAGACCTGCTGAACACAGCGCCGCTCACTGTATTTAGCTAATGCTACTATAGTACAATGCAGCGCACAAAGCGGCCGCATTAATGTGTCGTGGAAATAGTTTGTTTGGGCCAGCTTGGCCCGAAATGCACCCTAAAGAGTGAACTGAAAGCTGGAATTCTACTTCAACTCTCCAGATTCCACCAAAATCAAAATATAATTTTTCAGCTGAGCATTTAAAGCTGAACCTTCGTATAAGCTTTTAAGTACAAGAGTCATGTGTATTCTTTTGGAATCTTCGTGTTCTTGCTGTATTTCTTCCAGATCTGTGCAGAAATCCAATGTGAGGATCTTCCTGTAATAAAGACCGGTCACTGCTGCCCTCTCTCTCCCTGTGCAGGGTGACTGGTCTTGTGTCCATCCCCTCCTGTAGTTTTGTGCAGGCAAGCCTGTAATGGGTGGAGCCTGCTGGGTCCCTCCCACAGATCTGCTTTCTGAACTGGCTGTGTACAGCACAGTGATGATGTCACTGTTGGTTTTACAAAGTAATATCTGGGTTTTCAAAGGCATTTGGTGCACACACCATGCATTTACAGTCACTAACAAAAGTGAGTACACCCCTCACATTTTTGTAAATATTTTATTATCCTTTCATGTGACAACACTGAAGAAAAGACACTTTGCTACAATGTAAAGTAGTGAGTGTACAGCTTGTATAACAGTGTAAATTTGCTGTCCCCTCAAAATAACTCAACACACAGCCATTAATGTCTAAACCGCTGGCAACAAAAGTGAGTACACCCCTAAGTGAAAATGTCCAAATTGGGCCCAAAGTGTCAATATTTTGTGTGGCCACCATTATTTTCCAGCACTGCCTTAACCCTCTTCGGCATGGAGCTCACCAGAGCTTCACAGGTTGCCACTGGAGTCCTCTTCTACTCCTCCATGATGACATCACAGAGCTGGTGGATGTTGGAGACCTTGCGCTCCCCCACCTTTCATTTGAGGCTGCCCCACAGATGCTCAAGAGGGTTTAGGTCTGCAGACTTGGCCGGTCCATTACCTTTACCCTCAGCTTCTTTAGCAAGGCAGTGGTCGTCTTGGAGGTGTGTACGGGGTCGTTATGTTGGAATACTGACCTGAGGCCAAGTCTCCGAAGGGAGGGGGTAATGCTCTGTTTCAGTTTGTCACAGTACATGTTGGCATTCATGGTTCCCTCAATGAACTGTAGTTCTCCAGGGCCGGCAGCACTCATGCAGCCCCAGACCATGACACTCCCACCACCATGCTTGACTGTAGGCAAGACACACTTGTCTTTGTACTCCTCACCTGGTTGCCGCCACACACGCTTGACACCATCTGAACCAAATAAGTTTATCTTGGTCTCATCAGACCGCAGGACATGGTTCCAGTAATCCATGTCCTTAGTCTGCTACTCTTCAAACTGTTTGCAGGCTTTCTTCTGTATCATCTTTAGAAGAGGCTTCCTTTTGGGATGACAGCCATGCAGACCAATTTGATGCAGTGTGCGGCGTATGGTCTGAGCACCGACAGGGTGACCCCCTCACCCCTTCAACCTCTGCAGCAATACTGGCAGCACTCATACCTCTATTTCACAAAGACAACCTCTGGATATGATGCTGAGCACGTGCACTCAACTTCTTTGGTCGACCATGGCGAGGCCTGTTCTGAGTGGAACCTGTCCTGTTAAACCTCTGTATGGTCTTGGCCACTATGCTGCAGCTTAGTTTCAGGGTCTTGGAAATCTTCTTATAGCCTAGGCCATCTTTATGTAGAGCAACAATTCTTTTTTTCAGCTCCTCTGAGAGTTCTTTGCCATTAGGTGCCATGTTGAACTTCCAGTGACCAGTATGAGAGAGAGAGAGCGATAACACTAAATTTAACACACCTGCTCCCCATTCACACCTGAGACCTTGTAACACTAACAAGTCACATGACACCGTGGCTAATTGGACCCAATTTGGACATTTTCACTTAGGGGTGTACTCACTTTTGTTGCCAGCGGTTTAGACATTAATGGCTGTGTGTTGAGTTATTTTGAGGGGACAGCAAATTTACACTGTTATACAAGCTGTACACTCACTACTTTACATTGTAGCAAAGTGTCATTTCTTCAGTGTTGTCACATGAAAAGATATAAAATATTTACAAAAATGTGAGGGGTGTACTCACTTTTGTTAGATACTGTATATCCTCAATGGCTATTGAGGAATATATTTAAATGAGAGATTTTTTTTTATCCCATAGTTCAGCTTTACGGGTAAACTGACTGCACTTGGCTAGCACTGCCATGTCACATGTTTTACCTGTTGCCTGGTCTCGCTTTTTTTTTTTTTTTTTCTTCTTACAACATTTGTTTTTTGCCGCTAAAGGACACATGATGCGATGTAGAGACTGTAGCACGTCTGTTACATGAATATGCAAATTGCGCCTTGCTTCTTTTTACAAGTTCCCATCCCCCGTAGTCGATTTTCACGCCTAAGGCACCACTTTAAAAATAGATTTAGGCAGGAGCAGAAGAAAAACACAACTTCTTTGTTCTCTGTGGCTGTATAAAACTGTAATCAGTCTCCTTCACTGCACGGAAATTGGATTGCTTGTTTACAGAGTGGCAAATATCAAAGCTGGCATAACAAACAGGTCATTGATAGTTGCTGATCTGGTGACCAAGATGTTATTATTATTATTATACAGCATTTATATAGCGCCAACAGTTGGTGCAGCACTTTACAACTTCAGAACTTCTAAATTATTAAAAAATAAATAGCTTAAAAAAAAAAAAAGAACATTATATATATATATATGTGTGTGTATATATATAATCTATATCATGGGAAAAACACATGTAAGAAGAGATAACGGTGCTGCACACCCTAAATGATATGTAATGGGAAAAGTTCCCCCAGAGGGTTTTTTTAGCAGCGAGATAAATAGTAGAAAAATTATCCTTTATTTAAAAATTATTGGCATACAATAATTCCATGATAGTTAAAATATGAGCTCTAAAGGGGGTATATCCAAAAGTGCAAATGTAGCAAACACAAAATTGTACATAACATTATATGACAAACATGTCTAATGTGTGACAAAGCCTTCTTCAGAGGATAGGTTTGTTGCAAAGAAACTGCATTTAGCAAATCAGATTGAAAAATACATGACGGACTATATGTACACAAAATGGCCATCTCACATAGTTACCAAAGTACATGCGGTGGGGATCTTCCAACCAACATATCAATAAGAGCTGTCAGGTGATCCCGCGTTTAATCAAGGTCAGGTAATGCCCCAGAGGTAGACGACACTTTGCTGGGTGAGGCTTACAGGGAGTCACACGTAGATATACCCACCAAGGCCTACCAGGCCAAGTGGGGTTAACACCCGCGGCAAAGTTCCAAAGTGTAAATTCGTGTATAGTGAGTAATACCTATATTACATTTTTTTTTTATTATTATTAAATTTAATTTATTTCATTACACGGACAGAAAAATCCAACCGGGGAGCATTTAAAAAAAAATATTTTATATATTTTTATTTTAAATATTTTTTTATATTTTTTAAAATTATATGTGTATTATGCCACTGTCAATAATTAATATAAGTAATATTGATATTAAAAGAAAAAAGACCATAAAGGACGCAAAAACATGGTTTGAAGGGTCAGTGTGGGACGTGAAGTGACTAGACATTACTGATAAGAAGCCATCCATGTTATAGATGGAATGGATAGAAGGTGGAACGAGGAAAATGGGGTGAATCAAGAAGGAAGAGAGAGGGAGAAAGAAAGAGGGAGTGTTGGAGTGTATGTGAGAAATGATGGGAGAGTGCTATGTAGTGGATGGAAGAAGGGAAAGAAAGAGCGAGTGATATAGAAAAAAGAAAGAAGGATGAAAACAAGTGCATGAAACAGTATAATGATGAAGAAGAGTAGTGAAGAGTAATAATAAGAATTAAAATAATAAAGAGAAAAGTGTGAAAAGAGGAAAGAAGTGAAGTTAAAAAAACAAGACAAATACATAGAAAATATAATATAACAAGGTGGAATGAAGAATGAAGGGGGGGGGGGGGGGGGTGGAGAATGGAGAAAGGCAAGGAAATGATTAAATGATAAAAAGAGGAAAGGAAAAAGTGATGACATGTTGCAAAAGTGGCAGATGAGAATGAAAATAAAGATAAAAAGGCCGCGTGAAGTGAAAAAAAACTGCAAGAATAGTGATGGACTAGAAAAAGGGCAAAGAAGGAGGAGTGAAATGAATCCAAAATACAAGGAACAAGATGTGAAAAGGAAAACATGTTACAGGTGGGTGGGTGCATACTTCAATTGTAGCAATTGGACAAATTGAATAAAAAATGTGTGCAATACCTTTTAGTAGTACAGAGGTGATGTTGACATGGCAAGAATGACTGACTGCGTTGTCAAAGATGAATGTTATATAAGCAATCAGTAGCCAATATGCCTAATGATAAGAATCGCAGGTTAGGGTGTTAGGTTAAAACATACCCTAGCGAGACATGGCAAAATGGCCAATAGTTAAAGGATGGTAAATGATGTTACTTACTCCCGTGGAAGAAAAAAGGCATCTGACCATCCAAAACAGGATGTGGGGTGATCGAGACCCAATCGACCCAAATCCTGAAGTAAATCTAGTATCCCTCATTTGGGGGGAGCTCATGAGGAGCCAGCCGCAGGTGTGATGACCACCACCCATTTACCTGACTAGCCGAGGGAGGTAAATGGCTGCCAACCAGGCGCGCCTCGTGTAGCTCCCTCGGCGTTCAAGAAGGAGGAAGTTCCCGACTGCTGTCATCACCTCCGTTGTAAGAACATGACGTCATGAAGCCGTGCATACCCGCGGGCATTCCCCGCGCATGTGTACAGCGTGGGAAGTCCGGAGGTGATTGGGAACACCGCCGGAAAGAAGGTCGTTCGCATATGTGGGCCAAGAGGCCACCTAGCTGAACAGGATGGGAGCACAGCTGTTACGCTCCCCTTGCCAGGAAAGCGCACAATATATATATATATATATAGATAGATAGATATAGATATATATATATTAGATGGATACACACACAGATGCATCTCATAAAATTTGAATACCATCAAGTTAATTTATTTTAAAAAAGTGAAACGGCTATAATTTATATAGATGCGTTACACACAGGGTGATATATTTCAAGCATTTATTTCTTTTAATTTTGATGATTATGGCTTACAGCTAGTGAAAACCCCAAATTTGGTATCTCAGAAAATTTAGAATATAACGTAAGATCAATAAAAAAAAGGATTTTTAATACAGAAATGTTGGCTTACTGAAAAATACGTCCATGTACTGCAGGGATCTCCAAACCGTGGCCCTCCAGCTGTTGTAAACCTCTGACATTCACAGATAGGACTAGGCATGATTGGAATTGTAGTTTCTGAACAGAGCCATAGTTTGGAGACCCCTGATGTACAGTTTAGTATGCACTCAATACTTCTTCAGGGCTCCTTTTACATGAAGTACTGCATCAATGCGGTGTGGCATTGAGGCCTGTTGCACTGCTGAGGTGTTATGGAAGTCCAGGTTGCTTTGATAGTGGCCTTCAGCTCCTCTGCATTGTTGGGTCTGGTGTCTCATCTTCCTCTTGACATTACCCCACAGATTCTCTATGGGGTTTAGGTCAGGCGAGTTTGCTGGCCAATCAAGCACATTGATACCATGATCATTAAATCAGGTATTGGTACTTTTGGCAGTGTGGGCAGGTGCCATGTCCTACTGGAAAATGAAATCAACATCTCCATAAAGCTGGTCAGCAGAGGGAAGCATGAAGTGCTCTAGAATTTCATGTTCGAGGGCTGCACTGACTTGATAAAACACAGCGGACCAACACCAGCAGATGACATGGCTCCCCAAATCATGAGACTATGAAAAATTTTTCATTTCATTTGGAAATCAATGTCCCAGAGTCTGGAGGAAGAATGGAGAGGCACAGAATCCAAGTTGCATGAGATCCAGTGTGAAGTTTCCATAGTCAGTGATGATTTGGGGAGTCATGTCATCTGCTGGTGTTGGCCCACTGTGTTTTATAAAGTCCGAAGTCAATAATGTGAATGGGCTTAGTCAATCAGCGCAACAGTCCAGCTGCAGCCAAAAAAGGCATATTGTATGCAAGCATGGAATGGAACTTTGTGTAGGTACTAAGCAAAAAAAGTTGGTATAAAAATATAGCCCTTTATTGGTTGACAACTAAAAGTTAAATGCGTAACACAACTAAAAGGATAGCAATCAATTACATCCAGGGTTTTTATATAGCATATATACATTCCATCATGGGCAGATATCTTCAATATCAGTCTGTACCAACACCCCAACGAGTTTCAACTCATAACGAGTCTTCATCAGGAGGTAAAAATTACAGTACAGAGCACAATGATGTAAACATATGATAGAAAGGATGTGCATCCAAGGGGTGCTGATGCAATGCAAAGGTTGCTGATCCCAGCAAAGAGGCCTCATTTAAAGTGACAGAGGCGGACTTGAATAGTAAGGTAAATAGCCTTTTCTGTTAATCAAAAAAAGGGGTAAATAACCTAATTACCTAACTAAAGGAACAATAGACCCCTGAATCAAAAGGAAACGAAAATTCCAAAATAACGAATGGGATCACCACCTGCTCTGCACTTGGGCCCAACCCATGCAGCCTAAAGGCATATTGTGGTGATTGACTTTAAAGAGGCAATATAAGGTACATAGTCCCCGTACCTAATTGGTTAAGGCAAGGTAGAAACAAGGCGTTGAACACAAATCTTTAGACGGTGAAAACAGGTCATTACTTGAGCCTGATGGCTTGAGTGTCAGGTATAGTCATGCGCACACCCTGATTACCCTGTATGCATTAACATTATCGCTCTGTATGCCAGCAGGGAGATGGGAAAGATCTCCCTCCTGGTTCTGCTTACACGTTTCTCTTACACTGTGTCGGCAGGGAGATCAAAGCAGGTGCCATATATCTGTAAACACACATGCATATGTGTTTAAGCTTTGGGGTGCAAACCTTAATGCAATAGGCTGTGCACACCTATGGTGCCAGGTTTCTATGGTAGTGAGCTCTTGTAGAAGGCCAGCTCGGGGTTTCCCAATAAACCTGTGACTGCAAGTTTCACCAAACCTTCTCTGCTGGAGAATCAGTCGTTGCCAATAAAAATGCATGCACATGGAAGATTCACAAGCAGAGAAGGTTTTGCTGAATTTCATATTCACTACTTATAAATATGCCCATAAGTATTCATTCAACCTCCAGTACATATAGTAACATCGCACATATTGACTTTTTTTTGCAGCTGCCGCTCACTTCAGATTTTGTCGGAACCTCCTAGAACACACTGTGTCCTCAGAGAATCTTAACCACCGCCTCCGACGTGATATCGGTAACAGTCTGACCTGGCACGATGGTCGAGGGCACAGGACAACCGGAGGCAGGGCAATTAAACTCCTTAAACAGCCTGGAACAGATGTATCACAGGTAACTGACTGCACAGGGTGCACTTCTCAGAATGATATCTTCTTGTGAGTGTCACAGAATGTGAATTTGTCTCTTCCTTGGAAGGGTAGAAAGATCCACTAACAACTAAGAGTGCTAGCCTGGGACAGGCAAGTATAGCCTTGTGAATAGCAGGAGAGGTGCTTGGTCCCACCATGATTCTCGCACATCACTGACAGGTACATGGCTCCTTATAAAAGATTTGACCTGCTTGCAGGCGCCACCAAGCACAAGAATTGCACATTATTACCCCTTATGAAGGTGTCGGGGTCAGGCTCGGAGACCAGTAGCTACAGCAGTAGAGAGGCTCCCCCCAACCAGCAGGATAAGTATACAAGTAGGTCACCCAGACAGATGATGCGGGCTCACCCAAGGTGCTTGGTCTAAGCGATAACTAGTATTCACCAGAGCTCATGATGGTAAAGATGGGTTTTGCTGCGTGTTAGTACCAGGTTGCGGTCCACAGGATCACCCCACCAGGAGATGAGCAAGCCAGGGTCCAGTCACAGATATAGCAGGTTGGGATCAAGCGAAAGCATAGTCAGTAAACAAGACTAAGGTAAGTAACAAGTGGTTGGAGATTTGATCAAGCAGAAGCATAGTCAGTAAACAAGCCAAAGGTCAGTAACAAGTGGTTGCAGGTTGGGATCAAGCAGAAGCGTACTTGAGGAACAAGCCAAAGGTCAGTAACAAGTGGCAGTGGAGATACGGACGGCAGCAGGAGTGACCAAAGCGAGATATTGGCTGGAGAGAGCACAAACATCTGGCAAACAGGAAGTGCAAGGGCATGGCTTACATAGGAAGTTCATGGGAGGAGCAAAGGGGTCAAGGTTCACCAGAAACCAGGTTCAAGGAGCATCTCAGGTGGCTCAGGAAGAGGAGATGCTTTCAGACACATCTCAGTTATCTGGAAAGAAGTTTGAAACTAGGAGTTTGCTGCTATCAAGCTGTGTATAGCCACCAATGGCAAGCACAATGACACACAGGCTGTTGTGTTTTTTTTTCAGAGTCATGCGAGCTTTTACAGACTGTGTAATCTGAATCAAAGTAGCACACCCATTTAGTAAGAAAGAACTGGGTTGCACACCAGCGACATACAAACGTCAAGAGAGTTTAATGCACACGCAGTAAAGACAAGCGGCACAGATAGGCAACCTACTACTTGAGGCCACACCCCTAACATGTTTTACCCCCTACAGGGCTTAATGGTGGGTCCCCTATGATTAAGCCCTGTATAGGGTGAAACGCGTTTTGAGCTTGGCTTCCAGTGGGAGGTGGCCTATGTGTACTGCTTGTCCTTACTGCTTTCTCATTAAACTCACTGGATGTCTCTACATTGCTGGTGTGCAACCCAGTTCTTTCTCAATCGGTGTGCAGTGCAGGGGTAAAGGCGGGCTCCTGGGCTCTGGCACCCAGCTATATTACAGGACAGTAGGATGTTTTTAAGCAGTGACGCAACTCAGATGGTCTAACACCCATTTAGTAGCTGCAATCTTCATAGCAGCTGAGGACTGAAGGTTCTGGATGGTGTGACAGTGTGAGACCCTGCCACTATGTAAATGTGCAAAAAAGTGACACTGAATTCTCAAAGCTGCAGTTTGAGAATCTCTGGCAGGTTGATTGTGACTGGAGAAAGTGGTTTCAATGCTTTCTCTGGATTTGCTAGTTCTTGATCAGGGCCGGGAGTTTGAAGGTACCAAAGAGTATTGAGCGGGATGGAACCTTCAATCCGGTGTCCAGGTTTTGCTTGAGAGGGTCTGGGAAGCTGGGAAAGCTGAGGCCGCTAACAAGTTCAGGGAGGCTGGAGGAAGTCCAGAATTTTTTAGGAGAGAGTGAGCAAACCTTGGGGGAGGGCTGGAAAACAATATTTGGAAGCCAAGAGTGGCACCATGCAGCGAGGTACTGCAATTAAAGCTGAGTGAGCTGAAGGTGTGAAGCTGAAGCCCCTGCGTAGGAAGCCAGATGATGTTGTAAAGACTTTCTTTTCTGTTTCCTTTTAATAAAAGGTGGCTACCAGGCCCCCCCCCCTTTTTTTTTTAACTAACAAACATGTTATACTTGCCTGCTCTGCGCACAGAGCAGCCCCATTCCTCCTCTTCTCGGTTCTCCCTCTGGTGCTCTTTGCCCCCTTCCTCCTGCCAAGTGCCCCCATACCAAGCAGCTTGCTATGAGGGCACCCAAGCAGACTTGCTCCTGAGCCGTTGCTCTGTGTGCCCATTCACACACGGACAGTGGCTCAGCCCTGCCCCCGCTCTCTCCTCTTTGGCTCACTCGCTGTAATTGACAGTACTTTCTAAGCCAATGAAGAGGAAGAAACCAGGGAGAGCTGCTGCTCTCATGCACATCGCTGGATCGAGATGGGGCCCCGTTGAGTATTAGAGTGGGCTGCTGCACACATATTTATTGTCTGAGACTTGATTGAGGAGATATCCCTTTACCATGTCCCTTAGTGACCCCCCCCCCCCCCCCATGACACCAGGATATGAAAGGAGGGGAATAGGGGTCACCTGGACAGAAAGGTCCAGACCCCAAATACTGTGTGAGGTTCTAATCTTTCCCCACTGACTAAACAATGGGTTTCGTTGCCGTCTATATATCTTTTGAAGAGATTTGTGAACACTTTTCGTGCTTCTGAATCTCTCTCACTGAACGTGAAAAGAAACCACCCCAATCGGAAGGCAAGCTGCAATAAAAATACTTCTTCATCCCAACCAAAATAAAAATAAAACGTTTTGGCAGTAGTTGGTGTTTATTATGTTTATTATAGAGGGACACAACTGGATATGATTTAAGTTTAGTGGCAAATTTAGACTTCTTCATTAGTGAAGGGCATTTACCTGTCCCTAATAAGACCTCTGCGGTCCTGTAGTGCGTAGGGGGCGCATCATAAAGGACGCCGCAAACACTGCAGTGAGAATTTTCCGTAGGGCGGCGGAGGTGACTTCTCTGGACAATTCATGTGTGACCTAAGTGGACGTTGACATAATTGGGTATTCACATCATGCCGGTGATTGGAGCACAGACATTACCCCGCTCAGTGGTGTTTTAACACTTCTAGCCGGACATCGCGGTGCATGAAATGAGTTATGGGAGGAGGGGGAGGCAATGCGGCTGAAAGGAGGTGAACCAGCTCCTAAAAACATTCTCGATGCTCATTTGAATGCCGATGCCCTCGTTGACAGCTGTCGTCTCCCTTTTTTTGTGGAATTTTTATGAATTTTTAACATACAAAGCAATGGGGGAGATTTACTAAAACTGGAGCACTCAGAATCTGGTGCAGCTGTGCATGGTGGCCAATCGGCTTCTAACTTCAGCTTTGACAATAAAACCTGGAAGCTGATGGGTTTCTCTGCACAGCTGCACCGGATTTAATTCTCGTACACACAGGCCGAATGTCGGGAGACAACGGCCTTTTCCAAAAAAAAAAAAAGAAAAACGGTCGACATTCGGCCCATGTGTATGTTGATCTATTCGACAGAAGCCGGCCGTGCATGCTGGAAAACCAGCAGCCGACCGACTCCCGATCAGCTCTCTCAGCCAATGGCAGAGCGTGCTAATCGGAGTGTTCTGGTGGAGGAGCCGCCCCCCTGTCAGAACACAACAGCTCAGCGGGGGGAGATTGCTGGACTAACCTTGCATGGTTAGTACAGCAGCTCCAACCGGAGCTGTCAGTTTTTGCATGGGAAAAAAAGCTGTAGCGTGTACCAGACTTTGAGAACGCTGCATTTTTGGTAAATCTCCCCAAATGTGTACAGAATAAAAGGAAACCACAAAGTCATAGTAACCCTGCACTAGTAGCAGGATTACAGTACTTAGACTTAGATAAAGAATAGGGCAAGGTTAGAACCCCTGCCCGGTTGAACTGCTATCCAGGGGCTCCATTGGAAAGATTTCCCCTGATTTCCTGTTCTGGGGACAACCTTAAACGGGTTGTAAACCCTCGTGTTTTTTCACCTTAATGCATCCTATGCATCAAGGTGAAAAAACTTCTGAGCAGAACCCCCCCCCCCGGTTTTACTCACCTGAGCCTATTCGTTCACACGGCGGAGACGCGCCTTACCTCTCTGCCCTTTGTCTCAGCTCTTGATTGGATAGATTGATAGCAGCGTAGCCATTGGCTCCCGCTGCTGTCAATCAAATACAATAACGCGGGGGCAGGGCCGAGTCCTGCATTCTGTGTGACTGGACACAGTCACACAGGTAGACACCCATGCGGGTTAGGAGAGCCTTCTCCAACGTGGACACTTGATGCGGGGAGGAGCTACCAGCGCCGCCGGGGGACCTCAGAAGAGGAGGATCGGGGCCACTCTGTGCAAAACGAACTGCACAGTGGAGGTAAGTATAACATGTTTGTTATTTTAAAAAAAACAAAAAACTAGGGTTTACAACCCCTTTAAGGAAATCCACCCTAGCACTAAAATCTGTAAATCCTAAAAGCATCCACGCTCTAAGACTAACCTATCTAGCCCTGTGAAGAAGAAATCGCTATACATACCTTTTTTTTTTTTTAAGCCGCTTCGTTCCGGTCTACGGCGGCGGAAGTTCTGCAAAAGAGACAGCCGACAACGGCTGGGAAATGAATGGGAAGTGACGTCACCCATAGAGGTTCTATGGGGCTTCTGTTGTTGGCTGCCCCTTCTGCACCCGCCTCCACAGAGAAGCTGTCGCTGACAGCTCAGCAGGGGACCGGACCGAATCGGCTTTTTTTTACAGGGCTGGATAGGTTAGTCTTAGATCGTGGATGCCTGTAGATGTACAGATTTTGGTATTAGGGTGGCCTTCTAATTTAAACTGGGACACTGCGAGCAGGCAGCTCTTTACTGAAGAAGAGACGCGCTGTTTCTCTTTTGCAATAATACACACCTGCATACTCAGTTTTCTATTGGAGGTACACTGAGCTGCGCATGCTCAGGCTCAGTGTGCATTCCCAGAACACTCTCTGGCTGAATGACTGACTCTCATGAGCAGGCGAGAGATGATGTCACACCCCCCCCCCCCCAACTAGCCAATCAAGAGGCCAAAAATCCAGCACCTGGGGAGAAGATGACATCAGCCAGCAAGGGATGTAAGCGCCGTATCGCTAGAAGGTGGAGTTGAGTATATTGGAGAGTTTAGTTCGGCTTTAACCGGACTGTAAAGTAAGGGAAAATCTGCAAAAAAAGAAAACTAGACAACAATAAAAAGCTGTCTGGTTCTAGCACCTACTAAAATTAAAAAAAAAAAAAAAATTTTTTAATTCTGACTGTGTTGCTGTTGAGAACCTTTTTACTAGACAAGAAGGGAAGGAATCTCTCCAGTAGAGCCTCCAACTGCAGTAAAACCTGACAGGAGTTCTAATTCCGTATCCACTTTATTCAAAACTGAAAAAAAAATTTTTTTTTGGCTATACATGCACTTTAAAAGTGAAGACTAAATGAACTCGTATTAGTCTAAACATTTCCTTGGCAAGATGACAAACTAATTAGCCCTTCTTTAATCCCAATAATGCGTTTATAGGTGAGGTATATAATTATATTAAAATTGGATGGTTCCCCGAATCAACTGTAGAAAGCAATACGTGTGGGTACTAAGAGCAGGAGTATAGAATAAAAAGGGAAGAGAAGATGGAGAGAGAATGAAGAAGAGCTCGGATAATATAAGTGAGGAAAGGGTTTGCCTGTAATACCACATACAGTATCTCACAAAAGTGAGTACACCCCTCACATTTTTTTAAAATATTTTATTCTATCTTTTCATGTGACGACACTGAAGAAATGACACTTTGCTACAATGTAAAGTAGTGAGTGTACAGCTTGTATAACAGTGTAAATTTGCTGTCCCCTCAAAAAAACTCAACACACAGCCATTAATGTCTAAACCGCAGGCAACAAATGTGAGTACACCCCTAAGTGAAAATGTCTCACTACTTTACATTGTAGCAAAGTGTCATTTCTTCAGTGCTGTCACATGAAAAGATAGAATAAAATACAGTAAAACCTTGGATTACGAGCATAATTCGTTCCAGAAAAAATGCTTGTAATCCAAAGCACTCGTATATCAAAGCAAATTTCCTCATAAGAAATAATGGAAACTCAGATGATTCGTTCCACAACCATTTATTCATAAATCCTTAATTTTATAGTCCATATAAAAAGATTATAGCAATGTGACCAGGTTGTGTAACCATAAAATGTCCATCCACAAACGGAAGCCTCCACAAGGGGATTAGAAGCAAAATCCCGCAGGAACTACAGAGTATAAAAGAGAAGAGAGGCGCCTCTAAGTGTAGCAATATGGTTACATTTAATGAAGATACAACATTTGGCAACTCACATGGTTGATGATTAAAAGAGGCACATCTAAGTATGCAAACATCTGGGGTAAAGCTGACCTTCCTCCTCACCTCCGGCTCTTACTGTTGTCAGTCTGAAATCGTGACTGGGAAGACTACCCTGCAGTACAGTGATCTGAAAGCGAGGCTTGAACCACTCGTGGAGCGCAGCGTGGAAGGGATGACGTTGATAGCGGTGCGGGGGATGGTCTATGTGGACAGCTTTACTCAGATGTCTGCATACTTAGATGTGTCTGTTTTAATCATCAACCATGTGAGTTGCTAAATGTTGTACCTTCATTAAATGTAACCATTTTGCTATACTTAGAGGCGCCTCTATTCTCATTTATACTCACTTGTGACATGACACTACTTGTATAGCAAGAGATCGCTTGTATACCAAGTCAAAACGTATTAAAACATTTTGCTTGTCTTGCAAAATGCTCTCAAACCAAGTTACTCTCAAACCAAGGTTTTACTGTATTTACAAAAATGTGAGGGGTGTACTCACTTTTGTGAGGTACTGTATAAGCCTCACACCTGCGTGTTAAAATTCTAAGTGATAAAGGGGCTTTTTATCATGGGTCCCTGCAACACGCTGCAATTTGTGTGTTGTTCATTTAGAATGCCATCCCAACACACAATTGCATGACAACGCAGCTGCACTGCAGCACACTAAGATGTACACAAACTACTAAAGGGAAGTGAAATGATTTCATACAGTACTGTAATCTGTAAGAATACAGTACTGTATGTGTTATGATTTTTACAGTTTTTTTGAATTTGCCGCCAGGCTCCTCCCCTGTGCGTCGCGATGCTCGCAGGGAACGGAGCCTGGCACAGAGAGGCTTCGGGCAGAGGATGGAGCCCGCAGACAGCGCAGGGGGGCATCGCAGGATCCTGGGGACAAGGTAAGTAACCTGCACCAGGATCCTGAGATGTAATCCCAAGTGTGGCTCGGGGTTACCGCTAATGGTGCTGAAATTTAACCCCGAGCCACACTCCGGAATACCGTCAGGGAGGTTAACACAATGCACAAGTATGGTACCACACTGCAATAGGGTGTAAAAATATGAAGGGGCCCTAAATGTAATTCCTATATTACTTGTTTGCTGTCCATATTTTCATGACCACGTTTCATGTACAGATCTGTAGATTCTCCCTGTTACGACGCACTATCTATTAGGCTGGTTATACACTAGTAGAATTTTGTTCGACCATTTTAGTTGTAAGAATGTTAGTTTTGTTTTTTTCTAATCGATAGTGCAGGGGCGTATCTACCGCCTTGACTTGGGCAGCATTTTTCAGGAGGGCGGTGCCACCCCCCCAGGCAAAAGGGACACTACGAGCAGAGGCGTCGCTAGGGGGGTGCAGACGGCACTTGGGTGACACCCGCCAAAAGGATGACACCAGGGGCGGCCGGTGACAGATGAGCAAAGCGGAAGCAGGAGGTGGAGGTGGCTGCAGCCTCAGATCCGAGAAGTAGCTCACTTGGCAGAGCAGGTCGGAGTCCAGGACTTTGATCATGTCTCGGGAGCCTCACTACACACAGCTGGTTAAAAGGAGCTGGCGGGCTGCGGGAAGATGAGAGTCCTGTGTAGTGGGAGGGGGGTGGGAGATTCTCCTGGTGTAGCAATGGGGGGGGATAGAGGAGCCCTCTCACTCTTCCCCCCCCCCCACTCTGAGGAGGCGGGGCTCTAATCAGAAGAGGTGGAGCCCAAATTTAGATGGGGGGTGCCCAATTTTAGCCTTGCCTAGGGCAACACAAAACCAAACCACATTAGTGGGGTCAGATCAACGTTCGTTTTCGAATTCGAAGGACCAGTGATGGAAACTTTTTCTGAAATGCACAAGTTTCTAACAGTGTATGTGGTTTTTGGTTGGTAAAGTCCATTCGTTCCAAAATCGCATGTTAAAAGCAAACATAATCTCTAACTACTTTGCAAACGACATTCGAATGTTCTGAGAATTTTCATACGAATTTTGCTAAGAGTCTTCGTACAAAATTTGTCTTTGAAATTCTACTAGTGTATACCTAGGGTTGCCACCTCATCCCTTTTAAACACAAACATATATTAATTGCACAGGTTCTCATGCAAATTTTAATGCAGATAAGGCACTAAGTGAGTTTAATTACTTTAATCAGCCACAGAACCCGTGTAATTTAATATGTGTTCGGGTTTAAAGGGATGAGGTGGCAAGCCTATGTATATCCAGCCTAAGGTATTGTGGTCAGCAACCCTGTAAATCAATTACCTTGATAAAATCAGTCAGCCATATAAATTGCAATGTATGTCAGGCCTGGCTGGTTGACTTGCATTGTGAGAGAGGAGCAAAGCAGAGTAACCACATGGGATTGCTGAGGGGGAAGCACGGCTTGCATACAGTATGTAATGAGCAGATATAGCTGTCCCCATGTACATCTCTAATAGCTATACATAGAAATGCCTTTTTTTTAAATTTAACACACACTAATAAGATTATTTACATCAAGTGCTTTCCATTCACCAACTTCACAGATTTTATGATCTCTGTTCAACCTCCTTACCGCCAACTATACATAGTGAGGGCTTACCTAAACAATCCATTTAACTTCTATTTGATCAAGTTGTGCAATAATGTGCAGTCCTCTTAAATGCTATTAAAACTCTGGATTATTTTTAAAATATACCTGTGCTTTTCCTATGCAGAGCAAAGCAACAGGTTACTTAATTGCCCCCTCACCCCCCTCTCCCTGGCAGCACATGCTCCTCTTTCCATCGCTCTCTCCACGCACCAGTCAGCTGCTGGTATTAGGAGAAGTGGGTCCTGTGTAAGTTATCAGTCATTCAAGTCATAACGTACATAAGGATATTAAAAAGGAAAAGCAAAAAAGATCTAAAGAATAGTCCTTCCAGCTTAAGCAGCACTAAAACAATTAAAGCACATTAGATCTATTGATAGTGTGTGAATCCAGATGATGAATAATATGGAATATCAGCGTGACAGTTCATATCAAAGACATCAGCTGTTTAGACGTTCGACCATCACCACACCATGTGATTCCGCTCCCTTTAGGAGTTGCACTCACCGAATTCCCAATAACCAATCGCCTTTGTATAATATGTTCAGCCTTTGCAATCAATGCCAAAAGGACATTGAGGCATGCTATTGACAAAGGCGGAATGACGAAACGCGTCTAGGTGTGTCCACGCGGCTTGCTGCATTGGTTTACGGCTCTGATTTCCCGGGAACCACCACGAAGGATCATTCCTCCACGAGAGGTGGTGAGAATATCGGAACTGAATATACAGTGCAATATTTACTGAACGCTTTGTTTGATATTATTTTTGTAAGTGCCTTGGCATAAAGGAAGTGGTTGTCTTTTGAATAAAAGTTTTTTACAGTTTTACACTATAAGGATTTTTTTCCTTCCTTATACCCGAGCTGTATGAAAGGATTCTGGCTTGTTTGGTCTGGGCGATTCACAGGATCAGAACGTTCTGTATCCTTCTGGTTGATCGATATTGGAGTTCCGGGCTAATGTCCTTTTGCCATTGATTGCAAAGGCTGAACATATTATACAAAGGCGATTGGTTATTGGGAATTCGGTGAGTGCAACTCCTAAAGGGAGCGGAATCACATGGTGTGGTGATGGTCGAATGTCTAAACAGCTGATGTCTTTGATATGAACTGTCACACTGATATTCCGAATTATTCATCACCTGGATTCACACACTATCATTAGATCTAATGTGCTTTAATTGTTTTAGCGCTGCTTAAGCTGGAAGTACTATTCTTTTAGATCTTTTTTGCTTTTCCTTTTTAATGTTTTGTACTAATATAGCAGCTGCTTAGTTCAATTAAGATTACTTTATAGCTAAGCGCTGGAAAAGTAACCCTGTTTACTTCCTTTTTTTTTTGTACATAAGGATATGGAATCTCTTCATGTGACCGCACTGGTGCTTGGTGATTGGCCTACTGCTGTCACATGGAGTGAGTCACATGCTGATCCATACCTGGAAGTTCCAGGTATTTTATTTTGTTATTCCTAAAAGTTGAATGGAGTGGCAAGGCGCAAAGGAAGAATGAGAACATGTTGGTGGGGAAGGGTGGGAGATTAAAGGGGACTTGGTTTTTGCTGTGAAAAGTACAGTCCCTACTAATAACCAATCAGATTGTAATAATAATCCGATCACTAGAAGATAAAATCTTTTTCACTGGTAGTTATGGGTGAGACTGCGAATATACCATAGAGGATAGTCAATCCCGTAGGCCTGATCCAGCTGCCCTTGGGTTGAGTTTTTGGAGTGCAAAATCCAAGGATACTGTACAGTAGCTGCAGTGGAGAAAAGGCAGGGGATGGAACACAACATCAGATTAACACAGAAGGGATCAATAATGGCTGTGATTTTCTATCCTACCCAGTAAATTGACACCCCCCCCCCCCCCCTTCCGGGAGCATGACCATGCTACAGTTGTTTGCAGGACCCATAAACATGCCATAAATGGAGAAGCAGGACAACCGTCATCTTGTTTCTTTTAGAAGATTAATGAATGCATTGAGCCCTTGGCTTTAGTAAACAAGCCAGGCCATGTACTGGTAACAGAAAAGCACGATCGGCTTCGGTGGACAAGAAGAAAAGAACTGAACTAGGTTCTGTTATTAAGGAGAGCAGCGCAGAACATTATTTATGGCAGTGCAGTGCCGTGAAGATGATTTATGAACGTGCAGTGCCACGCAGGAGAAAATTTATCAATACATGAAGCTGCGCAGGAAATTATGTATTGCTGTGCAGTGATGTGTTCCCTGGAGACGGCTGTCTCTGAGGAAGGTGTCTTTACTGCTCCTGGTTTAAAGGGAACTAGTGAGATTTAAAGTTATCATGCATTTTGTGTAGGGCAAAGCAGCAGGTTCACATAACTGGCACCCTTAACAGCAGCACATACTCCCCATACCCCATGTTCCAGTGCCACTTTTTTCAGCCTTCAAAAGCAAAGCGGCATACCTGTACTCATGGCATGGTTGGGGGGTCAGCCTTGAAGACTAGTCACTAAGCACTAACTCATATTAACCAGAGCTCCTGATAGTGGAGATGAGTTTTGCTGTGTCTGAGTACCAGGTCACGGTCCTCATGATCGCCTCACCTGGAAGTGAGCAAGCTGGGGTCCAGTACCAGATAGCAGGTAGGGATGAAGCAGAAGCCTAGACCGTAAACAAGCCAAAGATTGGTAACAAGTGGTCACAGGTTGGGATCAAGCAGAAGCGCAATTGAGGAACAAGCAAAAGGTCAGTAACAGATGGTAGCGGAGATACGGATGGCAGCAGGAGTGGAAAGAGCGAGATATTGGCTGGAGAGAGCACAATAATCTGGCAAACAGGAAATGCAAAGGTATGGCTAAAATAGGAAGTTTGTGGGCGGAGCAAGAGGTTCAAGGTTCAAGAGAAACAAGGTTCAAAGCAAGATCATTCAAGGAATTGACCAAGGAGCTGTCCAGCATCCCAGGTGGCTGAACAAGAAGAGACCTCGCCAGACACAGCAGAGGTCGCTGGGTTCAGACACTGGTGCTGACAACTTGCCTCCCATGTGACAGTGCTTGCTGACTGGTGGCTGGGGGAGAATCGTTCATTTTGTGTAAAACTCCAAGTCACAAACTGAAGCTTACCTGTTGCTTCCTCTCCTCACTTCAGCTTCAGTAGAGCACAAGTTCTCTTTGGTGTCAAAAAGTTATAGAAATGTTATTGGTGCCTGAGCAGCATTCTGAAAAAGCTACCTTTTTTGCCATGAATTCCTCCTGAGAAATAGCAATGTCTATTTCCTGTGCTTAGGCGCCCCTGTACTTGACACCTTCTTGGCTGTATATCTGCAGTGTGAGACCATCTAAGGCTCTGCTGTCCCTGACTGCTAGTCTTACTAGATTTGAAATGAGATTTTGTGATGTCACTACTGTGCTGCTGCTCCCTGTTTTTCTTGCCGGAGAGGAAGTTGTACCTGAGGACTTCAAGTGCACAGATCTCCCTGCTTCATTTATTCTGTGGCTTACTCCAACTTTTTCAACAGTCATGGTGGAGGCTGGGCAGCTCTGACATGAAGACGCAAATCCCTGCTTCTTTGCTAGAATGGCCTTTACACACAGCCACAATGCAGAACAAGGTGTGGTAATTAATTATGGGGAAAGATTTGCTCCAGGGAGACCACATGCAATACTTGTGATCCGTTTTTTTGTCTTCTGCTTACCTATTTTGGCCACAACTTCCACAGTTCCTGTCCTAGAGAAAAAAAAATGTCAAATAACTTTTTCTATATTTGCTAATGGCAGAGCTAGATCTAAATGTTTTCCTTCCTTGGTATTAATATACACCTGAGCAGATCTCATAAACTGGTCAGTTATGTTTATTAGTTCCATAAAGAATGAGGGCCCTTTTTTTGCTATAAACCTCGCCAATAGCCTTCTCCCAACCTGTGGATAATGAAGCTCCATGCCTCAGGTGATGGTGAGCTTAGGTCTGAATTTATGCATAGCCAACGTAGGTCATGGTCTGGGGTGGCATACAGTTTTCCAAATATAATACTACAAATTGTTAGTTATACATTCCTGTGTATAATAAAGTTTTTATTAAAAAAAAACTCTGCATTCCAATGCAGAGTTGTTTGTGTCCTCATTGTTGCTGTCTTGGCAGATTGTGCATTTTTGGTAGTGGGAAAGGTACTTTTCATCCATTCTGGGTCCATACACCTAGAATCAGACTGCTAATGGATCCCAGCTGCAGACTTTTTTTTTTTTTTATCCACCTTTCAAAAAATTAATTATTGTTGGCTACAATGCTGTCAATCCAGAATTCCTCCTCCTCCTCCCTCCACCACTGACATCATGAGAGCAGTGCCAATCTCTGTATCGGCAAGGACTGCCCACCTCCAGGAGCAGACCAAAAAATGAAGGGGGTGATGTATTTCACATGTCTGGTCTGAAGACTTCTGGAAAAGATAAGTATCGGGGAAAAAAATACTGCTGGGGGTCCCCCAGGGGGGGGAGGGATTTTTACAGGCTTTAAGCTGGCCATTTAGGCAAAATCAAGCTCTCTATAATAAGTAAGGGTTCCCAGAAATAAGTGCATTGACCAGAAAGATTTATTCAATAATGGCACAAATACAGCAGGGGGTACATCTTGATGCGTTTCATACCTTAACTGTGCTTAATCAAAAGGCCTAATGAGGATTGGGGGAAAGCAAGAAGAGGGGCTATTATGATGGTTCAGCAATTTTGTCCTCCTTCAGGGAAATCTTGTGATTATACTGGCCAACGCCAGCAGACAATGATGGGAATGGAATGGTAGCAGAGAAGATTGGTTTGCCGCTTTCTCCTGCAGCTTTTATCTCTCGTGAAAAATTAAATTAAAGCAGAAATCCAGGAATTTAGCCACTTTGTAAAAATGTGCTGGTGTGTTGTGAATTGGGTCCAACAAGGTGAATGCCAGCTCCTGGACTTATCTTTAATTTACATCCTGATAATTTTATGGAGCTCTGAGAATAAAGCTATTGCTACATTCCTGAAGCTCTGACAGGAGAAACATTGCTTTCTCACATAGCAGCAGCTTTGCCCACCCCTCCCATCCGCTGTTCATTCACAGAAGACTTTGTATTTTGTCAATGAGTTTGCCGAACACAAAGCTCTCTGTGTTTGGGCAGACGGGGTGGGCACGGTGGCTGCATGCAACTCTGCAGCTGCAGCAGCTGAGGCCAGAATGTCCAGCATCAGAGCTCCCGAGCTGTAGCGATAGATATGCTTCTGACGCTCAGTAAAAGTATAAACTGTAACAGAGAGCGATGAGTCCACAAGGTGGCATGCATCTCATTGGACTTAACCCCTAGTAATCCAGCGCATTGTACAAAGTGGCTGAATTCTTGGAGTTCAGTTTTGAATAGTGATAAAATGGGCCAGTGAAACAGTGGCACAACACTGCTGTAATGATTGCCAAAGCTTCTCTCCCACTCCTATTGCAGGATATCAATAACATCTCCTAGGTCAGTTGACCTGTTAACCATCATCCACTTGTTTCCAGACAGATTCTTGTGCTTCTCTGTCTATGCTTTAATTAATACCAGTTTTATTAATGGCACAGGTAAGACCCAGCGATCAATATGGAATTTATCATACCAGTCCGTCCTTCAGCTGCCTCACAAAACCGGTCGTCCTTTGGACCCAGCAAGACGTGTGCAAGTGGCTGAAGAAGCATTGCCCACACAACTATCTCACCTATGTCGAGGCCTTCTCCCACCATGCCATCACAGGTAACCATTCATGAAATTGTTATTGTCTAAACCCTTTGCAACTACCTAACTGCAGATTGAAGTTTTACATGGGAATAAATGCACATCACATAGAATAGATGTAAACCCAATTGCCAAAATTTATTATAAGCTTAAACATAGTAACGTTGTTTTAAAACAAATTGTAATGTTACAACTTTCACTTAAGATATAGTCCATCTTTTGAGTAAAACAGCTTATGCAGACGAGGCCCCCCCCAGTGTCACAGTCAGAGGTTGGTTCCGGAGACCAGTAGCTAATAGCTATATAGCAGTAGAGAGGCTCCCACCGATCAGCTCGTTAAGTACAGAAGCGGGTCACCCCGGTGGATGACATGGGTTCCCCTGAGGTGAGGGGTCTAAGCACTAACCTGTGTTCACCAGAATACACCAGGGGAGATGGGTTTTGCTGCATGTTAGTACCAGGTCGCAGTCCTCAGGATCGCCCCACCAGGAGGTGAGCAAGCCGGGGTCCAGTAGCAGATATAGCAAGTAGGGATCAAGTGTGGTCAGTAACGAGTGGTTGCAGGTTGGAATCAAGCAGAAGCGTAATCAAGGAACAAGCCAAAGGTCAGTAAGTGGTCACGAAGATATGGGTGGCAGCAGACGTGAGAAGAGCGAGATATTGGCTGGAGAGAGCACAATATTCCAGCAAAAAGGAAGTGCAAAGGCATGGCTAAAATAGTAAGTTCATAGGAGGAGCAAAGTGATTTTAGGTTCAATTTTTTAATCATTTAAAGTGGAGTTCCACCCATTTAAAAGTCAGCAGCTACAAAAAGTGTAGCTGCTGACTTTTAATAAACAGACACTCACCTGTCCCACAGTCCAGCGATGCGTGCGCACAAAGCCTCGCTCCTCTCCCCCTCCTCTCTGTGGTGCTGGTATTGTAACTGTGGGCGCCCGGCTGTGGCTTCACAGCTGGGCACGCACTGCGCATGCGTGAGCCGTGCTGTGCATTGTAAATGGCCGGGCAATCTTCTGGGACCTGTGACGTGTCCCAGAACATTGCAGGGAGGGGGAGAGGTAAAGTTCCTTGCGGCGCCAGGGGAGGAAGTGGGAGCTGGGTGCCTTTAAAAACTGGGTACCCGCCGCCCCCCCCCCAAAAAAAAAATGACATGCCAAATGTGGCATGTCAGGGGGTCACCAGTACTTGAAGTGGAAGTTCCATTTTTGGGTGGAACTCAGCTTTAAGGAATTGTCCAGGGAGCTTTCCAGCATCCCAGGTGACTCAGCAAGAAGAGTCACCGCCAGGCACAGCAGAGGTCACAGGTTCAGACCCGGGTCCTGATACCTAGTATATTACAGTGCATTGTCATGTGATTGAAACACCTGAAGGCCTCTGCTGCCCCTCCCCTCCCTAACCTGGCCTATATTTTCCCATATTGTTTACCTTCACTGTTCCCTAATTTCTTCCTGGACACCGCAGAGCTTGGAGACTCATTCTCAGCAATCATGGCAGTGCATTTCTCCATTTCAATGTGTGCTTTCTTTCCCTATCCCAGCAACGCTAAGCTGCTAGAGAGAGCACACTGGGCAAGCTCCAGGGAAAGGAAACTCTCACTGCATATGTGCCGCTCTACTGTGTCTTAGAAGCTCGTAGGGACAAGTGACGGTAAACAATATGGAAGTATATCTGGTAAGCTTCAGGAGTGCCAGCAAAAGCTTATAGGTGTGCCAATCACATTACACTGTATATTTTTTTTAAAGGCACAGTGCATTGTAATATAATGGGGCCCCTCATTGGCATGGGCCATTTTACTTATATAAGGTGAACTCAGCCTTTAAAATCATCCCTAGTGATCCTGTCAAGAAGATCCCTGTTTTGGAATTTTCTTTTACAGGGTGACAACACCTTGTGTAATTGTGCTCCTGTGTTGTCACCCTGTCACACAGGCTGCTGATAGCACCTACAAGTGCCATTTCAACAAGCATCACAGAAGCATGGTCAATTGTTGTAGACTATTTAGAAAAAGAAGGGCGCACCGACCTTGTGCATTACCAAAAATAAATTCAATTTATTACAAATTAAAGAGAGCAATGTTTTGTACTCACAATCATTCATCACTTTGGCTCTGAAGAAGAGGGTTCTCGCTCGAAACGTGTTAGCCGCCTCAAACATTGCCTGGTCTTCCGGCATTACCAGTTCTTCATAACAGACTAGAGAGAGACTGTTCGCATCTTCCTATGCTGCAATATGTCTATACGTTACGTCTGTTTGTGAGTACAACCATTGCTGTCTTTAATTTGGAATAAATTGAATTTATTTTTGTAATGCACTAGGTCGGTGCGCCCTCCTTTTTTCTACATATTTTCCAGTTCCAAGGAAACCCATTGTCCTCAGGAGTGCAGCAAGGCCATTGGCATTGAAAAGAGTTGTCTGCACTACACATCCCTACACCTACCACCCACGCACAGGAGAATTGTTCTGTGAATTTTTCAATTGTAGAGCCAGGGGTAGGAAACCTCGGCCCTCCAGCTGTGGTGAAACTACAAGTCCCATGCAGTGTTGCCAACCGTCAGTATTTTTACTGGTAGCCAGTAAAAATCTGGCACTTTTTCTTCTGCTAGTAAGACCCCTTTCACACTGGCAGTGGGCCGCATTAGCGGTAAAGCATTCTAGTTTTAGCGGCGCTTTACCTTCGTTTTAGCGGCGCTTTACGGCCGCTAGTGGGGCGCTTTTAACCCCGCTAGCGGCCGAAGAAAGGGTTAAATGCGCCCAAAAAGCGCCGCTGCCAAAGAGCTTTGCAGGCGCTTTCCATGCATTCCAATGGGCAGGGGCGGTAGAGGAGCATATACACCGCTCCTCCACCACCCTAAAGATGCTGCTTGTAGGACTTTTTCTAATGCCCTGCAAGCGCACCGCCCCAGTGTGACAGCCCTACACTGGGGCTGCAGGGGAGGCATTTTGCAGGCGCTATTTTTAGCCCTTTAGCGCCTGAAAAACGCCTCCAGTGTGAAAGGGGTCTAAATGGTCTAAATGCTAGTGACAGGAAAAGGTTGCCAGTAAAAAACATGGCTGTGACGCACGGTGTAGAATTGCGCATTCTGGTTCAGAGCCCACCGTGACCATCCAAGGGCCTGCTTTAGTGTGTTCGGGCAGCGCCAGCGGGGAGTGGGTCTGGCAGAGGCGGTGCCTGAGCATGTGATGTGATGTCATGGTGCAAGGGAGCAGAGCGGCCAGAGCCTCGTGTGTGGGTCTGTAGGATGGGAGCAAGGCAAGCCGGGAGCAGGGCTGTCAGTGTCTTTTGGACTGGAGTGGACTGAAGGGACCATCTGGTGTAGAGAGAGACCGTCCCTCTGACTCAGGAGAGGACATGTCGTGTCGGTGAGTTGTCATCATCGTCTGTACTGCTGTCAGTGTCACTATAAGAGTCAATTTCATGAGTCCTGCCCCTGAGCTGCTTACTTACTATATTGGAAAAAAAAAAGAAATATAATTTTTGTCTAAATATCTACCTTAAATCACATTTCTAATTGCATATTGTACTTGTTTGTAGCCTAAATACTGAATTTTGCACTTAAAACTGCAATTTTGTAACTTTTTGGAAATGTCAGTAAAAACTTGGCTGTGCCCGTAAATTTTGGGTGTGGTGTCAGTGAATTTCAATCTGATAAGTTGGCAACAATGTGTCAGAAACCATGAAATCAGACCGAAGAAAAAGTACAGTTAAATCACACTTGTTTAATAATAAAAGTAGGGCTGTTACTGATTAAAATTTTCGCGTTTGATTAATCTTTTTTTTTTTTTTTTGCGATTAATCGACTAATTTCGATTAATTATAACGCACATACAGATCCAACTACTTTTAGCTGATGTCATGCGTAGCTCCTCCCCCGTATGCATTACATTCAATCAGAACTTCCTCAGCGGGGCGGGGCTACGGCGTCACCCTACAGTCTATTTAAATAGCACCGTTGTGCATCAGGGGGACCGATGGAGAGCCAGAGACATCCGTCACCTGCTGAGACAGCAAAGTGTCAGCTCTTTGGAAAAAAAGTGCCCTCATCATAAATGTTTCTTGATTGCTGGATAACCAATCAATGTCAGTTCAACGTCAAACTGACTTACAGCCAGGAAAACCCTCAGATATGTTGATTTTCATAGCCAAGTCCAGGATTTACATAGATGTTTATCTGAATACTTTGACCTGTGAGATCAATCAAATCGTTAGGATATGTCTTCGTCAATTTATGATTTCACTGACATTGACGTCACCGGACTCCTCCCCCCTTCTCTTCGTTAGCAGACGGAGGCACTTGGGGAAGGGGGGAGGAGTCCGGTGACGTCACGGACATCGACGACGGATCTCCCTGAAGACCCGGAAGCCGGCGGAGAGGTGAGTACCGATCAAAAGAATTTTGATTGATCAAAAAAATTAACGATTCATCAAGGAATTAATCTTTTAATTTCCCAGCCCTAAATAAAAGTAAATATAACAAAACGTAGTCAAAACATAGTCAGAGTTCAGGAACTGGAAAGGATAGTCAGACAAGCCAAACGTCAGGGAGCCAGAGATGAGCGTAGTAAAACAGCAAGCAGGATCTGGAGGCAGAAGGGATGTCAGCCAAGCACGTCTTTTAACAGGAATGCAGGAGATAGTTTCTTGTGATGTTGACCAAGGCGAAGGCAGAGATCCTCTGGACTGAACGGACTAAGTAGGCAGGACTGACGAGCAGGATATCATCAACAGCTGAGTAACTGTGGAGAGATAGAAGCTGGCAATTAGCCGACAGCTGAGCGGCCAGCTCAGAGGGGCTGAGCCCAGCCCTGACACACTGGTCCCATGAGACACTGCAAGACGCCGACAATCACAAGCATGACTTCTAGAGGCAGAGGCATGATGGGATTTGTAGTTTCGCCACAGCTGGAGTGCCGAGGTTGCCTACCCATAGACACCAGGGGGAACTCTTCAACACTGGAGGTCTTGTAGACAGTGTGGCTACAAAGAGGCTGCAAGTGATCAGCAGCACTGATATGCAACAATTAAAAAAAAAAAAAGGTGAAAACGATGTTGTATTAAAAACAAATGGCAACTGTTTACGATACACAGTGCTTTAGCAAACTAAATGTCATCAGCTTAAGGGTTTATCTCCTACTTTTATATGTAGTTATCTATTTAGACAAAGATCTACATCTGCCTAATTCCTGCCCTAGGCCTCCCTTGTGGCTCTAGCCTATAGAAATAAATAAATAACTCACTAAAGTGCTGTGCAATCTGTGAGCCCTATAAATAGAAGAACCTCAATTTTAGAGTATTGCTGCGTTTTTGTAACAACAGAGGCTTACAAAGCATAGGAGCAAATTGAACATATGGTTGGTTGGCATCTCCGTATGGCCCCGCAGGCTGCGTATTTGGAGTCAGGGACTGCGCTGTGTCTCGGGGACAGAGCCATGAACGGGGGAATTGGTTGCATCATCTGACTGTGCCTGAATCCCGGCAGACACGCACCAGCTCTCGCTGCAAGATCTGTACCCCCAGGCAGCATACAGCAGAAGTCTTAATGTGCGGAGCGGATGAAAGTTCACAGAGAGAAGATGCCATCCTCAGGAGAGACGAGAACGAAGGGAGGAGAGTGCAAAACAAACAAAAAAACCTAAAAATGGACTAGATAAAAGATAATCTGGTGTATAGAGGAGGGGAGGAGGTCCTGTTGGGAGCTGGAAGAAAATAGAGGTGGCTGATGAGGGAGAAAGTGTTTTTAATGGAGTTTAAAGAGAAATTTATCATTTAAACATAATATCTTAAGACTTTAACATTTTACATTCTTGAGCTCCCAATTTGTGTAACTAGTGTCGCCCCTCACAAAACAAATGGAAAGTTTGTGAATTGTGATCAAAAACTGTTGTTGTGCAAATATATAGATGCTGTTTATATAGAAATGCAAACAAATATATAAATCTAAAAATCAAAAATGATCAATTCGTGCTTGTAGATGTGCAATCCTATAATAATAGTCCATAAAAGTCTCAAAAAACAAAACCAAGGTGAAAAACTGTGGCCAATATTCACATAAAACGTCACCACCAAAATGCATCAAAATGAAATGGTTCCACCACCTAGAAGTGCAACATCGCCCCTCACTTTATAACAGACCAGTGGACGCCAAATGCGGCCCTTTGCTAGCCTTTATCCAGCCCTCGGGGGGCCCTATTCATCTCACTGACACCAGCAAGGAGGCACCATTTTTTCTACATACACCAACATTGGGGAACCATTCCTCTCGCTAACACCAACAATGGGGCACTATTCCTTCCATTGACACCAATGATGGTGCACTATTCCTCCAACTAATACCAATGAATGGGGCCCTATTTCCCCAACTAATACCAATGATGGGGCATTATTTCCCCAACTAATACCAATGATGGGGCATTTTTTCCCCAACTAATACCAATGATGGGCCACTATTTCCTCAACTAATACCAATGATGGGCCACTATTTCCCCAACTAATACCAATGATGGGGCACTATTTCCCCAACTGATACCAATGATGGGCCACTATTCCTCTAACTAATACCAATGATGGGCCACTATTTCCCCAACTAATACCAATGATGGGGCACTATTTCCCCAACTGATACCAATGATGGGCCACTATTCCTCTAACTAATACCAATGATGGGCCACTATTTCCCCAACTAATACCAATGATGGGCCACTATTTCCTCAACTAATACCAATGATGGGCCACTATTTCCCCAACCACTGTGATGGCACTATTCCTCAAACTAATACAGTTAGAAATGGATATCCTTCTTTTTTTTTTTTTTTTATTATGGTGTACAAATACCTTTTTTTTTTTTTCCTGTATGTAGGCGGCACTTCCGGTCCCGGCCACCTAGGTGATTTCCTCATAAGGCGATTCCCTTCTGCGCCATCTATCCCAGGCATCCTCAGGAGGCCTAATAGTGAATACTTGCGGTATTTTCGGGATACGGGCATTCTGTGTTGATTGACAGGTTGCCATAACGGAGGCGGAAACTTTGACCGCCGCCATTGCTATGGCAACCCGTAATCAACAAAGTGCATCGCGCAGTGTCATTACTTCACAGGCGCGAGATCAGGACAGAGGTGCATGCTGTGTAGCCAGCTGCAGAGAATCCCGGAAACCAAGAGAAGCGGGCTTTAGATGCCCACATAAATGGCCGCTGCCTGCCTGCCAGTATCCTGTGAGGACTGATGGGTTTAGTAGTAAAAAGAATGATTACAGTTATTACAAAAATTCGGATTATATTGTACTAGTAAAGAGAACCACAGGGGTGCTTTTATGAAAAAATTGCCTCTGAGACTGGAGCTCCATTTTATTTGAACAAGCTGAAGATAGAAGCTAATTGGCTACCATGCACAGCTGCACCAGATTTGGAATGCTCCACCAGTTTTAGTAAATCTACCCCTCAAAAGAAGTAAAGCTAAATTGGTGAGTATAATATTCTTTGTAAGCCTGCATAGTTTTAGTGATATAGGAATAAATGCTTATATACTTGCCTTAGCCCAGTTGTGGCTGGGCCAATCACAACACAACATTGCTGCCACATGAAAGAAAGGGCAGTTGGACACATGCTCCCTCAAACCTGGAAGTACTGGATACCTCCTTCGCTTTTGATAGCTGAACAGAGCGTGGAGGGAGCAAAGGAAAGGTAAATATGCGCTGTTGGCGAGGGGGCATTAAAGAGAACCTGTTGTTTTGCTTTAAGACCCTTGCATAGATCCTTGGTAGCCTTAGCAGGTAAATGATTTTGTTAACTAGAGTTTCCCTTAAATATATGTGCTAATATTTTACCCAGTGTGAATACTCTTTTTCCCTTGTTTCTCTCAGGCCGAGCCCTACTGAGGCTGAATGCAGAAAAATTGCAGCGAATGGGCATTACCCACGAGTCTCAGCGGCAGGAGGTCTTACAGCAGGTTCTCCAGCTGCAGGTACGGGAGGAGGTCCGCAATCTGCAGCTGCTCAGTCAAGGTACGGGCAAAGGGAAGCATAGAAATTAATAACCTGTCCTGCAGGTAAAAAGTACCTGTCCTATCGCTTCTCGGCCTTTTGGCTAAGATCAAGTGTAGTATCTGTTCCTATCAGTTTAATATCTGATACGTCCCCTATCTGGGGACCATATATTAAATGGATTTTTAGAACAGGGAGATGGAAGAAGAGCTTGCTCTGTCCACTCCACGCATCGACATGGTTTTGCAGTACCTCCAGGACCGGTGCACAAAAAAAAAAAAAAAGTACCTGTCCTGAAAAATAATGAAGGGATCCATTATTTTGGGACTTGTTAGTAGAAATGATGAATGTTTTACGTCAGTTTTTTACAGTCCAGCCTGGAAATGCTGTGAAGGACGAGGGGAGGTGGACTATATGCTTGAGCCAATGACAAATTTTTTAGTGTACTCTACTTTTTTGGCATTCTTAAGTTTAAGGCGTAGTGCGTGAACCTTCATGCTGTTTGCCTGTCACCATGTTTAGCCTGTATTAGAGTGAGATGTGATGGGCTCAGCTGTCATTTGCCACCCTGTCAAGGTTAAAAGACAATCCAAAAGGCCAGTTCCCAGCAGTTGAAGGGCTCAACTTTTCAGCAGTTAGGCCAACCATACATGTGTCAAATTCTGAACAAGTTTTAGTTCGAAAATCGCACTTTTGAAAAATCGTTTGGATTTCCGATCATTAATGGGGCCACCAGTGGTGGCCGGTGCCCAATATTACCACTACCCAATCCCCCCGTGGGAGAAGGATGGGAAGGCTTCTTTTTCTCCCCCCCCCCCCCGCAGGAGACGAACGGGACTGCAGTGATCGACCACCCCCCACACGGGAGACGGACAGGAATGCGGCGATCGAGACAGACCCGCTTCCTGATTGGCCGGAAGGAGAATCAGGAAGTCAATGGCGAATATTTATTGGCTATTGTTACAGAACTGGGTGGGCTCAGCAGCAGAGAACTGGGTGGGCTCTGAGCCCACCTTTTTTGAAGCCAATTAGAGCCTCAAAAAAAAAAAAAAAAAAAACATTGAAATCTATGCGTCCAGCGCCCTGCATGTAGATTAGGGGCTGGGCACATGGATTAGGGGGGCTGCGCCCCTTATGGATGGGCCTCCACTGGGACCACAGCAACGGGCCATTTTCGTGCAGCCATTGAATTTGAGTGATGAGGCATGTTGGAATTTTTTTTTCAAAACGAAAGAATTTCTAATCGATGGGAGAATCGTGTGAGAGATCTATTTGAAAAAGAAATGCACATGAGCTGTGACCTGGAAAGAAAAGAAGATTCCCAGGAACTTATTTTCTTTTCCGTAACTACATGAGGTGAAATTGAAGACTTGGCTGGCTGAATTTCGAAATCGGTTGTGGCACCATTGGATCACAAAATGCACAACATTTTTGATTTTTCTATCGACAAATCGGATGGCATTCGACCCATGTATGGCCTCCATTAGTGTCTCCTACCTTTTCCTCTGTTCCAGCACTGCAGCAGCATCCAGTCTCTTCTATATTTTGGGATAGTTGGATGCATGTTTCCCCCACTGCGTGCCCTGGATTCATCCTCCAATCACTTCATCACTACAGGATAAAAGTCGGAGGATGAAACCACAACATGTGGCGGGGGGGGGGCACACACCATTAAATTTGATGTTCATTCATTGAAATTATTTTATTTTCTAATTGTCATTAAGGCCCCATACACGCTATTAGATTTTCTACAGACGTTTGTCTTCAGATTTATTAAAACTATGTAGTGCAAGGGCCTACCTGATTGCATACAAATTGAAACTCTTACGGTTTGACCTCATATTATATGGTTTTGGTAAATCTGAAGACAAAAATCTGCAGAAAATCTAAAAGTGTGTATGGGGCATAAGGGCTTGTTCACACGATCTGAACACAGATCACTCATGAGGCCGGGTTCACACTGATAAGACAAACGCTCCGACTTTGGGAGCTCCTGTCACATGACGCGTGTAAATCAGTGGTTTCCTATGAGAGCCGTCTTAACTGCTCCGACACAATGGAAACATTTTGGAATTTCATAGGCTGGACTTGATGGACTTGTGTCTTTTTTTCAACCTCACCTAGTATGTAATTATGTAAGTCAGTCCGACTTTGAAAAAGGTCCCTGCACTACTTTTGTCTGACTTTGGTCCTACTTCAGCCCATTGACTATCATTGAAGTCGGATCAAAGTCAGATCCTTGTCCTAATCATCGGACTTCCAAACATCCAAAATGGTGATTGCAGCAGCAGTAAAAGGAATATATGTCACACTGGGATTGTTTTGATTGGTCAAAGGACAAGTCAGACTATCACAAAGTTGGATCAAAGTAGTATCCTGTTCCATTAAGTCTGATGGATGTAGGACCGAGTAGGACTGTTGTCGCAGGGCAAAGTGGGATGACAGTTGTATGACTGTCATGTAGTGTCAGTGTGAACCCGGCCTTAGAGAGCATATGACAGGTGTGAGGAGTTATTCTATCGCCTCCGCTTTGCTTGCTTTAACCCCTTGATCACAGCACTAGCATGCCACAAGCTGCATTGCATGGAGTTGTGGGGTGCTTACAGGGCAGCTATGATCAGCGGGTGCTATGTCTGGCAAAAATGAGAGTATAAATCCTGCCACAGCTGTGAAGAAATGTATTGTGGCCGCGGCATGTGTACACCCGTGGTCATTGCCTCTGTAGCTAAAAGGGATGGCAGTCGGGGGTGGGTAAAAGCACGACTCAACTGCGATGTTTTACTACCCCCCAACCTCATGTGTGAATGAGCCCCTTGTAGGCTTTTTTTTTGGGGGGGGGGGGGGCTTATTGAAATTGACTCTTAGGCCCGATTCACAACTATGCAAGTTGCAGTTTACACATTGCAGGTGCATTTTGTGTTTTTCAATACACGCTTTTGATGCATTGAAGTTTATGGAACCAAAAACCAGAAAAAAGTCCCTGGCCCTTTCCATAAGTTGCATCGATGTGAACTACATCCATGGGAAACCATGTTTAATGGACTGTAGTGTGTTCCGGCAAAACTGAAAACGCACAACAACAAAAATGCCTAGGTGTGAATCAGGCCTTAGGCCTGGTTCACACCATGTGCAAAGATGTGAGTTTTTCTGCACACATTCTGCAAGGGCACAAAGAAAACAATTGTTTTCATGATACTAGTATCACTCGCAGATTTTTTTTTCTGTGCAGGAATCTGCAACTTGTACGCAGTTTTCTGCATGGAAGAAAAACTGACGTGATATCAACATTGTGGTGTGAACAGGGCAGAAGAGAAAGTGATGACAGAGGGTGTGATGTCTATTTGTGCATAAAAAAACAACAACATGAAAACTGATGTCAACCTGCATAAAAACTCACTGAGCTGCACATGAAAACTGATGTAAACTTGGCAAGTGAAATCTGTGCAGTTTTTCAATCAGTTTGTATACATGTGTGGTGTGATTTGGAGGCCTTAAAAGAGAAGTACGGGTTTGTACTTCTCCTTTTAACAACTTGTTTTTCTCGGCTAAATCCTGTAATATACAGTGCCCTGAAAAAGTATACATACCCCTTTGAAAGTTTCCACATTTTGTCATGTTACAAATAAAAACGTAAATGTATTTTATTGGGATTTTATGTGATAGACCAACAAAAAGTGGCACATAATTGTGAAGTGGAAGGAAAATGGTAAATGGTTTTCAACATTTTTTTACAAATTTGTGAAAAGTGTGGGGTGTATTTGTAGGGCGCCCCCCTGAGTCAAAACTTTGTAGAACCTCCTTTCTCTGCAATTACAGCTGCAAGTTTTTTTGGGGATGTCTCTACCAGCTTTGCACATCTAGAGAGTGAAATTTTTGCCCATTCTTCTTTGCAAAATATCTCAAGCTCTGTCAGATTGGACGGAGAGCATCTGTGAACAGCAATTTTCAAGTCTTGCCACAGATCCTCAATTGGATTTAGGTCTGGACTTTGGATGGGCCATTCTAACTCATGAATATGCTTTGATCTAAACCATTCCATTGTAGCTCTGGAAGGTGAACCTCCGCCTCAGTCTCAAGTTTTTTGCAGACTCTAACAGGTTTTCTTCTAAGATTACCCTGTATTTGGCTCCATCCATCTTCCCATCAACTCTGACCAGCTTCCCTGTCCCTGCTGAAGAAAAGCATCCGCACAACATGATGCTGCCACCACCACGTTTCACAGTGGGGATGGTGTGTTCAGGGTGATGTGCAGTGTTAGTTTTACGCCACACGCGTTTTACGCGTTTTGCTTTTAGGATAAAAAGTTCAATTTTGGTCCCATCTGACCAGAGCACCTTCTTCCACATGTTTGCTGTGTCCTCCACATAGCTTCTCGCAAACTGCAAACAGGACTTCTTATGTCTTTCTTTCACCAATGGCTTTCTTCTTGTCACTCTTCCATAAAGGCCAGATTTGTGGAGAACACGACTAATAGTTGTCCTGTGGACAGATTCTCCCACCTGAGCTGTGGATCTCTGCAGCTCCTCCAGAGTTACCATGGACCTCTTGGCTCTTCTCTGATGAATGCTCTCCTTGCCCGGCCTGTCAGTTTAGGTGGACGGCCATGTCTTAGTAGGTTTGCAGTTGTGCCATACTCTTTCCATTTTCAGATGATAGATTGAACAGAGCTCTGTGAGATGTTGAAAGCTTGGGATATTTTTTTATAACCTAACCCTGCTTTAAACTTCTCCACAACTTTATCCCTGACCTGTCTGGTGTGTTCCTTGGCCTTCGTGATGTTGTTTTTTCACTAAGATTCTTTAACAAACCTCCGAGGGCTTCACAGAACAGCTGTATTTTATACTGAGATTAAATTACACACAGGTGGACTTTTTTAGTAATTGGGTGACTTCTGAAGGCAATTGGTTCCACTAGATTTTAGTTAGACCCCTTTCACATTGAAGCGTTTTTCAGGCGCTACAGCGCTAAAAATAGTGCCTGCGTAGCGCCTGAAAAAAGCCTCAGCTGCAAACCCAGTGTGAAAGCCCGAGTGCCTTCACACTGGGGCGCTGCGCTGGCAGGGCGTCACAAAAAGTCCTACCAGCAGCTTCTTTGTAACGGTGTGGGAGCGGTGAATACAGCACTCCTCCCCATTGAAAAGAATGGGGCAGCGCTGCTATATCGCCGGCAAAGCGCCGCCGCAGCAGCGTTTTGCGGGCGGATTTAATTGCTTTTCGGCCGCTAGCGAGAGGTCAAAACCGGCCGAATAGCGCCGCTAAAACAACGGTAAAGCGGCGCACCACTGACGGCCGGGGCGGCTCAGTGAGAAAGGGGTCTTAGGGGTCTTAGAGTAAAGGAGGCTGAATATAAATGTACCCCACACTTTTCTCATATTTATTTGTAAAAAATGTTGAAAATTATTTATCATTTTCCTTCCACTTGACAATTATGTGTCACTTTGTGTTGGTCTATCACATAAAATCCCAATAAAATACATTCACGTTTTTGGTTGTAACATGACCAAATATGGAACATTTCAAGGGGTGTGAATACTTTTTCAAGGCACTGTATATGTATTTTAGTTCAAAAAGTTTAAGATGCTTTTTAGACTATCCAGAATTCATTGACAGGTACATTGTACTTCCTTCTCACCTGCATTTATCTTACTCAAGTAGGGTTTCCCATTTTGCAAACCAAAGCCCGTGGACGCAGGACCCTTATAATTAATATTTTTAAACATCTTGTAGAAATCTGTCTCTCTGCCTCAAATTGTCTTTTTTTATTTTTTTTTATTCTTCTTTTCAGCTTCATTTGGGAATTTCTAATAAAGCTGACCCTACCAAACACTGTGACCGAGTTCACGCTGGGAATCTGCAGCTGCAATCTCCCCCGTGCCAAACTGACTGCTGTAATGCCAAGAACACTCCATAGTTCCATCTCTCCCAAAAAAAAAAAAACCTGCAGAGGGGTGCAAGACAATAACCGGATCAGCTTGGAATTATTGAATCATCAAGGGTTCACCAACATGCTGGAGGAGGGTCTTCTGGGGGTGGACATGTCGCTGAACTTAACCATAAAAGATGTACCCCACCTGTTGCAATGGGTTAACGGGACAAATCCCTTTGCTTCTCTGGGCGAATAGATATGGAATTGTGCTAAACTCGGCTTTTTGGCTAAGCTGTTGTTGTCACCGGCCTGTGAATTTTCCATAGGCAACCTCGGAATCGGCTAGTGTTTGCTGCACTACACCAGGGGTCTCAAACTAGGGGCCCTCCAGCTGTTGCGAAACTACAAGTCCCATCATGCCTCTGCCTGTGGGAGTCCTGCTTGTAACTGTCAGCCTTGCAATGCCTCATGGGACTTGTAGTTTCACAACAGCTGGAGGGCCGCCAGTTTGAGACCCCTGCACTACACAGTGGATACTCCATAAAAATGTAAGGTAAGGTGGGTGACAGCGGCAGCTTGGCTAAAAAAAGTTGGAGCAGCGGGCTTGCTGCACATAGAGGTCCCAGAGGGTAGCAAATATGAAGCGGGCATTTGCAGTTGAGCCCCATATGCCTTTCCATTTCCTGGCTGTGAGAACACACACGATGCCCAAGCTACAGAAAACATCCAGCATCCTGGAAGAACAACTCTGCACATTAATGCCGAGTCACTGAACCACGTGCTACATGTAAGCGTTGTGATGCCCAAAAAAATGTTGGATCTCACAAAATTGCACCATTTTATGGTCACATTTAGGCCAACCATGAATATTTGCATTAAAGGAGTGAACAGGAGCCATGACAGAGACAGAACGTCATTCCTTTTTAAAGGGACTTTTCTCCGCTACATATAATATACCCTCTGCTGAAGTGTTTTGGAGAAGAAACAAACACAGAATGAACAGACTGCATACAACCTGCTCCTGCACACTATTGGCTGCTTTTCATGTGACTGTTTTGCCTACCTAACCCTTTTAAAATAGTCATCTGATTGTATTTTGGGGGGGAAAAAAAGAGGACAATGGGGTTGATTTACTAAAGGCAAATCCACTTTGCACTACAAGTGCAGTCACTGTAGATCTGAGGGGAAGATCTGAAATGAGGGGAAGCTCTGCTGATTTTATCATCCAATCATGTACATGCAAAAATACTGTTTTTATATTTTCCTTGCATGTCCCCCCTCAGATCTACAGCGACTGCGCTTCCAGGTGCACTTGTAGTGCAAAGTGGATTTGCCTTTAGTAAATAAACCCCAATGTGTTTAGTAATGTTTAGGATAGACGTAGCGGTGTGGTGCAATGGGTGTCAACTGTTCCAAAGTGCTGGTTACTAGGGGCTCATCCAGACAGCAGACACCATACTCTTCCTTACTACGGTTCTGCCACCGTGAGGCGCTTCCAAAATGTTACCTAGCAATAAAAAAAACGGCTCCACCAGCTGGTGGTTAAAGGGTAGTGCGCCCCATTAAAGCTGCTCTCCATACACACTGGAAAATAATAACCACAGCTTTAAAAATTGTATAAAAACATAAAAAAAAAAAAAAAAAAAAAGATTTATAGAAATATAATATAACAAGTAAGGTAAACCCCAAAACCATTACGGTTTTCCTTTCTTGTGATTGTTTTTCTGTCGCTGCTGTCTAAAAATTGACTTCAAAGTGTGCTTGGAGTTGCTCTTTAAATAAGACCGCAGTTCATATCTTATTATTTTAATTATTTTATTGTACAAGACCAGTAATAGAGTTTTAAAGCAATATAACCCTACTAATGTATATATTTCATAGGTACCTATATTCCTAGGGAACTGGAAAGACTTGCTCAATACCCACCCAGTTCTGCATTATTCGAACACACCTGCAGCCCCCTCATGGGTCAGGACTTGGAAGAAGTATAACGTAAGGGCCTAACTGCAGCTTTTGCAAGAGGTAGGAGTGTAGCGGGATGGGTAGATCACATGATCAGATACATTGCCGCCATGACATCACCAGGTAATATGCTATATGAGCCAAGGTACACCCTACTAGGTACTGCTAGACTTGCAACCACCCCCTTTCTGCAGCACATGACATCTGTAACAATGAGCAATAGCAAATGATGTTATAATATTATGTGTGCTATATACTTACTGTAAATATCTGTGCCATATACAATATTTATTCCCAAGGAGTAGCCTTTAAGTAGCAACCCCCTGCCGATTTCTAGCAGGGCTGTATTATAACAGTTTAGAAATAGTCAATCGCAATAGAAGGGCAATGATACTATGTAGCCTATTGTTTTTAGATTGTTATAGCCTTTGTTCAAAGTAAACCTGTCAGTACTGTGATGGTACACAATAGCATATACCTTCAGGTGCATAGGGGTGCACCCCAAAGCTCAAACACACACACCTGTCTCTGCAGCCTCACCTGCACGGGGCAGTGAATGAATGGGAAGTGCTCTGTGCTGAGTGGCTTCCCATTTATTCACAAACTGAGGCATAGTAAGCACAGTTTACTATGCTTCAGTTATGGATGAACACATTGAGTGAGCGTTCACTGTGTTCATTTAGAAAAGGAAGGGGCTGGTAAATTACATATTTACTAGCCCCTTCCCCCCCCTCTCTCCATCCTGAAACATCCCCCCGAAGCAACCAGGAGGAGAGGAGAGGCGGGAAGCCAGCAGCACTGCGGGGCAGGGGGGCCAAAATGGGGGTGGAAGCCCAGGGAGTAGGGGGAATCGGCAGCGAATGTAGTGATTAGGAGGTGCCCAGGCACACCCCCTGTGCACGCCTATGTTCACATGCATTCTTTAGCACCTCAGGCGCCACAAGTCCCAAGGTGGTAAGCACTGGCCCGATGCCTCCATGTTTTTATTGGCAGATCACAATGGAGGTCAGCAGCACGACAGTACTACCAGGAACTGTCAGATGTCATTGGGGGAAATTTACTAAAAACTAGAGCACTCAGAATCTGGGGCAGCTGTACATGGTAGCCAATCAGCCTCTAACTTCAGCTTGTTCAATAAAGCTTTAATAACCGCTTCAGTCCCGGAAGATTTTACCCCCTTCCTGACCAGAGCACTTTTTGCGATTCGGCACTGCGTCGCTTTAACTGACAATTGCGCGGTCGTGCGACATTGTACCCAAACAAAATTGATGTCCTTTTTTCCCCCCACAAATAGAGCTTTCTTTTGGTGGTATTTGATCACCTCTGCGGTTTTTATTTTTTGCGCTATAAACAAAAAAAGAGCGACAATTTTGAAAACAAAGCAATGCTATAATAAATATCCCCCAAAAATATATAAACAAACAATTTTTTTCCTCAGTTTAGGGCGATATGTATTCTTCTACATATTTTTGGTAAAGAAAAATTGCAATAAGCGTATATTGATTGGTTTGTGCAAAAGTTATACGTCTAGAAAATAGTGGATAGATATATGTCATCTTTATTATTATTTTTTTTTTATTAGTAATGGCGGCGACCTGCGATTTTTATCGTGACTGCGACATTATGGCGGACACAGTGGACACTTTTGACACTATTTTGGGACCATTGTCATTTATACAGCGATCAGTGCTATAAAAATGCACGGATTACTGTGTAAATGACACTGGCAGTGAAGGGGTTAAACGCTAGGGGGCGATCAAGGGGTTAAATGTGTCCTAGGGAGTGATTCTAACTGCGGGGGGGGATGGGCTTCCACTCACATGACAGCGATCACTGCTCGTGATGACAGGGCGCAGTAGATCTCTGTCATGTCACAAGGCAGAACGGGGAAATGCCTTGTTTACATAGGCGTCTCCCCGTTCTGCGTCTCCCTGACTCGAACGCCGGGAGACTGGCGGACATTGAGTCCGTGGGCACAGTCACACTGTATGCAGCGCACCTGCTAGCCCCGCCAATTAAAGGGGACGTACAATTATGCCCATTTGCCCACCGCTGCCATTGTGCCGACGTGCAGCGGTCGGCAAGTGGTTAAAGGTACTTGTATAGCGCTGTCAATTTGCCTAGCGGTGTGGGTGTTTGTATGTATATATATAATATAAAGTTACATCCGTCCCTGCCCTCAAGGAGCTTACAATCTAAGGTCCCTAACTAGCATTCATACATACTTTTTCGGCCCAATTCGGACAGGAGCCAATTCACCTACCAGCATGTCTTTGGAGTGTGGGAGGAAACCGGAAAATCCACGCAGTCACAGAGAGAGCATGCTAACTCCAGACAGGTTGTGCCATGGTTGGGATTCAAACCAACGACCCCTTCGACAATAAAACCTGGAAGCTGGTTGGTTTCTATGCAGAGTTGCACCAGATTTTGCACGCTCCAGTTTTAGTAACCCCCCCCCCCCTCATTATTACCTTGTGATTCAGGTTACTGGGGGTGCCATAAACAGCTTGTGCAGGCTGCATTGTAATGCCTGTTCAGCACTATTATGTAGCGACAGTTGCACTTTAAAACTAAACTCCAGGCAAACAGCTGTAATCCGTTTTTATCTGCCACAGGAATTGTAATCCTGCTCATCTGGTCTTGTCATATAGTCACCCCTGCCAAACAGCACAGCAAGGTCATGAACGTCCCTGCAAACTATATTGCAGCTATGCAGTGCAGTACCTGTCGCAGCCTCTATGACTTCACAGTGAACGAGCATCAGCAGATAGATTAAATCATTCCTTTATACACCATCTTGGCAGAAATGTGCAAAGTAGAAGGCTAATCAGGTCAGATTTTTGACACCCCTCTGCAAGGCTGTGTGCTGCTGTGTGGGTGACTATAGTAGACTTATCCCAAAACCGATCCAGGTACATATTCTATATGTAAAAATACATTTTATTCATTTATTTATTAATACATAGGTGGAGAATAAATTTACTTTGTTTTTTTTCTGCCTGGATTTCAGCTTTAAAGAGGGCTTCCAGTGTTAGCCAAGCAACACAATTGCAGCCAATTTGACTTTAGAAAACCAAGAGAATACTATGCGGTGGATTTACTAAAGGAGAATAGACAGTGTACTTTGCAAGTGCAGTTGCAGAGCTGGTTCACAACCGATGAGGTTGGACTGCGTTGGGCGACTATTGCAGTCCCACCGAACGGTCAAGGCAAAATGCCTTGTGTTCTGTGCGCCCGGTTCACAACACTGCGTTGCACTGGTGAGTGGGCACGATGCGTTAAAAAAAAAAAAAGGAATGCATGCAGTACTTTTTTTTCAGCGCAGTGCAAGGGGATCCACTGTCTCGCACCGCGCACCTTGGCACTTTAAACTTTGAGATGTCCGTGTGACATCTCAATAAAGTTTGTTTAAAAAAAAAAAAAGAAACGGAGCGATGTGCTGAACTCAGCGCATCATCACTTCTCTGATCTCAGCCGGATCTCCCCGCACACCAGCCACTGCACTGCAGCCCACACTCATTTTCCCCAGAGTTTAGTAAATGAGGTAAAGCTTCACTTTGTAAAGAATACCCAATCAGGTGCAAGGAAAATGGAAAAAAAATATATATATTTTTGCTTGCATGTGATTGGATGATGGAAATCAGCAGAGAATTTACCTCATTCACTAAGCTCCGGGGAAATAAGTGCAAATGCACTTGCAAAGTCCACAGTCTATTTGCCTTTGGTAAATCCACCACTTTATGCTTTGGAATTAACAACCTGTTCCATAATGTCTGTAGAGGTTTTTGAATATTGCAGTAAGCCCAATAAGAGACAAAGTTGCAGACACAGGTAACGAGTTTTGTAAAGTATAGTTGTGTCTTTGAAATATTTTTCTAATGATATTCAGCGCATAGAGACAGGCATAGAGACAGGCAGTTCTTTAGACACAGCAGCTTTTCTGTAAGGGCTTGTTCAAACGACCTTTGGTATCTAAAAAGGAATTCATGTTCGGACCGCTCTTCAGAGAACACTTGACAGGTGGCGAGTAGGCATTGTATCCCCTCCTCCCCACATACTTTGACCCCTTTATTGCTGCACTGGTGAGCCACAACTGCGTGCATAGCAGAATGGTCCCATTCACTTAAATGGGTCGCGGTTGGCCACAGGAGGTATGATTCCTGACCTAACAGCATCATGCCCACAGCATGTGTACACCCCCGGCAGCAAAATGGGGTGGCGGTTGGGGGACTGTAATAGGGCAAATCAGCCATGGGGTTTTAGTGACCCCCCCCCCCCCCAACTGCTGGTGTGTACAAGCCCTAGCACTGAGGGGGAGATTTACTAAAACTAGAGCACTCAGAATCTGGTGCAGCTGTGCATGGTAGCCAAACAGCTTCTTGGGCACAGTTCACGCTGCCCCGACTTGGGATCCGACTTGTGAGAGCGCAAGTCACGTGACATGTGAAATCCCATGTTAGCCAATGAGAGCTGTCCTAATCAGCACTACTGAAGTCGCTCCGACGTCAGAAAAGGTTCCTGTACTACTTCAAGGCGACTTCTATTGTATACTTCTATCAAAGTCGCCTGGCAAAGTTGCACTGCAAGTCGCGTTACTTTCAGGTAGCCGCAGTGGAAACCGAGCACAACTTCAGCTTGTTCAGTTAAGCTTTGACAGTAAAGGTCCGTTCACACTGAACGCGGGTTTTAAATTGTGCGAGTTCAGCTGCACGATTTCAAACCTGCATTTCAGTGCGAGTTCGGGGAGGAGGGGGACTTGAAAGACATCTGTGCGGGTTCATGCACAGATGTCTATTGAAATCACCGAAGCCCCCCCCCCCCCCCCGAAATCACCAAAAGTAGTGCAGGAGCTTTTTTTTAGAGATCGGTGCGGCACCGCAAAGTCCGCATCGCACCAATTGGGACAGTGCCCATTGCAGACACGCTGATGTCAACGTGGGCTAAAACCTGGAAGCTGACTGGCTACCATGCACAGCTTCACCAGGTTTTGCACTTTCCAGTTTTATTAAATCCCCCCCACCTGATTGTCTTATTTATGGAAATGATTGAATTTGGGCACTGCAGAAACAGCAGCAGGCTAGACAAGCAATGACACAAAACTAGTAACTGATATAAATGTTATCAATGAATATACATTATGAATAGATTCATCTTTGCATCCTGGAGTGTTCCTATATATAGTTTTAAATTTAGGTAGAGAGGGGGCACTCCTCCTCAGTAAGACGATACAAAAGAAGAAATTGACTCCTGCGCACAAGTGGTCAACCAGATGGATAGAAGAACGACACAGGCCTTGCTGCCCTCAAGGATGGGGAATCCTAACAGACAAAGAAATAAAAAGAAAGAGGGGCGCACCGGCCATGTGCATTATCTTTTGTAAAACATTTATTGAAATAAAATGATAAAAGAAATTACTCACAAGCAGTAGTAAAATCTGGTGTCATAAACTCGAACAACAACAAGCAGCTTGGTGGTGATGATGAGCGAAGCCTTCCAAAGGTCTTAGAGGAACATGTAAGCTTCACTACTAGCTGACGCGTTTCGAAGGGCACGTCCCTTCTTCATCAGAGCTCAGCAGTTGACTGCTGAGCTCTGATGAAGAAGGGACGTGCCCTTCGAAACGCGTCAGCTAGTAGTGAAGCTTACATGTTCCTCTAAGACCTTTGGAAGGCTTCGCTCATCATCACCACCAAGCTGCTTGTTGTTGTTCGAGTTTATGACACCAGATTTTACTACTGCTTGTGAGTAATTTCTTTTATCATTTTATTTCAATAAATGTTTTACAAAAGATAATGCACATGGCCGGTGCGCCCCTCTTTCTTTTTATTTCTTTGGCACTCCTCCTCACCTGAGGCAGAGCAATAGTCAAACACTATCGAACACTGGAACATCCCAAATAAAATAAAACATATTTATAAAGTCTTCCCCTTGCCCACATAGCAGTGATTAACTTTGAATGTTGCTATAGCTAGAAGCTGCAAACTCCAGGGAACATGGGGCTTCACCCTCTGATCCTGGGGGAGCTTAGTAAAGATAGATATTTTTGTTGATGATGGGGGGGGGGGGGCAGGGATCCGATCACTGTGATATTCTCTCACTGCACTGCGACAGGTGGAGGGGCTTTTCCCCCCTCTACAATGAGTTAAAGTGCCTCCACTGGCCAGGTCGGCATTGGTTGAATGTTCATGTTACCTGGTTATTTGGGGTCTTTTCTTTCACCTTTTGAAGTTCTTCCTTTTTTTTATAATACAGTTTTCTTAATAAACATTCATGGGTGACGGTGAGGATTGTCTTGGCTGATTCTTTCTTTCTTTGTTAACCCTTTCATGCCTAAGCCTATTTCTAACATTTGTTGCTTATTTAAAATCCGTATTTTTTGCTAGAAAATTGCTTAGAAGCCCCAAACATTTATATATGTTTTTTTTAGCAGAGAATCTAGAGAATAAAATGGCGATCGTTGCAATATTTTTTGTCACACGGTATTTGAGCAGCGGTCTTTCAAACTCAATTTTTTGGGAAAGAAGACACTTTCATGAATTAAAAAAACAAAAAAAAAAACTAAACAGTAAAGTTAGCCCAATTATTATTTTTTGTATAATGTGAAAGATGATGTTACGCCAAGTAAATAGATACCTAACATGTCATGCTTTGAAATTGCGCACACTTGTTGAATGGTAACAAACTACGGTACCTAAAAAAAAATCTCCATAGGCGGCGCTTTAAATAAAAATTAACGGTTACCAGTTTAGAGTTACAGAGGAAGTCTAGTGCTATAATTATTGCTCCTACTCTGACGATCGCGGCGATACCTCACATGTGTGATTTGAACACCGTTTACATATACGGGCGTGACTTACGTGTGCCTTTTCTTTGCTGTGCGATCTCGCAGCGACGGGGCGCTTTACATTTTTTTTTTCTTATTTATTTTATTTACTTTTACATTGTCACTTTAAAAATTAAAAAAATATGTGATCACTTTTATTGCTGTCACAAGGAATGTAAACATCCCTTGTGACAGTAATAGGTGGTTACAGGTACTCTTTATGGAGAGATTGGGGGTCTAAAAGACCCCAGATGCCTCCTTTGCACTTCAATGTATTCAGATCACCAAAAACGGCGATTCTGAAAACTGTAGTTTTTCTCTTTTTTTTTTTTAAACAGCGCCATTGGCAGCCGAGTAAACCGGAAGTGACGCCGCTTCCGTGTTTACACATAGAAGACTGGAAGGAAGCCGGAAACGGCTTCCTTCCAGTCTCACTGTAGCTGGCGGCAGTGCCAGATCGTGGATCGGGTCTCCCGGTGGGACCGGAAGCCCGGGAATAGCGCGCGGGGGGACGTCCCCTCTCGCTCCTTTGGGATAACAGCCTTTTAGCCACATCGGTTGTTATCCCTAAAGAGCTGACCGTCCGCCCTAAAAAACGGTACCGGGATGATCGATATTCGGAAGCTGCTGAAGATGTAAGCGGCTGCTGGGGAGCTCCAGGACATTGCAGCGCTGCGTGAGTATAAAAAGTATAAAAAGTATAAAAAGTGAGTATAGCTCTGCTTTAGTGGTACCCATTAATGGGATGATTAGGATATGCATCGCTCTCTCTCTAGGGGGCAGTAAGAAGCTATTATGACACAGGAGCACCATTTTCTACTGACGGAGGAGCCAAAATAACTCCCACTGACCTTTTGACATTATTACTACCACTGACAACAGGGCATTTATTTCATCTACTGAAGCCAGACTATGGGTTACTTCCAGTGATGAATGACAGAGGGAGAGAAATGTAAGGGAAGGGGAAACACTATATGACAGTAATGAATAGGGAGAGGGGACACTGTGTGGCAGTAACATATGGGGAAGAGGGAACACTGTTGGAGAGATATACAGTTAGGCCTCCATATTTAGACACAGGCACAATTTTCATACTTTTGGCTCTGTATGCCACCAGAATAAAATTTAAATGAAACAATCCAAATTAATTTTAAGTGCAGGCTCTCAGTTTTAATTCAAGGGGTTGAACATAAATATCAAGTACAAATTTTAGGAACTGCAACCATTTTTTTTACACAGCCCCCCCCCCCCCCTTTTTTTTTTTCAGGGGCTGAAATGTAATTGGACAAATGAATATACAGTAAAACCTTGGTTAGAGAGCGTTTTGCAAGACAAGCAAAATTTTTAAATACATGACGTGGTATACAAGCGATGTCTTGATATACAAATAGCGTCATGTCGCTCCTGAGTATAAAAGAGAAGAGAGGCGCCTACAAGTGTAGCAAGCAATATGGTTACATTTAATGTAGGTACAACACTTGGCAACTCAAATGGTTGATGATTAAAACAGGCACATCTAAGTATGCAGACAGCATGTCTACATAAACCGTCGTCCTCACCGCCATCGACGTCGTCCCTTTCACGCTGCGCTCCACGAGCGGTTCAATTGCTGTACTGCAGGGTAGTCTTCCCGGTCACGATTACAGACTGACAGCGGTGAGGGCCAGTGGTGCGGAAGATGGTCTACTTTACCCCAGAGGTCTGCATACTTAGATGTGCCTCTTTTAATCATCAACCATGTGAGTTGCTAAATGTTGTACCTTCATTAAATGTAACCATATTGCCACACTTAGACCCCTTTCACACTGGGGCGTTTTTCAGGCGCTTTAGCGTTAAAAAAAGCTCCTGTAAAGCGCTTGAAAGAAGCCTTATCTGCCATCCCGATGTGAAAGCCCGAGTTCTTTAAGAGCCCTTTCACACTGCCAGTGCCCGAAAAACACTGCTTAAACTAGCAGCGCTTTACCGGTGTTTTTGGAGCGCTAGCGGGGCGCTTTTAACCCCCACTAGTGGCCGAATAAAGGTTTAACAGCGCCCACAAAGCGCAGCTATCAAAAGCGATTTCAGGCGCCTCCCATTGATTTCAATGGGAAGGAGCGCTTTAGGAGCGGTGTATTCACCGCTCCTAAAGCGCTGCAAAGAAGCTGCTTGCAGGACTTCTCTTGACGCCCTGCCAGCACAGCGCCTCAGTGTGAAAGCACTCGGGCTTTCACATTGGAATTGCAGATGAGGCTTCTTTCAGGCGCTTTACTTGCGGGTTTTTTTTTAACGCTAAAGCGCCTGAAAAACGCCCCAGTGTGAAAGGGGTCTTAGAGGAGCCTCTCTTCTCTTTTATACTCTGTAGCTCCTGCTGGATTTTGCTTCTAATTCCCTTGTGGAGGCTTCCATTTGTGGATGGACATTTTATAGTTACACAACCTATCACATTGCTATAATCTTTCTATATGTACTTTAAACTGAAGGACTTGTGAATAAATGGTTGTGGAACGAATCATTTGAGTTTTCATTATTTCTTTTGGGGAAATTTGCTTTGATCTACAAGTGCTTTGGATTACAAGCATGTTTCTGGAACAAATTATGCTCGCAATCCAAGGTTTTACTGTAATCATAAATAAAATGTCCATTTTTAATATTTTGTTGAGAATCCTTTACTGGAAATGACTGCCTGAAGTCTGGAATCCATGGACATTACCAAAGACTGGGTTTCCTCCTTTCTGATGCTTTGCCAGGCGCTAACTGCAGCTGTCGGGTCTTTCTGCCTTTTAGTTGAAATGCATGCTCAATTGGGTTGAGATCAGGTGATTGACTCGTCCATTGCAGAATATTCCACTTCTTTTCTTTCAAAAGCTCCTGGGTTGCTTTTGCAGTGTTTTTTGGATCATTGTCCATCTGTACTGTGAAGCGCGGACCAATCAACTTTGCTGCATTTGGCTGAATCTGGGCTGACAGTATATCTCTAAACACTGCAGAATTCATCCGGCTGCTTCTGTCTTCTGTCACATCATCAAAAAAACACCAATGACCCAGTGCCACTGGAAGCCATGCATGCCCATGCCATCACATTGCCTCCACCATGTTTTACAGATGACGTTGTGTGCTCTGGATCATGAGCTGTTCCAAGCCTTCTCCACACTTTTTTCTTCCTGTCATTCTGGTACAGATTAATCCTAGTTTCATCCGTCCAAAGAATGCTTTTCCAGAACTGGTCTGGCTTTTTTAAATGTTTTTTGGCAACATCTAATCTGGCTTTTCCATTCTTCAGGCTGATGAATGGTTTGCACCTTGTGGTGAACCCTCTGTATTTGCTCTCATGAAGTCTTCCCTTGATTGTAGACTTTCACAATGATACGCCCACCTCCTGGAGGGTGTCCTTCACTTGTCTGGATGTCGTGAATGGTTTTTTCTTTACCATAGAGAGGATCCTGCGATCATCCACCACTGTTGTCTTCTGTGAATGTCCAGGCCTTTTTATGTTGCTGAGCTCACCAGTGCGTTCTGCTTTCCTGTAGCAAACTGTTGACTTGGCCACTCCTAATGTTGCTGCTATCTCTCTGATGGATTTGTTTCATTTTTGAAGCCTTGCAATGAGCTGTTTTACTTATATGGACAGCTCCTTTTGAATTCATGATGTAGGTTCACAGCAATAGATTCCAAATGCAAATACCACAGTTAGAATCAACTCCAGACCTTTTACCTGCCTTATTGATGAAGAAATAATGAAGGAGTAACCCACACCTGGCCATGAAACAGCTTTAGATTCAATTGTCCAATTCTTTATGGTCCCGTTCACACAATGCAGCCATTTAGCATTTTGATATGCTAGGGAGCTCCTACTATAACTAAAATATCATGTTTCGGGGGAACTAACTCGTAAAGACAGAACTTAACTTCCAAAAACTATTCAATTTGCTGAAGTCTGACAGATGGAGATTCAAAATATGAATATGGTGATGGTCACTGGAAGGCAGGCAGCCAAGTGGTAAGTCTTAAGCCTCGTACACACGATCAGATTGTTGGCAGGGGATTGTCTGTTGACAGACTGTTGTCCTAAAATCTGACCGTTAGTACGCTCCTTCTGACAATTGTTGTCCAACTTTCGGCCAACAAATGTTGGATGGCAGGCTAGTAAATCTACGGCAGACAACGGTCTGTTGTCAGATTTTCATATCGTGTATACACAAGTCCGTCACACAAAAGTCGAAAGTACAAACACGCATGCTCGGAATCAATGCTCACCAAACACGAAATTAGCAGAAGGGGCCCAAAGGGTGGCACTCAAGAGTTGAAACTCCTCGTAGTATGTCACTACGTTTGTGTTTGTTGGCCGACAATTGTGCACCGTTAGTATGCAAGACAAGTTCCTGGCACACGCCCTTTGGACAAAAATCAGACGCTCGGTTGGACAACAATCAGATCGTATGTACGAGGCTTTAGTCTAGGTTCACATCTATGCGGCTGCGCTTGATGCAATTTTCAGGCACATTTTGCAGTGCGTTTTTAAACCCTGCATTTTTTCTCTTTAAACTGTAAACACACTGTACATTGCTGGTTGCTAAGGAGGTGGCTAGAAAGCCGGCTGCTGTGTTCTTAACAACTGATGAAAAAAACTGCCAGCAACAACAACAAAAAAAAAATCGGGGAAAAAAACGGCGTAGGATCCCCCCTCCAGATCTATACCATAACCACACCAGGCCCTTCGGGTCTAGTATGGATTCGGAGGGGACCCCCACGCCATAAATTAAAAAAAAAATGGCATGGGTTCCCCCCCAAAATCCATAACAGGCCTGTATCCAAGCATGCAGACTGGCAGGTCAGGAAGGGGAGGGGACGAGCGAGCACTCCCCCTCCCCGAACCATACCAGGCCGCATGCCTTCAACATGGGGGGGAGATCAGTACTTTGAGGAGGGGGGCTCGGCCCCCCAAAACACCTTGCCCCTATGTTGATGGGGACAAGGGGCCTCTTCCTGAGGCTGTGGTTGTCGGGGTCTGTGGACGGGGGACTTATCGGAATCTTAGAATTTTCTTCACACAAATAGAGCTTTCTTTTGGTGGTATTTAATAACTGCTGGGATTTTTTTTTTTTTTTTTACAAGAAAAAAGACTGAAAATTTTGAACAAAGAGTTTTTCTAAAGCCTCATACACACGATTGGACTTCCATCTGACTTTTCCATGGATTTTGGTCCGAAGGGCGTTGGCCGTGAACTTGTTCTGCATACACACGGCAGAACATTTTCAGCCAACTTTCACCAAATCACGTGGTTTTTCAGTTCTCTTTCGCCACCCTTTGGGCAACTTCTGCTATTGTTGTCTGATCTTTAGCATTGGTTCTGAGCATGCATGTTTGTACTTTGGACTTTAGTCCTATGCACTTTTGTACACACGATCGGATTATCCTCCATTAGACATTTGTTGGTGGAAAGTTTGAGAGCATGCACAGCGAACATTTGTCCTTTGAAAAACCTAAAACAATTGCCTGATGGAGCATACCCACGGTCGGATTGTCCAATAAAACAGGTCCATCGGACCGTTGTTGTCAAAAAGTCTGATCGTGTGTGTGGGCCTTTAGTTTCTGTCAGTAAATAAGTAAATTTTCTCCTTCACTGATGTGCGCTGATGAGGCTGCACTGATGAGGCAGCACTTATGAGTACTGATTATTTGGCACTGATGAGGAAGCACTAATATGCCGCACTGATAAATGGCACTGATAGGTGGCACTGGTGGGCACTGACAGGTGGGCACTGATAGGTGGCACTGGTGGGCATGGATAGGCAGCACTGATGGGCATTACTTATGGGCACCGATTGGTGGCATTTATGGGCATTGCTGGGGCTTTCCTGTAATCAGTGCCCTGATCACACTACCCAGGTCTCCCCTGCGAGGAGATGCTGCTGATCGGCACTCCTCACCACACATTCTGTCAGTGTGAGGCAAGGAGAGCCAATTCACTGCACTTCCGTATTTACATGTGATTGGATACAGCCGATCACATGGTTAAAGAGCCCGGGCGCGTGATAGCGGCCGGTCTGGGACGCCGTCATGTGACATCCTCCCAGAACGAGAGCCGCACCGTCCCTCCATCATCTGACGGTGGGTGGGCGGCAAGAGAAAAATAAAAAACGCAAAACATAGCAACACGAACTAAGACTGGGATGCCAATAAAATTCATGTGCATGCAAAGGCAGGTGTCCCAATACGTTTGACAATATAACACACACATGCACACGAATGAACCCAAAGCCTAATATCCCCCTATCACATGACGTCACAAGGGGCGGGGTCTCATGGTGCTGTCATTGGAAGGCCATGCCCCATGGCTATATAAGAACTGGCAGATATTGGAGATGACACAGCGGTGGGAGCCAGTGTCGAAAGAGGACCGGGTCAGCGACGGCCAAGAGAAGACCAGAGGAAGAACACATTATCGGAGGGAGAAGACACACGTTGGACCTACAACAGGGGACATTCTTCATTTTTAATAAAGGACTTGTCAAAAACTGTCTCTTGTTTTTATTTACACTACACTTTTTTGGGGGGTGAATGGGTAGGAGTACAATGTACCCCATACTCATTCACATAGGAGAGGGGCCGGGATCTGGGGGCCCCGCTTGTGAAAGGGGCTTCCAGATTCCAGGGGCTTCCAGATTCCAATTAGCCCCCTGCCTGCAGACCCTCCACTGTTGAAAAGAGGCTCTTGTCCCCATCCGCATGGGGACAAGGTGCTTTGGGGTGGGGATGCAGAGCCCTCCTGCCCCAAAGCACCCACACCCCCATATTGAGGGCATGTGGCCTGGTATGGTCCAGGTGGGTGGGGGGAGGGTGCTCGCTCGTCCCCCCCCCTTTCCTGACCTGCCAGGCTGCATGCTCGGATAAGGGTCTGGTATGGATTTTGGGGGGACCCCATGTTGTTTTTTAACCACTTCAGCCCCGGAAGGATTCACCCCCTTCATGACCAGGCCATTTTTTGTCATACGGCACTGTGTCGCTTTGACAATTGTGCAGGTGTGCGACATAGTACCCAAACAAAATGTCAAAATTCTACATTTTTTTGGTTAAAAAAAAAAAAAAAAATCGCAATAAGCGCATATTGATTGGTTTGCGCAAAAGTTATAGCGTCTGTATGTTTACATTTACAGATCCCCATTCTGGCTCTCTGTGGAGCGATCACGGGTGGCCAGTGGACATCGCAGACGCAGGCCACATGCATCGGCCCCGGCAACACGCACGCACCTGCTATAGCCATTAAAGGGACCGCCGTACCGGTACGGCCATTCTTGCAGCTGAGCCAACCTGCCGCAGTATAACTGTGGCGGCTGGTCGGCAAGTGGTTAAAAAAAAAATTGGCGTGGGGTTTCCCCTCAAAATCCATACCAGACCGTCTAGTATGGTCTTGGGGGGGGGGGACCCCATGCCCTTTGTATTTATTTATCTATTTATTTTCTTATTTGCCGTTGGGTTCCACTTTAAGATCCCCAGAGCACAAGTTGCATGCCACAAGTCGGATCAGTTAAGATGATGATCTGACTTGGATGCGACTTCCATTCAAATCAATGGGCTGAAGTCAGACCAAAGTAGCGCTGGAAGCATTTTCAAAGTCACACAAACACAAGTTGGACCAGTTAAGACGGCTCTCATAAGGAACTGTTGATTTTGACATGTCATGCAACTTGTGCTCTGGAAGTCGGAGCACATGTCGGACCAGTGTTAACCGGTCCTGAGCCCACGTTCACAATGAGGGCGGAGTTTGAAATTGTGCGAGTTTAGCTGAACTTGCACGATTTCAAAACCGGCATTTCAGTCCAACTACGGGGGGCGATTTGAGAGACATCTGTGCGAGTTAATGCAATTGAAATCTATCAATTGAAACAGAAACTACTTTTGGTAATCGGTGCGGCGCCGACCGTTGCCGGCAATAGGCTCAGATTTGGCATGCGAATTGACATGTCAAATCAGCGCAATGTGAACATAGGCTAATTGCCAAAACGTAATGGAACAAGCTGAGGTTAGAAGCTGATTGGCTAGCGTGCACAGCTGCAAATTCTACAGCTACAGATTCTGAGTGCTCCAGTATTAGTAAATCTATCCCAGTGTGTTCAGATAAGCAAATATCTACACATTTTATAGTAAGATGTACAAAGCACATCACCCAAAGTACATGGAATAATATATAAAAATAAAATGTTCCAAAAATGACAATATCATCTTAAAAGTATCAGTGAATATTTCTTGAAGTAGAACTATAGGCAAAACTATAACCCCTGTCGAGTTAATGGCAAAGAGCTCAGTTTTGGTCTCATCTGACTACAGCACTTTCTCCCAATCCTTCTCTGAATCATTTAGATGTTCATTGGCAAACTTCATACAGGCCTGTACATGTGCCTTCTTGAGGAGGGGGACCTTGCAGGCGCTGCAGGATTTCAATCCATGGCGGAGGTATTGTGTTATCAGTGGTTTGCTTGGTGACTGTGGTCCCAACTGCTTTGAGATCATTCACAAGCTCCTCCCGTGTAGTTCTGGGCTGATCCCTCACTTTTCTCATGATCATCCTTACCCCAAGAGGCGGAATCTTGCATGGAGGTCCAGACTGAGGACAATTGATGGTTATTTTGTATTTCTTCCATTTGCCAATAATTGCTCCAACAATTGTCTTCTTCTCACCAAGCTTCTTGCTGATGGTCTTGTGGCCCTTTCCAGCTTTGTGTAGGTCTACAATCTTGTCCCTGATGTCCTTTGGCAGCTCTTTGGTCTTGCCCATGATGGTGAGGTTTGAATGGAAGAAAGAGATTCTGTGGGCAGATGTCTTTTATACACATAACGAGTTGTCGTCAGGAGCACCTTCTTAAATTGACAGTAAATTGACAGACTAATCTGTGTACCACATACTGTAGCCAGTCTGTGGGAGCCAGAATTATTGTTGATTGGTAGGGGATCAAATACTTATTTTTATTTTTTATTTTCAAATATAAATTTTATTATTACCGTATTTATCGGCATATAACACGCACTTTTTTCCCCTTAAAATCAGGGGAAAGTCGCAGGTGCGTGTTATACGCCGATCCCCTGCGATCCCGAGCTGTCACAACTTCAAAATCGCCGACCGCGATTTGAAAATGGCGCCGCCGGCGCCGAAATACACAGAGCCGGTCCTCGGCGCCTTCCGGCGGCTCTCGTTCACTTTCGGCTCCACTCGTAGTCCCGAGCGGAGCTATCCGAACCTACTCGGCTAGGTTCGGATAGCTCCGCTCGGGACTACGAGTGGAGCCGAAAGTGAACGAGAGCCGCCGGAAAGAGCCGAGGACCGGCTCTGTGTATTTCGCCGCCGGCGGCGCCATTTTCGGTCGGCGATTTTGAAGCCCAGGATGGCAGGGACAGGGGATCGAAGGCTGCACTGGGGCAAGGCTGCACTGGGGCAAGGCTGCACTGGGGAAGGCTGCACCGGGGAAGGCTGCACTGGGGAAGGCTGCACTGGGGAAGGCTGCACTGACATGGCTGCACTGACATGGCTGCACTGACAAGGCTGCACTGACAAGGCTGCACTGACATGGCTGCACTGACAAGGCTGCACTGGGGAAGGCTGCACTGACAAGGCTGCACTGACATGGCTGCACTGGGGCAAGGCTGCACTGAGAAGGCTGCAATGATGTGCATTTAAATGTAAGTTTTTTTCCCTTCAACTTCCCTCCTAAAAGTTTTTTTTTCCTTAAAATTCTCTCCTAAATTGGGGTGCGTGTTATACGCCGATAAATACGGTATTCAAATACTTATTTTACTCACTAAACTGTGACTCAATTTATAACATTTGTATCATGTGTTTTTTCTGGATTTTTGGTTGATATTCTGTCTCTGTCATGTAAAATACACCTATGCTAACAATTATAGACCCTTCATTTCTTTGTAAATGAGCAAACGTACAAAGTCTGCAGGGTATCAAATAATTATTTCCCCACTGTACAGCTCAGGAGGGGAGGAGGGGGGTTCTCAGCTAAGCACACCCTCCTGCCTGTATGCCTGAGCTAAGGGCAGATGGATTCCAGAAGATAACTGCTACATGACTCGTCTGCCCTTACTCAAGATGGCTGCGGCTAGAAATGCTTTGGAGGTGTTTGTCAAAGTGATTTCTCAACAAAATAAAGCATGATGACATGGATGGATGGGGGAGTTTACTATAAATATTATAAATTAATTAAAGCGGAGTTCCACACAAAAATGGAACTTCCGCTTTTCGGAACCCCCCCCCCCCTCCGGTGTCACATTTGGCACCTTTCAGGGGGGTGCAGATACCTGTCTAAGACAGGCATTTGCACCCACTTCCGGCATAGACTCCCATGGGAGTCTATGCCTCTTCCCGTCCCTTCGCGCTGTCTCCTGGGAAACACACAGCTCCCAGGAGATAGCGGGGACCACTTACGATGCGCAGCGCGACTCGCGCATGCGCAGTAGGGAACCGGGAAGTGAAGCCGCAACGCTTCACTTCCTGGTTCCCTCACCTAGGATGGCGACGGCAGCTGCCGAGAACCGAGCGGGTTCTCAGCGTCGCCTGCCGACATCGCCGGACCCTGGGACAGGTAAGTGGCCATTTATTAAAAGTCAGCAGCTGGCTTTTAATATTTTTTTTATTTGGCGGTGTGGGTGGACCCCCGCTTTAAATAACTTTTTCAGTCTCAGATACAGTTACCGATAGGTTCCACTTTTTTATAACGATGTAAAAAGAAAATGAAAGTCAAACAGTCTCATTTTCTGTTACCAATGATGTACATCATGAAAAATAACCTCACACTTAAAGGTGTTCCAGGAAAAATATAACCATAAATATTTCAATACAATGTTATAAATTCTAAAATAAAAATAAAATTCCTACTCAATGTTTCATATGAAATCAGAACAAAAACTGCCAAAGGGAATAAATAGAGGACATATACCTCTTACAATATATCAAAAGTGTAATCAGCCCTATGGGGGAGATTTACTAAAACCTGGTGCAGCTGTGCATAGTAACCCAACAGCTTCTAACTTCAGCTTGTTTATTATTATTATTATTATTATACAGGATTTCTATAGCGCCAACAGTTTGCACAGCGCTTTATAACAAACCAATACAGCAGGGATCAGAGGGCCCTGCTTGTTAGAGCTTACAATCTTTGTTTAATTAATCTTAGACAAAAAAAACTGGAAGCTGATTGGTTACTATGCACAGCTGCACCAGATTCTGTGTGCACCAATTCTAGTAAATCGTACCCCTATGTTACGCCCTTTCCAGCACCGGGATTGGGTCATCCGGTGCCCAGGGCAGGGATTCAGAATTGTGAATCCCTCCCCCACTATTAGTATATGCTGAAGAATATGTGTACCACTCTGCGTCCATTTTTTGCCTCTTTGCTTTACTGCACCCAGGGCAACTGCCCCCCCCCCCCCCCCCTGCCCACCCCTTGTTCCGGCCCTGGCCCTTTCCACAGGACTGTTCCATTCAAACCGCCTATCAGTTGTTCAGGCGGATCTGCACGAAAGCTCCATGCAAGTGTATGGACAGGTGGGTTTTAATCACCTATGAGTCTGTCTAGGACTGAAAAAAAAACAAAACGGAAAAGGTCTGCATTCAGTTTTCATCATTTTGGACCAAAGCATGAAAGATGTGACGTATGTCCGTTTACATCCACCTGCCCATAGACCTGAAATTAGACAGATAACCCCTTTACGACTGCCCAACAAATATGTGTGGTGACAAAAGGGCAGCCTTTAGCTTCTGCATATACTGTACATATGTAGCTCTCGGTCTAGATTCAAGATCAGTACACGGTCACAGTGATGGCGCTGTCCAATCAATATCGATCTGGTCGGTCCCAGAAGCGCTAATGGAAAAGCTGGGACACAGTATGGAGATAGGTATGGGGTATATACTGTACAGTATGGAGTCATGGGATGTAACTATAGATAGGACACAGTATAGAGATAGGTATGGGATACACAGTATCTCACAAAAGTGAGTACACCCCTCACATTTTTGTAAATATTTTATTATATCTTTTTTTCATGTGACAACACTGAAGAAATGACACTTTTCTACAATGTAAAGTAGTGAGTGTACAGCTTGTATAACAGTGTAAATTTGCTGTCCCCTCAAAATAACTCAACGCACAGCCATTAATGTCTAAACCGCTGGCAACAAAAGTGAGTACACCCCTAAGTGAAAATGTCCAAATTGGGCCCAAAGTGTCAATATTTTGTGTGGCCACCATTATTTTCCAGCACTGCCTTAGCCCTCTTGGGCATGGAGTTCACCAGAGCTGCACAGGTTGCCACTGGAGTCCTCTTCCCCTCCTCCATGATGACATCACAGAGCTGGTGGATGTTTGAGACCTTGTGCTTCTCCACCTTCTGTTTGAGGATGTCCCACAGATGCTCAATAGGGTTTAGGTCTGGAGACATGCTTGGCCAGTCCATCACCTTTACCCTCAGCTTCTTTGGCAAGGCAGTGGTCATCTTGGAGGTGTGTTTGGGGTCGTTATGTTAGAATACTGCCCTGTGGCCCAGTCTCTGAAGGGAGGGGATCATGCTCTGCTTCAGTATGTCACAGTACATGTTGGCATTCATGGTTCCCTCAATGAACTGTAGCTCCCCAGTGCCGGCAGCACTCAATCCAACCCCAGACCATGACACTCCCACCACCATGCTTGACTGTAGGCAAGACACACTTGTCTTTGTATTCCTCACCTGGTCGCCGCCACACATGCTTGACACCATCTGAACCAAATAAGTTTATCTTGATCTCAGACCACAGGACATGGTTCCATTCATCCATGTCCTTAGTCTACTTGTCTCCAATAAACTGTTTGCGGGCTTTCTTGTGCATCATCTTTAGAAAAGGGTTCCTTCTGGGAAGACAGCCATGCAGACCAATTTGATGCAGTGTGCGGCGTATGGTCTGAGCACTTACAGGCTGATTCCCCCTCCCCTTCAACCTCTGCAGCAATGCTGGCAGCACTCATACTATATGGTGAAATATCTGCGCTGCCCCAGATCTTAGAAAACATTATATATAAAAATTGTGAAAAAATGTTTGAGATGTAAATGACAAAATCAAATGTGACCGGGTGCTAGGTGCTGCAACTCAAATAGCCTGAATATTCAGCTCATAAGTTTGTTGATAAAATAAAATTGCACAACCAAATACAATAATATATCAGAAAAAAAATATTTAAATACAATTTAACTAGTGTATATATTCAAGTCCATACTGTGCTCCAATAAATAAACCGTGATGTTGAACACTCAGAATAAGGCTTGAAACTTCTGTTCGGAAAGTGTGATAAGAGAGGCCGCTTACCAGATAAGGTGGATCTCAGATTATAGAGATCAAACTCGCTCATCCAGGGATCATTCAGCTGGTGAATACTCCTCCATGGACTCCTCCAATGCAGGTATCCTTTCCGATACAGTGGGCTCCTAAATTCATGTGATATTCCTCACAAATGCGATGGCAACTCTTTCTCAATAATCTCCAAAATTGGGATGTATCACAAGATAAAAAGAAGAAGAGGTTTCATGGTGCAGTACTCCCATTTTGAAAGATTTATTCACAGGCACTGACATCCAAAGACAATGAAATTATTTTTTTCAAACAGCCGCTGTACGGGGAAACGCGTTGGGTGGAGCACCAGTTCTTGACGTCACCACGCACCAGCTGGCTGGCTTGAGCCGTGGCTGTTTGAAAAATATTGTTTCATTGTCTTTGGATGTCACTTTCAGTGAAGCTTTTAATAAATCTATTAAAACGGGAGTACTGCACCATGAAGCCTCTTCTTCTTTTTATCTTGTGATAAATCCCAATGTTGTAGATTATTGAGAAAGAGTTGCCATCGCATTAGTGAGGAATATCTCATGAATTTAGGAGCCCACTGTATCAGAAAAAATACCTGCATTGGAGGAGTCCCTGGAGGAGTATTCACCAGCTGAATGATCCCTGGATGAGCAAGTTTGAGCTCTATAATCTGAGATCCACCTTATCTGGTAAGCAGCCTTTCTTATCACACTTTCCGAACAGAAGTTTCAATCCTTATTCTGAATGTTCAACATCACGGTTTATTTATTGAAACACAGTATGGACTTGAACATATACACCAGTTAAATTGTATTTCAATATTTTTTCAGCACTCATACATGTATTTCCGAAAGACAACCTCTGGATATGACGCTGAGCACCTGCACTCAACTTCATGGCGAGGCCTGTTCTGAGTGGAACCTGTCCTGGTAAACCGCTGTATGGTCTTGGCCACCGTGCTGCAGCTCAGTTTCAGGGTCTTGGCAATCTTCTTATAGCCTAGGCCATCTTTATGTAGAGCAACAATTCTTTTGTTCAGATCCTCAGAGAGCTCTTTGCCATGAGGTGCCATGTTGAACTTCCAGTGACCAGTATGAGAGAGTGAGAGCGATAACACCAAACTTAACACACCTGCTCCCCATTCACACCTGAGACCTTGTAACACTAACGAGTCACATATCACTGGGGAGGGAAAATGGCTAATTGGGCCCCATTTGGACATTTTCACTTAGGGGTCTACTCACTTTTGTTGCCAGCGGTTTAGACAGTAATGGCTGTGTGTTGAGTTATTTTGAGGGGACAGTAAATTTACACTGTTATACAAGCTGTACACTCACTACTTTACATTGTAGCAAAGTGTCATTTCTTCAGTGTTGTCACATGAAAATATAGAAGAAAATATTTACAAAAATGTGAGGGGTGTACTCACTTTTGTGAGATACTGTATATGGTACAGATACAGGGGATGTAGTTATAGATGGTGCACACGTTATTGTAATGGTATGGATTATATACAGCAGGGGTTCCCCAACCCCTGGGCCGTGGACCAGTACCGGTCCGTGGCCTGTTGATGGCCGGGCTGTGCAGCAGGAGGTGAGCAGTGACTGTGGTCTGACTGCTATGCGGCTGTGTCACTGAGCCCGCGTGTCTTCTCCTGGGTCTCCCCCTCCTGCCGATGTTAACCTGTCGGCAGGGCAGGGGGCTCGAGGAGCTACAGAGCGGGAGACTTTCATATTAGGAAGCGGGTAATTCCATGTTCCATCCAGATCTGCAGTTCCTCCCACCCCCTGCCCTGCTGTTAATTTAACACTGGTGCCAGGGGAGACCCTGGAGAAGACACGTGGCTGAATCTGCCTCTACCCTGCCACAGGTAGAACTGTACAGGGGAGGCAGACGCTGGAATGAGGAAGTGAAAGAGGGGAGGGAAGCATGGCTTCAAGGGGCACTGTGATGGGGCGCTGTGATTGCAAGGGGCACTGTGATGGGGCGCTGTGATTGCAAGGGGCACTGTGATTGGGCGCTGTGATTGCAAGTGGCATGGTATTGGGGCTCTGTGATTGCAAGGGGCACGGTGACGGGGCGCTGTGATTGCAAGGGGCACTGTGATGGGGCGCTGTGATTGCAAGGGGCACTGTGATTGGGCGCTGTGATTGCAAGTGGCAAGGTGACGGGGCGCTGTGATTGCAAGGGGCACGGTGACGGGGGGCTGTGATTGCAAGAGGCACTGTTACGGGGGGCTGTGATTGAAAGGGGCACTGTGACAGGGCGCTGTGATTGCAAGGGGCACGGTGACAGGGTGCTGTGATTGCAAGGGGCACTGTGATGGGGCGCTGTGATTGCAAGGGGCACTGTGATGGGGTGCTGTGATTGCAAGGGGCACTGTGATTGCAAGGGGCACGGTATCAGGGTGCTGTGATTGCAAGGGGCACTGTGATGGGGCGCTGTGATTGCGAGGGGCACGGTGACAGGGGGCTGTGATTGCAAGGGGCACGGTGACGGGGGGCTGTGATTGCAAGGGGCACTGTGATGGGGTGCTGTGATTGCAAGGGGCACTGTGATTGCAAGGCGCACTGTGACGGGGGGCTGTGATTGCAAGGGGCACTGTGATGGGGCGCTGTGATTGCAAGGGGCACTGTGATGGGGTGCTGTGATTGCAAGGGGCACTGTGATTGCAAGGGGCACGGTGACAGTGTGCTGTGAATGCAAGGGGCACTGTGATGGGGCGCTGTGATTGCAAGGGGCACGGTGACAGGGGGCTGTGATTGCAAGGGGCACGGTGACGGGGGGCTGTGATTGCAAGGGGCACTGTGATGGGGTGCTGTGATTGCAAGGGGCACTGTGATTGCAAGGCGCACTGTGATGGGGGGCTGTGATTGCAAGGGGCACTGTGACGAGGGGCTGTGATTGCAAGGGGCACTGTGACCGGGGCTGTGATATAAAGGGGACTGCAGTGTAAAGTGACACTGCAATCATTACAGTGTCTCTTTACAGTGCAGTCCCCCCTATATCACGGTACCCCCTTTACTGTGCAGTCCCTATTACATCACAGTACCCCCTTTACTGTGCAGTCCCCGTTACATCACAGTACCCCTTTACTGTACAGTCCCCGTTACATCACAGTGCCCCTTTACTGTGCAGTCCCCATTACATCACCGTGCCCCTTTACAGTGCACCCCCTGTTACATTAATGTGCCCCTTTACAGGGCAGCCCCCATTACATTAATGTAAAGGGGACTGAACTGTAAAGGGGCACTGTAATATAAAGGGGGGCTGTGATGTGAAAGGGATGAGAGGACACTGTGGGACTGCTTTAAAGGGGGAACTGGGGTGTAAAAGGGGACTGTGGACACTGTAGAGGTGGGTTGTGGCGTGAAGGGGGGGGGCTAAGGACAGACTCCATGATAGTCCAGTCGCCCGCCCAAGCCGCCACCACCGGTCCCTGGAGATATCGGCTGACACGAAAGTGGTCCCTGGTACCAAAAAGGTTGGGGACCGCTGATATACAGCATGGGGACATTGGCTATAGCTATACAGTGTATCAGGGATATGACATAAGTAGATAAGATGGATACAATGTATGGGGTGATATGTACATACAATGTATGGGGGATATGTATATACAGTGTATGGGGTGATATATATTTATACAATGTATGGGGTGATGTGTATATACAGTTTATAGGGTGATATATATATATATACAATGTATGGGGTGATATATATATATATACAATGTATATGGGGTGATATGTATATACAATGTATGGGGTGATGTGTATTTACAATGTTTGGGGTGATATGTACATACAATTTATGGGGGGTATGTATATACAGTGTATGGGGTGATATATATTTATACAATGTATGGGGTGATGTGTATATACAATGTATGGGGTGATGTGTATATACAATGTATATGGGGTGATGTGTATATACAATGTATGGGGTGATATATATATATATACACACAATGTATGGGGTGATGTGTATATACAATGTATGGGGTGATGTGTATATACAATGTATATGGGGTGATGTGTATATACAGTGTATGGGGGGTGATGTGTATATACAGTGTATGGGGGGTGATGTGTATATACAATGTATGGGGGGTGATGTGTATATACAATGTATATGGGGTGATGTGTATATACAGTGTATGGGGGGTGATGTGTAAATACAATGTATATGGGGTGATGTGTATATACAATGTATGGGGTGATGTGTATATACAATGTATATGGGATGATGTGTATATACAATGTATGGGGTGATATATATATATATATATATATATATATATATATACACACACACAATGTATGGGGTGATGTGTATATACAATGTATATGGGGGGTGATGTGTATATACAATGTATATGGGGTGATGTGTATATACAATGTATATGGGGTGATGTGTATATACAATGTATATGGGGTGATGTGTATATACAATGTATATGGGGTGATGTGTATATACAATGTATATGGGGTGATGTGTATATACAATGTATAAGGGGTGATGTGTATATACAATGTATATGGGGTGATGTGTATATACAATGTATAAGGGGTGATGTGTATATACAATGTATACGGGGTGATGTGTATATACAATGTATATGGGGTGATGTGTATATACAATGTATATGGGGTGATGTGGCCCGCTGGTACAGCTGTGATCAGTGAGATGTCGGAGCGGGCCGGTCACATGATCCGCCTATAGGCGGGCGGCCGGTCCAGACGGATCGGATCTCCTCCCCCGGTTCTTCCCCCGGTTCTCCCCTCAGTACCGCGAGAGTTCGGGCTCCGGGGGCGGAGAGAGCTCAGCGCATGACCGGCAGCAGCGGCGGGCCCGGCAGGTGAGAGCCCGAACCCTGATCACCGTCCACCTGTCACTGATCTCCCGCATCACACCCTCTACTCTACCTGTACTGACATCACCGGATCACACTCACACCTCTCCCCGCACTGACATCCCTACCCGCACTGACACCTTCGGAGGCACTAATCTGCATTGACAGTTCCTAATAGCACTGCTACTTCAACCTGCACTGACAGTCCCTGATTGCACTGACAGTTCTACCTGCACTGATACTTCTGGTTGCACTGACAGTTCTACCTGCACTGACAGTTCCTGATTGCACTGATACCTCTACCTGAACTGACAGTTCCTGATAGCACTGACAGTTCTACCTGCACTGATACTTCTACCTGAACTGACAGCTCCTGTTTACTTTGTAGTTTGTATTTGCACCCATATTCCGATTGCACAAATCGCTCTTGTTTATGACATACTGACAGCTGTCACTGCACTGTTAGGTACTGAGCACACTGACATCTGTACCTACACTGTGAGCTCCTGATAGCGCTAACAGTGGGACAATTGGGGGAAGTGTCACAGGAGAAGAACAGCGGAACAGGAGAGGGGCAACTGGACAAGAGGGTGCAGGAGGACAGGAAGTGGGTAGTGGGACAGTGGGATGGGGGGGGGGGGGGTGGAGTGTCACAGGAGAAGAGCAGTGGGACTAAAGCGGGGAAGCTGCATAGGAGGGCAGGAGGTGGGCAGTGGGAGGAAAGGGGGGCAGTGGGACAGGTGGGAGGCAGTGTCACACACACCTTGGGAAGCACCAGACCTCCCAGCTCTCACCTGTCCTGCAGTGGCTCCCCTAGATGGTGTCAGTGGAGAGGATCTGGTGCCAGGAGAGATAGCTGAGCCCGTGTCCCAACTCCACCAGGATCTCCGGCGGCAGCTGCAACAGTCAGTCAGGGTGGGGTGGGGGGATGGTGGAGTGTCACAGGAGAAGAGCAGTGGGACTAAAGGGGGGCAGCTGCACAGGAGGGCAGGAGGTGGGCAGTTGAGTGTCACGGGAGTAGAGCAGCAGGACAGAAGGGGGGCAGCGGGACAAAAGAGGGGCAAAGGGGGGCAGTGGGACTGGTGGGAGGCAGTGTCACACACAAAATGGGTAGTGGGACAGGGGGGGTGGAGTGTCACAGGAGAAGAGCAGTGGGACTAAAGGGGGAGGAGAAGCCGCACAGGGGGGCAGGAGGTGGGCAGCGGGAGGAAACGGGGGCAGTGGGACAGGTGGGAGGCAGTGTCACACATACCTTGGGAAGCACCAGTCTTCCCAGCTCTCACCCGTCCTGCAGTGGCTCCCCTAGATGGTGTCAGTGGAGAGGATCTGGTGCTAGGAGAGGTAGCTGAGCCCGTGTCCCAACTCCACCAGGATCTCCGGTGGCAGCTGCAACAATCAGTCTACCCTCCTCCTCTTCTGCCTCCTCCACGGGGCCCTCCGCTGGCAACTGGCCTCACCCACACTGCACAGCTTGTGGCACACTGCCGTTCCTGACCACTCCCTGCACATATGTGGGATTCACCCACTACTCCACCCTCCTCTGCATCCTGGCATCCGGTCCGCTCAGATAGCAACACGCTAAAGACTGCTTGGGTTGGGGCCAGTGGTCTGGGCCCCTTTAGGACTCTCGGGCCCCCTACTCATGTATGGGCTGTCCTCCACTGCCTGCATTGTCACATACTGAACACATTCACACCTGTACCTGCACTGTGGCACACTGACACCTGTACCTGCACTGTGACATACAGAACACGCTGACACCTGTACCTGCACTGTGACATACTTAACACACTGATACCTGTAACTGCACTGTGACATACTTAACACACTGACACCTGTACCTGCACTGTGACATACAGAACACAATGACACCTGTACCTGCACGGTCATATACTGAACACACTGACACCTGTACCTGCACGGTCATATACTGAACACACTGACACCTGTACCTGCACTGTCATATACTGAACACACTGACACCTGTACCTGCACTGTCATATACTGAACACACTGACACCTGTACCTGCACTGTCATATACTGAACACACTGTCATATACTGAACACACTGACACCTGCACTGTGACACACTGACACCTGTACCTGCACTGTGACATACAGAACACACTGACACTTGTACCTGCACTGTGACATACAGAACACACTGACACTTGTACCTGCACTGTGACATACAGAACACACTGACACTTGTACCTGCACTGTGACATACAGAACACACTGACACTTGTACCTGCACTGTGACATACAGAACACACTGACACCTGTACCTGCACTGTGACACACTGACACCTGTACCTGCACTGTCATATACTGAACACACTGACACCTGTACCTGCACTGTGACATACAGAACACACTGACACCTGTACCTGCACTGTCATATACTGAACACACTGACACCTGTACCTGCACTGTGACATACAGAACACACTGACACCTGTACCTGCACTGTCATATACTGAACATACTGACACCTGTACCTGCACTGTCATATACTGAACACACTGACACCTGTACCTGCACTGTGACATACAGAACACACTGACACTTGTACCTGCACTGTGACATACAGAACACACTGACACCTGTACCTGCACTGTGACACACTGACACCTGTACCTGCACCTGCACTGTCATATACTGAACACACTGACACCTGTACCTGCACTGTCATATACTGAACACACTGACACCTGTACCTGCACTGTGACATACAGAACACACTGACACCTGTACCTGCACTGTCATATACTGAACACACTGACACCTGTACCTGCACTGTGACATACTGAACACACTGACACCTGTACCTGCACTGTGACATACAGAACACACTGACACTTGTACCTGCACTGTGACATACAGAACACACTGACACCTGTACCTGCACTGTGACACACTGACACCTGTACCTGCACTGTGACACACTGACACCTGTACCTGCACCTGCACTGTCATATACTGAACACACTGACACCTGTACCTGCACTGTCATATACTGAACACACTGACACCTGTACCTGCACTGTGACATACAGAACACACTGACACCTGTACCTGCACTGTGACATACAGAACACACTGACACCTGTACCTGCACTGTGACATACAGAACACACTGACACCTGTACCTGCACTGTGACACACTGACACCTGTACCTGCCCTGTGACATACTGAACACACTGACACCTGAACCTGCACTGTGACATACAGAACACACTGACACCTGTACCTGCACTGTGACATACAGAACACACTGACACCTGTACCTGCACTGTGACACACTGACACCTGTACCTGCACTGTGACACACTGACACCTGTACCTGCACTGTGACACACTGACACCTGAACCTGCACTGTGACACACTGACAGCTGCCCTCGCACTCTTTACCTTGCAGCCATGGCGGACTCTCTGGCCACAGGATCCCGGCGACAGTTTCCCCGTATGAGCAAATCACGAGCTTCCACCCAGCTGCAGGTCCTTGCCTGTGACTCAGGTCAGTCTCCACTTTGGTGCATTTACAGCATTGGTTTTACAAGAAAAGTTTTTTTTTTTTTTTTTTCATTTTAGTCCAAAAATGACTGCGTATGGAGAGTTAAATCTGTGCCAGCTCCCACAATGCACTGGGGGCCATTGCTGAGGTGTGCAAGTCTACTCCAGTAACCTGGTGATCAGGGAACCCAATTGCTGACCATTGGGAGAGGAATTCCCAAACACGCCCACTCCAGGACTCTAGACTGTCCCTCATATACAGCAGTGTCAGTATTAAGACATTCATCACAATGAAAACTGGCTGCAAAAGCTTATCATTGTACCATGCTCCTCCTTATCAACTACAGAACACCTCCATCTATGTTATGGAGAAGAGAAGGGGGGGGGGGTTCTGTGGTTATAATACACTTTCTCCTTGGGTGACAACACTGCTCCTCCATAGATACAGCACAGTGAGTGAGCGTTGTCATCCTAGGACAGGAAGTGTGCTGCTGGCAGGATCACCAGGTGAAAATAAAGGGGCAGAAAAAGCCTAAAAAAAATAAAGAAAACAAATAAAGCCAATACAAAAAAATGGAAAGATTTCCCCAGGAGGTTTTTTAGGCAGCAAAAAGTTTGCAAGAGGGTAATTATGTAAAAAAATCTTTTATTAGATCAAGAAATAAATGATAAATTCAGATATACAATAAATTTAATTTTAAAATACAAGCTCTGGTTTTTGACACAAAAAACAACATAAAACATCACTAGCGGCAAAAAACACCCCAAGGAAAACATGGTTTGCCAAATACATTTACAACATTACTATCCACATGAATACCCCAATGCATTTCGACCCTTTCATTTCTGGTCTTCTTCAGGGGGATTTTTTATTCTAGGGAAATATATAAAAAAAAATCTAAATTAAGGCATTTGACAAATGCAGCCACTACCTCTATAAACTGGTTAACTCCAAAATATAATATTTTTTGTTAAAAGGAAGTGGAGAATCCACAGATCTACTGGCAGGATCAACAGTTAACGGAACAGTTTCAGGGGGTTAAACATGCTGCGTCATTTTATGTCATTTTTTTCTTTTAACCAGATACACCTTAAATCAGAACTTTACCCATAACAGTTTGGTAACAATTACTGTTCTTTAACCAAAGAACATACATTCCACATTAATAATTATGCTACCAAAATGAGTGTGTGCTGTAAATTGCCTCTAGCATTGCTCCTGTTTCTTACTGCTGGAGGCCGCCATCTTGTTAAAGCCCAGAGCAGTCACTTACCTTGTGGAAACTCTCCCCCTCTCTTTGGTCTCAAAAACAATGTCACTTTCTTCAGTTACAGTGTGTACATTTCCAGCCTTGGTTGTATGTCTTGGCTCAGATAGAGAGGAAGGACGACAGAAGCTTTACATTGCTGAAGTTCACAGGCTGCAATGGGGAAGAAAGGAGAGAGTATATCAGGGACATACGATAAGACACTATCCTTGTAAGTTTAACCACTTGACCTCCGGAAGATTTACCCCCCCTTCATGAACGGGCCATTTTTTGCAATACAGCACTGCGTTAATTTAACTGACGATTGCGCGCCCGTGCGAGGCTGTACACAAATAAAATTGATGTCCTTTTTTTTCCCACAAATAGAGCTTTCCTTTGGTGGTATTTGATCACCTCTGCGGTTTTTATTTTTTGCACTATAAACAAAGAAAACCGACAATTTTGAAAAAAAAAACAAAAAAGAAAAACAATATTTTTTTACTTTCTGCTAAAAAAACATATCCAATAAAAAAATGTAAGAAATCTAATTTCTTCATCAATTAAGGCCAATATGTATTCTGCTACTTATTTTTGGTAAAAAAAAAAATCCCAATAGGCGTAGATTGATTGGTTTGCGCAAAAGTTATAGCATCTACAAACTATGGAATATTTTTTTATTTTTATTTATTTTTTACTAGTAATGGTGGCGAACAGCGACTTATAGTGGGACTACGACATTGCGGCGGACAAATCAGACACCTGACACTTTTGACACATTTTGGTGACCGGTGACATTAATGCAGTGATCAGTGCTAAAAAATATGCACTGTCACTGTACTAATGACACTGGCTGGGCAGGGGTTAACATCAGGAGCGATCAAAGGGTTAAATGTGTTCCTAGGGAGTGCTTGCTAACTGTGTGGGGGAGGAGCTTGTACTATGGGAAGGCAGAGATATGTGTTCATGCTTAACAGGAAGACAGGATCGCAGCCTTTCCTTGTCACAGAACGGCGATCTGCCTTGTTTACATAGGCAGATCGGCGTCCTGCCTGTCTCCCCTGAACAATTGGCGGGTCCCCCCCGGATATCGCATCTGCCGGACCCACTGATTGGCCCCCGCTGTGTGCAATCACAGTGCAAGCTGGTCACCGGTGGCACGTGTGCACGCCCCAGACCCAGAAGTGCAGAATTACGTACAGGTACGTGATTCTGCCCAGAGCAGCCGCCCTGCCGCAGTAAATGTGCATGGGGCGGTCAGCATCTGGTTAACTAAAGAACATACATTCCACATTAATAAATATGCTACCGAAATTGGTGTGTGCTGTAAATTGTCTCCAGCATTGCTCTTGTTTACTTCTGCTGGAGGCCGCAATTTTGGTGAAGCCTAGAGCAGTCACTTTCTTATTGAAAACTCTGCCCCTCTCCTTGGTCTCAAAAACAATGTCACTTTCTTCAATGAAAATAAGTCCATTTCCAGCTTTGATTGTATGTCTTGGCTCAGATAGAGAGGAAGGACGACAGAAGCTTTACAGTGCTGAAGTTCACAGGCTGCAATGGGGGAGAAAGGAGAGAGTATATCGGGGAGATATGATGAGACACTATCCTTGTAAGTTTAACGCTGTTGTGCCTCCCTGGCAGCAGAGTTTGTCCTGTCACCTCTCCCTGCTTTTTCTTTTCTCTCTCCATAATCTGTGTTCTCTCCACACAGTCTGTGTCATTTCTGTTGCTTTCTTCCCCCTTCAGCAACAGTAAATCTTAAAGCGATCAGCTGATCAGCCTCCAGTGGCTCTGATTTTAGGCACAGTGCCGAGAATAGAGACCAACTGAGCATGTGCAGAGAAGGGTAAGACAGTGTATTACGGGATTTTTTTTTTTTTTTTTAAGGTGTTTATTTATTTTTACTTGTTTTTCCAAGTGCATTCGTTTTACTGGATTTTACACAGTATAGGCACTTATTAATAATGTTTTACATATACTATACTATACCTGCAAAAGGGGCCAGCATGAACTCATCCATCAGGACATAATCTGACTAAAGTTCCACTTTAAAGTGTAACTAAAGCAAAAGCTTATTTTTGGATACTGTGGTGATGGGTTAGAACCTCTGTCAGGTTTTAAAAGCTGCCTGTGTCCCCGCTAGGGAGATTCACCTTCTCTACTTGTCCTGGTGACCATCGCCATCGGGGAAAAAGTGATAAGGGATTCCACGATTTTGAGTTGTCACCAAATCAGCAATAGAGGGGACACTTCTTTTTTTTTTTGAAGAGACCTCCTCTCACTTCCTGTTGTGTTTCCAGTACAGGAAGTGAAGAAAAATCACCCAAATAGGACACAGATGACAAAAAAAAAAAAATCTGACAAGTGTTAAACCCTCTATCCGAAATGAAAAAAAAAACATTTTGGCTTTAAACTCACTCAGATCACTCAGCGGGCCTAATGCAGACAAAAAGAAAAATGTTCCCTCTGGGGAAGTCTTTGACTCTTCAGTAAGAGAGACGCTGTGATTGGCTATCGGCAACACACCATCGCTGTCTCCACCACAGGAGGTTCACGTTCCCGTTGGTACCTTTTAAAAGCATGCAGACGTATTTGCCAGCGGGGTTCTCTCACGCCCAGGCTGCCCGTAACAGTTGAAGCTTTGAAGCTGGGCTCCAGGGACTTCTGCGTTGCCTGTGGTTATTCGGAAATGGAAATAAATACAGAGCTGACTTTCTGCAATGGAGACTTTTTTTTTTTGTGGGAGGAAGAGTTTTTTTTTTTACCTAACAGCCAGTAGGATTCAGCTGAGTAAAGCATGACAGCTGGAATATTATTGGTTGCTTTGGGTATCACAGACAGTCTTTTTACTGAAAGATAATATATTATGAGAAATGGTGCAATACCTCTAAATATACAGTATCTCACAAAAGTGAGTACACCCCTCACATTTTTGTAAATATTTTCTTCTATCTTTTCATGTGACAACACTGAAGAAATGACACTTTGCTACAAATGTAAAGTAGTGAGTGTACAGCTTGTATAACAGTGTAAAATTGCTGTGAGTACACCCCTAAGTGAAAATGTCCAAATTGGGCCCAAAGTGTCAATATTTTGTGTGGCCACCATTATTTTCCAGCACTGCCTTAACCCTCTTGGGCATGGAGTTCACCAGAGCTTCACAGGTTGTCACTGGAGTCCTCTTCTACTCCTCCATGATGACCTCATGGAGCTGGTGGGCGTTAGAGACCTTGCGCTCCTCCACCTTCCGCTTGAGGATGCCCCACAGATGATCAATAGGGTTTAGGTCTGGAGACATGCTTGGCCAGTCCATCACCTTTACCCTCAGCTTCTTTAGCAAGGCAGTGGGTCGTATTGGAGGTGTGTTTGGGGACGTTATCATGTTGGAATACTGCCCTGCAGCCCAATCTCTGAAGGGAAGAGATCATGCTCTGCTTCAGTATGTCACAGTACATGTTTGTATTCTTGGTTCCCTCAATGAACTGTAGCTCCCCAGTGCCGGCAGCACTCAATCCAACCCCAGACCATGACACTCCCACCACCATGCTTGACTGTAGGCAAGACACACGGAATATAAAATGGGTAAACGCCTGACAATTTTTTGTAGCTGTTTTTGTTCTATTAGGGAGATATTCCTGCCCCATAGCCATAGGTGGAAATGAGAGGAGATCCCTCCCAAGAATAATAACAATAATAATTTATTATTATTTTTAATTTTATTAGATCCTTCTTTAGCCCTGGTTCACATATATGCGATTTGTGATGTGTTTTTACGCGCATTGAATCGCATGACAGGCCAGATAGCATGTGTTCCTATGGAGGTGAAAAAAGAGAACTGCGAGTTTGGAGCGATGTGTTCCAAGTTTGCAGCCTATAGAATATAGTGAATTTCTGAGATGCATGTTCACATATGGGTGCGATTCTGAGGCATTTTGCATAGTAGTGGATCAGAGGCGTTTTTATAAAGGGAAGGAAGGAAAGGAAATGGAGCGATTTCATCACACATATTTGTAAACCCGGGCTCAGACAATTTGTCACTGGTGTCCCTTTTGGAAGTTTTCCCTTCTTTTCCTGTCCTAGTGCCAACTAAAATTTTGGATTTTGCCATTTCAGTCATCAAGATAAATGGGTGATGACTGAAAAAAGTACTGTATTGCAGCTTGCCAATCAGATGTGGAGCGGGTATGTGGTCGTGGGTACATTGTTTTTTTTTTTTTCTTTGGCTTTATTCCCTTTTCACCTGGTGATCCGGCCAGTAACACACCTCCCCTAATAGTGGGACATCACTCTGGATGAATGAGAACAGGAGGCACAGCAGACAGCAGCATTGTCTGTCTGGGGGAAGGGGAGGGTTAAATGCATTAGCAGATTTAAATACACAAACAAATTGAAGCCAAACTTCAGCTCACACTTCATAATGAATTACAGCAAACTTTTTTTTCCCCCTTTTGGGATAAAGGTTTTGCATGAATAATTAAAAGCTGATCATTTTAATCACCCCTGCGGGGGGGGGGGTTAAAGGGGTTGTAAACCCTCGTGTATTTTCAACTTAATGCATCGTATGCATTAAGTTGAAAAAACTTCTGGCAGTCACCAGCCACCCCCCCCCCGTTTTACTTACCTGAGCCCCGTATTTCCCTAAGCGGAGACGCGCTGTGCACGGAGTCCCGGCTCTTGATTGGATAGGTTGATAGCAGCACAGCCATTGGCTCCCGCTGCTGTCAATCAAATTCAATGGGGGGGCGGGGCCAAGTCCGGCATTCATGTCTATGAAGGCCGAATGCTTGATTCAGGAGCACGCTCGCAAGGTAACCCCCTCGGGAGAGTGCTTCTCTTAGGGGGTTATCTGATGTGAGGAGGTAAGTATGACATGTTTGTTATTTTAAATTAAAAAAAAAAACTAAGGCTTACAATCACTTTAAGTAGTTTGTCTCATTTATGTAAACTGATACATTTTGCTTGTTCTTTTGAAAAACCTCAGACGTGCTGGCTGGATGAAAATAGACAAAAGCCTAAAAACTGCTTTAAAAAAGAAAAACTGTTGGGGCGTTCAGTACACTTTTAGGGGAAGTCTTATATACGGTAGGTTTTAGGTGCAAAATGTACCCTTTTTATGTACAGTGGGGGGGGGGGGGAATTTACTAACAAAAACAATATATAGACACTAGTCACTTTGCAAAATGAATATTAGTGGAAAACGTTAAATACCGAATCACGGTTGGGTAAGTTAAGAAAAAAAAAAAGCAAGATTTTTCCCCCCCTCCCTCCCTGTCTCCGACAACCTTTCTGCCCCCCTATCTTCCCCACCGGTTCTCAGTGCCTTGTTCACAGTTAACAATTGCTGCATCCCTCTAATGGCTTGTTCTGTCATACGGAAGCAATTGCCACCCCCTCTGAAAAGCGTTCCGCAGTGGATAGCTTTTCAGAGGTTTTAGCAAGCTGTGAGAAGGGGAGATGTCTCGTCCTTACTGCCTTTTTTTAACCCTAAAAATGCCAACCCACTACTCCAGAACTGTGGCACTGTACTACCTAATGATCCCAACAGGGGATTTAAATTTTCCACGGCATGTGTACAGTCGTGAGTGGCTGCATGTTTTTATTTAGGAGACAGTACAAAAAAAGCACTACTTTTAACACCCCCCCCCCCCCTTTGTGCCCATCTAAATAAGCCCTAATACACAAGCCACTAGCCCACTGCCACCCTCTTACAATGCCGCAGTTGGCTCCTTGGACACACAAATTCAGCGACGCTCCCTTTACTCTTATTTAACACTGCATAGAATGCAACGTGTTTTATCATGGCTGTATCCGACAGCCACGCGTGCACTGTTTGTTTACATCCAGCGGTGCAAATATCACTGGCCTAGCCGTTCCTGTAACATCACAGTCCTATAGACCTCTATTGGACCATCTACAATTATCTTAAGTCTTGGGACACAGCCCCATAGAAGTCTGCACTAATATTCAGGGGTGGCCAGGACAGTGAAGATTTGCACCTCTGGATGTAAACCAGACAGGCCTGACTGGCTTACGAGTTTCGAGGGTAGTACCCTCTTCCTCAGAGCCAGTTTGGCTCTGAGGAAGAGGGTACTACCCTCAAAACACTTACATGTTTCAAGGGTACTGCCCTCTTCCTCAGAGCCAGAGTTTGAATCTGAGGAAGAGAGTACAATCCTCGAAACGCATAAGCCAGTCAGGATCCAGGTGGTGTCCTTCCAAGTTCTAGGTCAATCGCAATATTCCCCACACACGCGTTTGGAAAAATGGCTGTTCAGTAATATTGTGTGATGTAATGGTGTCCTTCCAAGTTCTGGGTCTTGCTTGTTTTGCTTTACCAGGGACATACTGTCCGAAGCCAGCTAGTGGTTTAATCAACTGATCTCTACCGTGAAATTTCGGGATTTGAGTGAACTGATTCTTTAATTCTGCGCCTTGAGAGAACTATGAGGCATTTCTTCCAAAAGAGACAGGAACTGGCATTCATTTTTATTTTTAGCAGGTTGGGATGGTGGTTCTGCCGCCGTTGCTTTTCTGACAAGCGCTGTGTGGCAAATCGCACCATTTCTGTCTGTGAGAGGTGATAATTACGAGGTAGGTGGGAGCTCAGAGCCGAGGAATCGTTTCATACACTGGAGACTATGAGAGAGCCGCCGGGAAGGTGCCAGCTGCAGCTGAGAACAGATTTAAACAGATTAAAGCAATACGCTCACATTTGTCACCTTCCAATTATTCTTGGTGTTTAAAATATACAGTATGTAACCTCAATTACTAAAATTTCAAATGAGCTCAACATGTTCAAAGTCATTTTTAGGATTTTTAAATCTGCAGCTTTCATTAATATAAAACCTGGTGATCTGGCCATGAAGGTCCTCGTTCAGGCACTTACAACACTCTGTCCCTGTCTCCTAAATGTTCTCCTGCATTGTCACCCTGTTACCTGGCTTTCCCATGACGGGAATGGTCCATCGTTGCCGCCATCGGGAAACCAACCCTGAGGAATGCCATGCAACCATTGCTGGAGTGCATATAGACTATAGGGTGCAGGCGATTTTTAGCTCTGAGCTCAGCTCTGCAAAGGATGCAACATAACTGTATTTTTTATTTTTAAAGCCTGAATTCCAGGAATTGTAAAAAATGAAGGCACACTATGAGTTAAGTCCAGCGAGGTGCATGACACCTCCTGAGCCTTAGCTCTGTTATCCTACGGTATTATAGTACTCTCAGGAGACAGCTATGGTTCCGGTAGAGCGACGCTGATGCTTCTGTGCTATGCATCTTGAACAGAAGAGTCGCTGCAGCCACTATGCCCGCCCCTCCCCTGCTCCTGTCTATTCACAGAAGCCTTTGTATTATGTGAACACATTCATAAAATACAAAGGCCTCTTTAAATGGGCAGCAGAGGGGGGGGGATGGGCAAAGCTGCTCTGTGTGCCTTTCTCCTCTCCACAGCCCCAAGTGTCTCCAGTGTAGTTCCCAGCAGATTAATAAACCTGTCAGATATAGGATAATAGAGATAAGCCCATGAGATGTCATGCAGCTCCTTGGACTTAACTCATAGTGTGCCTTCACTTTTTATAAAGTGGCTAAATTCCTGGAATTCAGCTTTAAAAAATTGCTAAGGCTTTCCCAAACTTAATGCCAACCAAAAAAATTAAAAATTGGTTACAGTGAACATCCTATGATGCTTAGACGCCCGGAGGCCTTTGCAGATCCACATACGCTCTCAGGTAAAACAGCTGAGATGCTAGATGGCCTGTTCAGGCCTTTTCATCAATGTATTTTTGCTTCTACTCTAATAGGAATCTATTACGGCAAGAGAACAGTCCAGAAGAAATATGCCAGACCGGGAATCCAAGAGCTACAGGGAATACCGGTAAGTAAGGCGTGAGCCAGTGAGTATTGTGATTGGTTGCTTTGCTGGCCAACTGCTGCTTGAACTTTATGTGGTTCCTTTGGCCATTGATTGACACTTCATGTATTCATGTCATCAGGCCTCTCTGATCAGTGAATGGAAGGAGATGTTTAAGACGTCGCCCCGGGTAAAATGTCCAAGCTCCGGTTGTTGGCTAGAGTTCCCAAGCGTATATGGGCTAAAACAACATTACCAGAGATGCCAGGGGGTACGTAAATTACAAAACTTCAGGGAGAACCTTCAGCACCTTCTAATGTTGACCAGGTCGTTATCTGTACACCATATTATTCCAGCCACCTATTCAGGCTACTTTTGTCCTTAGTAATTTTCAGGTCATTATCTGCCTTCCATATTGTTTCAGCCTCCCTCTGTCCACCATATTTTTTCAGCCACTTGTTCAGGCCACTTTGTGTACAGGAGCTTGCTGTACTGACTATGAGATGTTAGTACAGCGATCTCCCCGCTGAGCTATTGTGTTCTGATAGAGGGACTGCCCCCACGCCAGAACACAGCGGTCAGCTCTCGCAGCCATTGGCTGCAAGCGCTGATCGGATACCGATCAGCTGCTGGTTTTCCAGCATTCCCGTTCAACAGAAGTTGGCCAGGTTGATGTGCACACGGTTGAACCAACCAATACCAGACAATATAAGGCCCGTGTGTACCAGGCTTTATTTAGGCCTCTTTGTCCATGGTGCTCTTCAGGTCATTATCTACCCTCAATATTGTTGAAGCCCCTTACTCAAGCCACTTTGTCCATGGTGCTCCTCGGGTCATTATCTGCCTTCTATATTGTTTCAGAACCTTTTGAAGCCATTGATCTATATAGTGCTCTTCAGGTCATTATCTGCCTTTCAAGTTGTTGAAAGCCATTACTCAAGACAGTTTGTCCATAGTACTGTTCATGTCCTTATCCTCCTTCCATATTGTTTGAGCCCCTTTTTTAGACCACGTTGTCCATGGTGCTCTACAGGTCATTATCTGCCTTCCATATTGTTGAAGCCCCTTACTCATGCCACTTTGTCTATGGTAATGTTCATGTCATTATCTGCCTTCCATATTGTTCCAACCACTCCCTGTCCACCATATTGTTCCAACCACTCCCTGTCCACCATATTGTTCCAGCCACCTTTTCAGGCCACTTTATCCATGGTACTGTTTAGTCTCTCTCAGTCTACCATAATAATTAATGACGGCAATATTTTAGAGAATGATCTGTATGGATCCACTAGGAAGTAGTGGCACCACCTTGAGACATGGAAAAAAAGATAAGCAGTAATTAATATGGAGACAGACTGGTTGAACTAGGTTATATTTTTTGCTTTTACTGGATAACCATTTGTTTTGCTAGACTGGAGTTCTTCTGTAGGTATTATACTCTGGGGTTTTGGTGCTCTCTAACGCGCTGTACCTCTCTGTCTAGGCCGCACTCCTGTCCCGGATGGTGGTCTCCTGCCCTCACTGTGAAGCCGTTTTCGCCTCAAAGCCTCAGCTGCAGAAACACCTCAACTGGAACCACACAGATAAGGAGGATAGCCGGGAGAGCGGGGCGAGTCCACCGGGCCTTCTTAGCAGGGCAAAAGAGAGGTGCAATGGGTACCCCAACATCGCAGAGTTCTTTATGGACCTTGGATGACACACCTATAGCGTTTGATGCTGTGAATGAGGGAGCACACTGGGTGGATGTGGGTTGTTTCCAACCAAAATATGGTGACTCCAGGCCTTTGAGGGCAACTGCTTTGTTTAAGCCCAGCTGCAGCCATAGCCTTTCTTTTTGCTTTTGTATAGAATAGGAAAGCATTAGAGCCTCTGCAATGTTTTTATACTCACCCGTGTCCCTGTTAGGGAGGTTTTCCAGAGCCAGAGCCAGTAGGGTGGGCTACCGATCACACGATCATTGGGAAAGCCAAACTACTTAGTTACAAACTCTTGAAGAACCAACTACTGCTGGCTAGAGGGGGTTAAAAAGGTATTTCCGCTTTTGCAGTCAAATGTATAGAAATGGCCCCCATATGTTAATGTGTTCCCATTCAAACAGTGTCTAAAACACTTTGCTTACCTTAGGTGTTTCTAAGGAGAAGGTGTCATGGCTGATTCTGAGAATTTCTAGACTGTCCTAGGCTGGCCATCCATTCATTTTTTTTTTTGCCCCCTGAGATATCATTTATGATATTATTGCTACTTTCATGTTTTTCGAGTGGGGTCTATGCCTAGGCTCAATTGACATTCTTAGATTTCAGCATTAGGACCCTCATTTTTTTGTCAGACCAATTAGGGATGGCAGGAAAAGGTAATTGTACCTAAAGGGAGATAGGTTAAGAAAGAAAGGAAGAAGGAAAGAGTTAGAGTTTTAGAATGTGACCCCCGTACCCTGATCAACGCCGCCCCCCCCCCCCCCCTGTTTTTTTTTTTTTTGTTTAACCAGTCGGTTAAACGAAAAAAAATAAAAAAATTGATTCACACATTTGAGGTGGATGGGGGAATGCTTCCTGCTGCGGTATTGTATTCTGGTGGCAGGGAGATTCCCGCCTTCATAATACAGTGATCACTACTGCCGGCTATAGCTGGCGGCACTGATTGTTTGGGAAAAACCAGACAGGCTGGTTTATTCAACCAGCCTGTCTATACATTGATCAAAATTTGTCCAGTCCCTGCTGAACCGGACAAATTTTGATCCATGTATGACCGCCTTTACAGTATCTTGTCCCCACACAGAGTCAGCTATACCTCATTAACATGCAATGCAGGAGGGCGGTTTCTAAATTTGTAGATCTTTGTTAGGACATACAGACCTGAAGGGCTTGGTATGCATTGGAGGCGGGGGGGGGGAGGGACACCACTGTGTTGCTGTGTTTTGTTTTTTTTCTGAATTTTTAATTGACGGCATGGTGTTTTTTTTTCTTGTTTTTTTTTACATTCAACTGTCAGCAGTGAACCCGCTGACAGCTGACCAGTCATCTGTTGTTAAGGACGCGGCAGCCGGCTTCCCGGCCCACTCCTTAGCAACCAGCTATTGGGGATGGGGGGAATCAGCACGCTGTTTCTGATAAATACTGCATGTGATACTGCCAGCAAAACCCTGGTGATGAACATTGCATGTTTTTTTACTCTCTGTTCAGTTTGTGAAGTGGACTTAAGAGCTTACGGCATGTTTTTTTGACAATATTTACTGCCACTTTTTTCATTTTGCAGTAAATAACGCAAAATCTTTTTTTTTTTTTTGGTGAATTGGACTTTATTCACCGAACGCAATAATTTATGCAAATGAGTCACGCGACCTTGTTATCACATGCGGTAAACGTTAGTGGATTGACCCCAGGGTTACTTATGTTAAACATTACTTCACAGTCCCCACTGAAACATTACAAAGCTAAGAGAGTATGTAAGGATATTTAAGTAAAAAGCACCTAAAAAGGTAAACTATTCGTTAGTAAATATTTTTAAGTTATGCTGTATTAATGGGAATATGTAACAAGAAAGTGTTATCCCAATTCGGCTGCAAAAGTAGAAATACACTTTAAGAATCGCCAGCTGGCGGAGGAAAATAGGAAGGACCTGTGATATCACCGAACTGTTTAAAAAAAGTTTCAGGGTCTGAAAAAAAGTGGGGATAGAGTCATAAATATGCTGGAGTTGGGATTTAAAGTGGTTATATAAACCCTTACATATACTCCAGTGAAGTGACTGGCCTCGGGTGATGCACATAAATGATACAAATCCTCCTACATAAGTTGTACCTGTTTATCTGCAGTCTTCTCTATATCTGTTCAAAGTCCAGAATTTATAAAGCTTGTCTGAGCTGTCTGAAAACGGGACGGAAAGAGCTTAAAGTGATTGTAAAGGCTCGTTTTTTTTTAAAATTAAAATAACAAACATATCATACTTACCTCCACTGTGCAGCTCGTTTTGCACAGAGTGACCCCGATCCTCGACTTCTGGAGTCCCCCGGCGGCTCTCGATGCTCCTCCTCACATCAGATAACCCCCAAGGAGAAGCGCTCTCCTGAGGGGTTACCTTGCGGGCGCACACCGAGTCCAGCATTCGGCATCCATAGACACGAATGCCGGACTCGGCCCAGCCCCCCCGTCGCCCGCGTCATTGGATTTGATTGAAAGCAGCGGAAACCAATGGCTGCGCTGCTATCAATTTATCCAATCAAGAGCCAGGACCCAGTGCAGAGAGGGACAGCACGTCTCGGCCAAGGGAAATACGGGGCTCAGGTTTTTTCACCTTAATGCATAGGATGTATTAAGGTGAAAAAAACATGAGGGTTTACAACCCCTTTAAAGTGGATGTAAACCCGATTCATGAAATTTTAGCTGGGTACAAATATCTGCAGTGTTTTCTTATCTCTCTTCAAAGCACTAAGTCCTGTAGCTGTCTCCTGCTCCAATCTTCTGTTATCAGACTGATAACTGTGACAAGTTCTCTGTCACATGTGATAAAAGCAGCCTGAGTTTTGTGTTGGGGAGGATGCTATAAATAGATTAGCAGAGACCTGAACTATTCAATGATCAGCTCTGAAAGTCTCTACCTATGAGGAGAGGGTGTGTGTGTCTTTCCTTCAATCAGCTGTCTTGGCTGTATGTCCAGACTTCACTGCAGTGTTGAACAGGAAGAGAAAATCTAACTGGATCTGAACTTTCTAAACAGTATACAGTGGAACCTCGGATTGCGAGTAAAGCTGGTAACGAGCATTTCGCAATACGAGCAATTATTTTTGTTAAATCCTGACTTAGTTTGCGAGTGTTGTCTCGCAAAACGAGCAGGATTCAAGCCTCTGCGGTGTGCAGTACCGCATTTGGCCAGAGGTGCGAGGGCGTCTGTGACACTCGGAGCCGTTTAGAAATACTTGGAAATACTCCATTCCTGAGGGCTTCCGAGTCTCTCCGGTGCCCCCCACCTCTGGCCACATGCGGTATTGCATGCAATAGAAGTCAATGTAGAACAAATTATCTCCGTTTCCATTGACTTCTATAGAGAAACTCGCTTTGATATGCGAGTGCTTTGGATTACAAGCATTCTCCTGGAACGGAATATGCTTGTAATCCAAGGTTCCACTGTATAAAGGTGAAGACAGTAGATATACATGTAAAACTTATGTAGGGAGATTTGTTTCATCTCTGTGTATTATCTGAGGCTGTTCACTTCATGTTGATAGCAGAGGAACAGACATGACACATAGGCGTTGATTTACTAGAAGTGGAGAGTGCAAAATCTGGTGCAGGTGTGCATAGTAGCCAATCAGCCTCAAACTTCAGCTTGTTCATTTAAGCTTTGACAAAAAAAAAAACAAAACTGGAAGCTGATTGGTTTCTATGCAGAGCTGTACCAGATGTTGCACTCTCCAGTTATAGTAAAATAGCTGGTAGCTTAGCAACCAGCTATTCTTCAAATAGAATTCGTATCGGTCAATTGATTTTCCACCAATCCGAATTTGAATCGTTCCAAAAATTAGAAATTCGTTAGAAAGCGGATGTACACAACGGATGTAAAAACTTAAGTCCGGATCCATTTTTCATCTGATTTTCTAGCAAAAAAAAAACAAAAACGTGACGGAACGGAGGAACGCCCGTGTGAAAGGGGCCAATTTCTCCAATTAGTTTAAATGCTGCAGACCGTATCCTGGATGACAGTTAACATTTTTCATAGACTTGTGACATCGGCCTGTTGTTTAACCGGTGTTTTTGTTGCTCCTAGGGTGGTAAAAAGAGGACCCCGAACCAACAGGGGGTCTAACCAGACAACAATGTCTCCCCCAGAGGAGAACGGACACATGGCGCACGCCAAGGGCAGGGTGAAACAGGGAGACGCCTGTCTGTCCGATGAGGATCCAGAGAGGATGAAGCACAGTAAGGGGGTGGGGCTTAATATCAGCAGTAGGAGAGAGACTCCTCCTTTTATTTGCTGATCAATAGAACGCTATTATGTCCTGTTTTATACAATGCTTTTCTGTTTTGTGTTCTGTCATGTACAATACCTGTCTCTTTTATTCTGGGACAGTCTCTTTTTTTGTTTTTGTTACTAGGCTATGGTCACCCTTGTTCCTTTATTGTATTTTGTGCTGTTGTGTTCTTTAAATAATATACATTTAGTGGCCACTTTATTTAGGTACAGTATCTCACAAAAGTGAGTACACCCCTCACATTTTTGTAAATATTTTATGATATCTTTTCACGTGACAACACTGAAGAAATGACACTTTGCTACAATGTAAAGTAGTGAGTGTACAGCTTGTATAACAGTGTAAATTTGCTGTCCCCTCAAAATAACTCAACGCACAGCCATTAATGTCTAAACCGCTGGCAACAAATATGAGTACACCCCTAAGTGAAAATGTCCAAATTGGGCCCAAAGTGTCAATATTTTGTGTGGCCACCATTATTTTCCAGCACTGCCTTAACCCTCTTGGGCATGGAGTTCACCAGAGCTTCACAGGTTACCACTGGAGTCCTCTTCCCCTCCTCCATGACGACATCACAGAGCTGGTGGATGTTAGAGACCTTGCGCTCCTTCACCTTTCATTTGAGGATGTCCCACAGATGCTCAATAGGGTTTAGGTCTGGAGACATGCTTGGCCAGTTCATCACCTTTACCCTCAGCTTCTTTAGCAAGGCAGTGGTGGTCTTGGAGGTGTGTTTGGGGTCATTATCATGTTGGAATACTGCCCTGCGGTCCAGTCTCCAAAGGGAGGGGATCATGCTCTGCTTCAGTATGTCACAGTACATGTTGGCATTCATGGTTCCCTCAATGAACTGTAGCTCCCCAGTGCCGGCAGCACTTATGCAGCCCCAGACCATGACACTCCCACCACCATGTTTGACTGTAGACAAGACACACTTGTCTTTGTACTCCTCACCTGGTTGCCCCCACACACGCTTGACAACATCTGAACCAAATAAGTTTATCTTGGTCTCATCAGACCACAGGACATGGTTCCAGTAATCCATGTCCTTAGTCTGCTTGTCTTCAGCAGACTGTTTGCAGGCCTTCTTGCGCATCATCTTTAGAAGAGGCTTCCTTCTGGGATGACAGCCATGCAGATCAGTTTGATGCAGTGTGCGGCGTATGGTCTGAGCACTGACAAGCTGACCCCCCCACCCCTTCAACCTCTGCAGCAATGCTGGCAGCACTCATACATCTATTTCCCAAAGCCAACCTCTGGATATGACGCTGAGCACGTGCACTCAACTTTTTTGGTCGACCATGGCGAGGCCTGTTCTGAGTGGAACCTGTCCTGTTAAACTGCTGTATGGTCTTGGCCACCGTGCTGTAGCTCAGTTTCAGGGTCTTGGCAATCTTCTTATAGCCTAGGCTATCTTTATGTAGAGCAACAATTTGTTTTTTTCAGATCCTCAGAGAGTTCTTTGCCATAAGGTGCCATGTTGAACTTCCAGTGACCAGTATGAGAGCGTGAGAGCGATAACACCAAATTTAACACAACTGCTCCCCATTCATACCTGAGACCTTGTAATACTAATGAGTCACATGACACTGGGGAGGGAAAATGGCTAATTGGGCCCAGTTTGGACATTTTCACTTAGGGGTGTACTCCCTTTTGTTGCCAGCGGTTTAGACATTAATGGCTGTGTACAGAGGTAAAGGGAATGGGGTAAAGTTGCCCCAGGGACTTTAAAGGTGCTTGCAATATCAGGTGGACACGGATAAAATAATGTATGCAACATCTAAACTACATAAAAATAATCTTTTATTCAAATTTTTAATACAAAGATATTAAAAAAAAACACAGAGCCAATGGCTCTGTGTTTCCAAGGGGAGGTTTTATGCCTTTCTCCCCTTCCTTGTGCATCCAATTCATCACTCAGCACACTGGGGCTGTTTGATTATGGACCTTTCGTTTTGAAATCTAAGGGCTATTTGCTGGAGTGTCACCAATTTGAGACTCTGGAGCAGCTGTGCTCTGTTTTGAATTTTGTTATAAGGCTTTATTAGCCTCCAACAATATACTTTTGATTCAACACAAGCCTTTGGTTAATTATATTCCACATATAGCCCCTCTGTTGGCCATAACGTTCGGGAGGTCCTAGGCGGTTGAGACTTATCCAGTTACTCTTGAATGTGAACCACTGGGTTTTTCATATCTACAATCTGTATGCTACTCCTCTTCAATTCTCGATTGGCTTGTATGCCACATATGTACCAAAACTCCTGATGAAGCTCACGAATTTGAGCGAAACATGTCGAGTGGTATTCACTGAGTGGTTTTTGTCAATTTCTTTGTTACAAATTAAATTATTGAGATTGAGAGATTGGTTGTTTTTAACCTTTTTGGTGATATTTTTGTATTAAAAATTTGAACAAAAGATTATTTTTATGTAGTTTAGATTTTGCATACATTATTTTATCCGTGTCCACCTGATATTGCAAGCACCTTTAAAGTCCCTGGGGCAACTTTACCCCATTCCCTTTACCTCTGTATTCTATTAATTAGGGATGTGGTGCTAAGGGTTAACTGTCCCTGCCCTCTCAATATAAAGATTAATGGCTGTGTTGAGTTTTTTTTTAATTTTTTTTTTAAATACACGTTTTTATTGAAAATCGGTACAGAATACATAGTGTGTCAGAAACAATACATGTGGCAGACATGTCTGGTCCAGAACTCTGAATATCAGATGTACATACAGTAATCACAAAGATATAAGTTACTAAATGAAACAACCTGAGCTGAGGAGGTGTGTTGAATTATTTTGAGGGAACAGCAAATTTACACTGTTATACAAGCTGTACACTCACTACTTTACATTGTAGCAAAGTGTCATTTCTTCAGTGTTGTCACATGAAAAGAGAGAATAAAATATTTACAAAAATGTGAGGGGTGTACTCACTTTTGTGAGATACTGTATATCTACTTCAACACAAAACATGTCATGTTGCTACGGTTCAATACATAAAGCATGCAGACATGGTAAAGGGGTTTAGTTGTGGTATAACCAATAGAGAATATGCATGATCCAAGCAATTTAGTTGCCAATTATTGGTATCAGTGGCAGCACATAAGAAACGGCTGATCTAAGATTTTCACGCCTAGTCGATCCAGTGATCCTCATTTTGAGCAAACACGTTTTGTTAATAGAAGTCAAAGAGATTGGGCAGACATGGTCAAGCTGGCAGGAAGTCCACAACCACTCAGATAAGTGATCTTTATAGTAGTGGGGTGCAGAATGGCCTCTCGCATGACAACCAAGTGCACCTTGAAGAAGCTGAGCTCCAAAAGCAACAGAGCATCCCAGGTTCCAATCCTATCAGCTAGGAGCAGGAATATGAGACTACAGTGGGCACAAGATCACCAAAACATGACAAAAGAAGACTGGAAATGCATCGCCTGCTCTGTAAAAACTTAAAGCTGAGCTCCACCCAAAAGGGGAGGCTCGGCTTGTCTGCCTCCTCCCCGCCTCCGATGCCACATTTGGCACCATGTGGGGAGGGAGAAAGGGAACCAGGTTTTGACAGGTACTCCCTCCCACTTCCTGCTGAGTTCGGCGTAGCAAACTCAGCCGGATGTTCAGCCCTCGCCGCAGCCAACCCATTGAGAATGTGCAGCGCTATTCGCACATGCGCAGTAGGATACCAGCTGTAAAGCCGCAAGATTTCACTGCCAGTTTCCCTTAAGCAAGACGGCAGTGTCATTACCATCACCTTAGAGCCGATTCAAGAATCCGCTTGGGCGAAGAAACCGCAAGATCCCTGGACAGGTAAGTGCCCTAATCGTAAAAGTCAGCAGCTACAGTATTTGTAGCTGCTGACTTTTAACTTCTCGTGGGGTGGGGGAGGGGGGGGGGCTGGAGCTCTGCTTTAAAGTGGTTGTAAAAGCAGACTTTTTTTTTTTTACCTTAATGCATTCTCTGCATTAAGGTAAAAAAACCCTTCTGCATGCAGCTCCCCCCTTAAAAACTTACCTGAGCCGATCATGGTCCATCAATGTGCATGAGAGCAGTAGCTCTCTGGGCTCTCTCCCTCCTCAATGGCTCAGAGACAGCAGCAGGGGCTTTTGGCTCCTGCTGCTGTCAATCACAGCCAGTGAGGAGGGAGGGGGCAGGGCCAAGCCCCGTTCCCTCTGTGTCCATTGATTGGGCTCGGGAGCGAGCACGCACAAATGCCCCCAGAGCAAGTGGCTTATGTGAAATAGGCCTTAGGAAGGCCTATAAGCAGGAAGGGTGGGGGAAGGTCTGTAATAAAGAATATCAGAAGGAGGGGGTAGGAGAGGGCAGGATAGTAAAAGTGAGAAGGGGGACATGACCCAGACCCTCCACGTGGATATATTGGTTGAGTACAGCCGGGACATTTGTAGAATTCCAATATCTATTTTTTTTTTTTACTATTCTATTTTATTCTATTCTATTCTGCCCCATCTATTTCTTTTAAATGATTGTAATGCAGCGGTTTTCTTTGTGCTCTGGTTGGAGTCAGGAAGGAAACAGAAAACGCCCAAGAAGTTCACAGGGGAGCAACCTTCCATCACCACCACGTTTGGCTTGAAAGGTAAGTGCCATTCTTCATACGCTCACTCACTTACCTTACCAGCCTCTTTTTCATTGTGGACATAGATAACCGTCACAGATCCAGTTATTATATTACTTTGCTTACAGTATATGAGGGCTTCTCTTTATTCCAGCTAAATTACCTCTTGAAGTGGGTGTCCCTCGATGGCTGTTTCCGTAATGCACTTGCCCCATCACTCCTCTTATCAGGTTGCAACCAATGGAAATGCAGTTCCCAAAAAAAAGCATTAGGACAGTTGTGCTATGGAGACAGTTGTAGAGGTACAACATACTGCAGTTTACAGAACTGGGTAGTGGGATTTATGCAGGGCGAGGCAGATCTGAGCAGCAAGACCTATGCCCTTCATGTCATATGGCCTATAAAAACTTCCACATTTGAAAAAAAACTGGTTTGGACTCTATCAACTCTCTTGATTTTGTCTTATTTTGGTCCTTTTATATATGAGAGTTGGTAGAGTCCAAACCATGTTTTTTATGTTTTTCATGCTAGTTTTACCGGTGACTCCCAACATTAGACATTAATGGCTGTGTGTTGAGTTATTTTGAGGGGACAGCAAATTTACACTGTTATACAAGCTGTACACTCACTACTTTACATTGTAGCAAAGTGTCATTTCTTCAGTGTTGTCACATGAAAAGATATAAAAAAATATTTACAAAAATGTGAGGGGTGCACTTACTTTTGTCAGATACTGTACATATGTGTGTGTGTATTTTTGTGTATTTTGTGTATATATATGTATATATATATCAGTTGATCCTTAGCAAAATCTGAACTGCAGCCAATCCTCTAAATATCAAGCTGGCATACAGTATTACATGAACAGTCCTAAGTGCGAAAGGCTTTGTCATTCCGTTGAGTCAGTTTTGTGATCCAGACACTCCTGACCAACAGCACAGTCATGTCACTGACCTCGTTTGTACTCCACTGCGTTTACACAACGCAGGTTGGTCAGCGATCCACCCCCAGCCTGCTGAGGTCATCACTGTGCTTTCTCTTCCTCTCATTAGACACTATGGGGTTGATTTACTAAAACTGGAGAGTGCTAAATCAGGTGCAGCTCTGCATAGAAACCAATCAGCTACCAGTTTTGTTTTTTTTTTGTTTTTTGTCAAAGCTTAATTGAACAAGCTGAAGTTAGAAGCTGATTGGCTACCATGCAGAGCTGCACCAGATTTTGCACTCTTCAATTTTAGTAAATCACCCCCCCCCCTCCCCAGTGTTGGTTTGAAAGTACTGTGTAATGTAATAGAGTGGGATTTGCTCTCAGTGCTGGTCCTCCCTCGTCCAGTTTGAGTCCTACCATGAAGGGGATTACAAGAAGCTAATAGGCAGATACACATACACATATAATACCTCCTTGTATATGTGCCTGGATTTTTTGCTGAGTTTCTTATGTTATATTCACAGGCCTGGGAAAAGCAGAAGACAAATCCAGGGTGAGACACAACAAGCTTGTACGGGGGAGAACAGGGGAGACAAGGAAGAGACAGGAGACCCCCTGTATAAAACTGGGGCACATCATGGCCGCCTCTTCAGGTAGGAAACTTTATACCATGACAGCTCTTATATTTGAGAAAGGAGATCCCTCATTTTTAATAAGTGAAACACACTTCGGCCTTTGTTCCTTAAGCTGCAATATCACTGATGGTGTGCTAAATTGTGCCTAAAGTACAGTGCATCCGGAAAGTATTCACAGCGCTTCACTTTTTCCACATTTTGTTATGTCACAGCCTTATTCCAAAATGGATTAAATTCAATATTTTCCTCAAAATTCTACAAACAATATTCCATATTGACAACGTGAAAGAAGTTTGTTTGAAATCTTTGCAAATTTATTACAAATAAAAAAGGAAAAAAAAATCTTATGTACATAAGTATTCACAGCCTTTGCCATGACACTCAAAATTGAGCTCAGGTGCATACTGTTTCCACTTAGGCCGGGTTCACACTGGTACGACGAACGCTCCGACATTGGGCGCTCATGTCGCATGACGTGTGAAAATCAATTTTTCCCTATGGGAGCCGTCTTAACTGGTCCAACACAAGTCCGATTTTGAAAATGCTCCCTGTACTACTTTGGTCCAACTTTGATCCTACTTTAGCCCATTGAATATCACTGAAGTCGGATCAAAGTCGGATTGCCGTCCTAACTGATTTGACTTTGGCATGCGACTTGTGCTCTGATTATCTTGAAGGGAAACTCCACGGCAAATTAAAAAAAAAAAAAAACGGCATGGGTTCCCCCTCCAAGAGCATACCAGGCCCTTCGATCTGGTATGGATTTTAAGGAAAACCCCCACGCTGAAAAAACGGCATGGGGGCCCCCCAAAATCCATACCAGACCCTTATCAGAGCACACAGCCCGGCAGCAGTGTTGCCAAAAAAAAACCCCAAGTGAAATTTACTGGCAGGGTACCAAAATTTACAAACAGCACCAATTCTCTCCCCCCCCCCGGCAGAAATTATGACCAGAGACCACCTTCCGTAGAGTAAATACACTAAGGTAAGGGGGGGTCACTAATATGGGGGGGGGGATCTTTATATTAGTGCCCCCTTACATTATTGTATTTACTCCCCCCTTACATCAGCGCACCCCCCCCCCCCCCGTCAGACTGGCCTGGCAGCGCTGTCACTGACCTCCTCTCAGGTGCACCGTGCAAGGCTCAGTCAGATGGCTCCAGCTTGGCTGCTGTCGTGTCATACCAGTGTGAACCCAGCCTCAGACCTTTCTACAACTTCATTGGAGTCCACCTGTGGTAAATTCAGTTGATTGGACATGATTTGGAAAGGCACACACCTGTCTATATAACAGTGCATGTCAGAGCACAAACCAAGCCATGAAGTCCAAGGAATTGTCTGTAGACCTCCGAGACAAAATTGTATGGAGGCCCAGATCTGGGGAAGGGTACAGAAAAATTTCTGCAGCATTAAAGGTCCCAATGAGCAGAAGTGGTCTCCATCATCCGTAAATGTAAGAAGTTTGGAACCACCAAGACTCTTCCTAGAGCGGGCCGCCCGACCAAACCGAGCGATTGGGGGAGAAGTGCCTTAGTTAGGGAGGTGACCAAGAATGCGATGGTTACTCTGACAGAGCTCCAGCATTTCTCTGTGGAGAGAGGAGAACCTTCCAGAAGAACAACCATCTCTGCAGCACTCCATCAATCAGGCCTGTATGGTAGAATGGCCAGACAGAAGCCACTCCTCAGTAAAAGGCAAATGACAGCCCGCCTGGAGTTTGGCAAAAGGCACCTGAAGGACTCTCAGACCATGAGAAACAAAATTTTCTGGTCTGATGAAACAAAGATTGAACTCTTTGGCGTGAATGGCAAACGTCATGTCTGGAGGAAACCAGGCACTGCTTATCATCTGGCCAATACCACCCCTACAGTGAAGCATGGTCGTGGCAGCATCATGCTGTGGGCATGTTTTTCAGTGGCAGGAACTGGAAGACTAGTCAGGATCGAGGGAAAGATGAATGCAGCAATGTACAGAGACATCCTTGATAAAAACATGCTCCAGAGCGCTCTGCTCCTCAGACTGGGGCGAAGGTTCATCTTCCAACAGGACAATGACCCTAAGCATACAGCCAATGTAACAAAGGAGTGGCTACGGAACAACTCTGTGAATGTCCTTGAGTGGCCCAGACTTGAACCTGATTGAACATCTCTGGAGAGATCTGAAAATGGCTGTGCGCCAACGTTCCCCATCCAACCTGATGGAGCTTGAGAGGTCCTGCAAAGAAGAATGGGAGAAACGGCCCAAAAATAGGTGTGCCAAGCTTGTAGCATCATACTCAAAAATACTTGAGGTTGTAATTGGTGCCAAAAATGCTTCACCAAAGTATTGAGCAAAGGCAGTGAATGCTTATGTACATGGGATTTTTTCGTTTTTTTATTTTTAATAAATTTGCAAAGATTTCAAACAGACTTCTTTCATGTTGTCATTATGGGGTATTGTTTGTAGAATTTTGAGGAAAATAATTAATTTTGGAATAAGGCTGTAACATAACAAAATGTGGAAAAAGTGAAGCGCTGTGAATACTTTCCGAAAGCACTGAATATAGAAAGTGAGGGGGAATCCTAAATTTTACAGTTATCACTAAAACAGGAGTGCATGCAGGAATCTCCCCAGCTGCGCTATTGAACTATGACAGGGAACCCCCATTTCATAAGAATACACTGATCAGCACTGCAGCTATTGGCTGCAGCAGCTGATTAAATGCTGGTTTTCCATCAGGACCATTCTACAGAAACTGGTCTAACGATCGACTTCTGTTGAACACATCGGGCTACGCAGGGATTGAAAGCTGTCCAGTTCCTGGAGAGCCAGCCAATTTCAATCCGTATGTACCCAGTTTCAGTTAGCCTTAAAGCGGAGTTTGGCCGATTTTTTATTTATTTATTTATTTTTTTTTACAAATACGAGTTACAAATACTGCAGCTGCTGACTTTTAAAATAAGGACCCTTACCTGTCCAGGGCGCCCGCGATGTCGGCACCTGAAGCCGATCTATCCCTCGGCTGTCGGGTGCTGCCGCCGCCATCCTCGGTAAGGGAATCGGGAAGTTCACCTCCTGGTTTCCTACTGTGCGTGCGCAACTCGCGCTGCGATATCCCACTGGTCTCTGCTGTGTTCTGGGACCCGTGTGTATCCCAGAAGACAGCGGGGTGGGGGGCGGGAAGTGGCGTAGATTCCCGCGGGTGGCTCGGGTATCTATGCCCGGAAGTGAGAGCAAAATACCTGTATTAGACAGGTATCTGCTACCCCCTGAAAGGTGCCAAATGTGACACCGGAGGGGGAGAGGAACCAGATAAGCGCAAGTTCCATTTTTGGGTGGAACACTGCTTTAAGTCTAGTGCACATGGGCCGAATATCGGGTGGCATCGGCTGGTTCAATAGAAACTGTCCGACATTTGGCCCGTGTGTACGGCAGCTGGTCCGACAGAAGCCAGCCCTTCGGCTGTTTCTGTCAAAGGGGCATGACCGAAAAAGGTCTGCCAATCATCCGATTGGTGCTCTCAGCCAGTGGCTAATAGCGCTGACCAGGGTGTCAGCACAGCTGGGTAGATTGCTGTATAACATAACTAACTATGTAACATCACATAGTTAGTACAGCAACTCCTCACAAGCTCTTCAGTTTTTTTTCCTTCAGCCCACTTGGTTGATTGCATACAAACTAAGTGTGTACTAGGCTTTAGGCCCCCTTCACACGGGGCAGACTCTGATTTGATCAGAGGGGAATCTGTCCGCTGATTCCCTGCTGATCAGAGCGGAGCGCGCAGAAAAGCCATCCGTGTCCTCTCAGTTTATGCAAAGTGGGCACAGGCAGAGCCTGCTCTGCTGAGAGTAAACAGACTTCACTGTCCATTTACATCCGACAGCCCTCTAAACCAATCTGCCTAGACGGAGGAGGACAGAGATCCTTCCGTTATTTTTTTGGCATCGGATAGGCGGGTGGAAACGGACTCAAGTCTGTTTACACTGGCCAGTCCATAGGGGTGAGTAGACCGTCTGATCAGGTTCCGCCTGAAAAACTGACAGACAGACCTGATTGGTCCCTTCATGTCTTTAGGGGTCTTGTATAGATTGCTTTGTCTGCATACAGGTCAGACCTGATCCATAAACTTGCTTTGAGGGAGAGGAGCAGACGTCTGTGCAGCACTGCAATGTACAAAGCAAAACCTGTTCACCGAGACACATAGAGAGGACGAATCACCCCAGTGGGGCACAAAGACAGCAATTAGAACCTGACAGGGGTCACCGATTTACATTAACTTTATTAGCAGAAAAAAAATATTTTTAAGAGTTTCAGTGTTTTATATAAGCCCCAATGTGTCAAAGCCGTGTTTAAAGCATCTTGTGTAGCTCAAAGACTTACTTCTAAGCATCTCCACTCATGAATAATACATCTCTTTTAATTTCCTTTATGAGTCATCCACAGAAAGCTTGAAGTAGTGAAACGGCCTTAATTAACATATTTATAGATATTTTTTACATTAATGTACCCTGTAAAGCAGAATTATAAAACCGTTGGCACATACACCCACAGGAATTCAGATGGCATGTTGAAGTGGATACTAGTGTCTTTTTAAAGCCCAACTCCGGGCACATTTTCTTTTTTTTTTTATTAGCTCTCCAGAAGACGTTTAAAACATCAAAGCTGCTGCTGTACCCCACATGGGACTGTACAACCTCACAAGCAACCACCCCTACACCACCCACACAGTAACAATCTGATTATTCATGATAATAAAGAAAATATATAAAAAAAAAACAAAAAAAGGGTTAACGCTGCGCTAGAAAAGTGTCTATTGAAGAGTGAGTTGTAAAAGCCGCCAGCACTAAAAGTCTAATACTAAACTCTAATACATCAAAAAACAAAAAATAAGTGCAGCGCTGAAACTAAATATGAAATATATATCATACTAAAAATAACCATAAGGAGTGATTAACCCACCAATGATAAATTAAATAAGGAAAGTAAAAAACAAGTCTCCCATAGAAGACTAAGACAGATATCTCACCATATACAACAAGTGAAAAATTAAAAAATATATATATAAAGAGGTGAATCAAGTCCCAGTTATAAACAATGCAAAAACTCAAAAAGTCCATAAACAAAGTGAATTGATGACCAAAGTGCATATGTTCAGAGGAAATGTGACATAGGTGAGTCCAGCATCCAGAGTAATTCACACCCAAGTGAGATATAAGGCTCCTTACCAGCTCGAGGTGACCACCAAAACAGTGGTCTCATCAGGCATTTGGGAAATGATCAGGTCACCCACAAACCTATCGTGACGAAACGCGTAGGGAGGAGCCTGTGACGCTGACGTCATTACGTTTTTCTTAGTGATTGATGGGACATACACAGTAAGCAGGCGGAAGCTTGTGGAGACGCCGCGATCCTCATGTTTTGCTACATGCTGTTAATGGATGAAGATTCTTGTAAGTGCGATCTTTTAGCTTAATAAACCTGACTACATTGCAATTTTACACTATGGGAGCCTTTCTTGTTTTTATCTTTTGAGTACCACGTTTTCAACTGTGAATATCGGTATAGGTTTGTGGGTGACCTGATAATTTCCCAAATGCCTGGTGAGACCACTGTTATGGTGGTCACCTCGAGCTGGTAAGGAGCCTCATATCTCACTTGGGTGTGAATTACTCTGGATGCTGGACTCACCTATGTCACATTTCCTCTGAACATATGCACTTTGGTCATCAATTCACTTTGTTTATGGACTTTTTGAGTTTTTGCATTGTTTATAACTGGGACTTGATTCACCTCTTTATATATATATTTTTTAATTCTTCACTTGTTGTATATGGTGAGATATCTGTCTTGGTCTTCTATGGGAGACTTGTTTTTTACTTTCCCTATTTAATTTATCATTGGTGGATTAATCACTCCTTATGGTTATTTTTAGTATGATATATATTTCATATTTAGTTTCAGCGCTGCACTTATTTTTTGTTTTTTGATGATAATAAAGAAAACCAGGCAACCGAAGCGCAGAAAATTATGGCCGTGGCCCCTTTATTTGGGTTCAAACAAAATATTATAACCTTGTATTACACCACACCTTTACCTTTAAAGTGGAACTAAAGTTCGACACAGTTCCCCACACACGGCTTATGTGTAAGGTAAAGTCTACAGGCTTGGAAATATCAGTTTGTAAATGGATAGAAAACTGGCTAAAAGACAGATATCAGAGAGTAGTGGTTAATGATTCTTACTCTGAATGGTCTAAGGTTATCAGTGGTGTACCCCAAGGTTCAGTGCTGGGACCCTTACTTTTTAATATCTTTATAAATGATATCGGGTCTGGGATTAAAAGTAACATTTCTGTCTTTGCAGATGGCACTAAGCTATGCAGTGGAATAACGTCCTTACAGGATGTCTCCAATTTACAAGCCGACCTCAATGCTCTGTCTAATTGGGCGACTATGTGGCAGATGAGGTTTAATGTTGATAAATGTAAAGTTATGCACTTGGGGGCTAAGAATATACATGCATCATACATACTAGGGGGAGTACAACTGGGGGGATCAATGGTGGAGAAGGATCTGGGGGTTTTGGTAGATCATAAGCTCAATAATAGCATGCAATGCCAAGCTTTGGTTTCCAAAGTGAGCAAAGTCCTTTCTTGTATTAAGAGAGGTATGGACTCCAGAGAGAGAGATATCATTTTGCCCCCCTGTACAAATCATTAGTAAGATCTCATCTGGAATACGCAGTTCAGTTTTGGACTCCAGTTCTCAAAAAGGATATCGGGGAACTGGAGAAAGTACAGAGAAGGGCAACCAAACTGATAAGAGGCATGGAGGAGCTCAGCTATGAGGAAAGATTAGAGGAACTGAATCTATTCCCTCTTGAGAAGAGGCGATTAAGGGGGGATATGATCACCATGTATAAATATATAAGGGGTCCATGTAGTGAACTTGGTATTGAGTTATTCATTTTACAGTCATCACAGAGGACAAGGGGGCACTCTTTACGTCTAGAGGAAGAGAGATTTCATCTGCAAATACAGAAGGGTTTCTTCACAGTAAGAGCTGTGAAAATGTGGAATAGACTCCCGCCAGAGGTGGTTCTGGCCAGCTCAATAGATTGCTTTAAGAAAGGCCTGGATTTTTCCTAAATGTACATAATATAACTGGGTACTAATATTTATAGGTTGATTGAGGGAAAATCCGATTGCCTCTCTGGGATCAGGAGGGAATTTTTTCCTCTGCTGTAGCAAATTGGATCCTGCTTTACTGGGGTTTTTTCGCCTTCCTCTGGATCAACTGTGGGTATAGGATTGGGTATATGGGATTGTATGATATTTTTTATTTTATTTTTTACGGTTGAACTAGATGGACTTGTGTCTTTTTTCAACCTATGTAACTATGTAAAGTCCCGCTGTAAAAAAAAACTGCAGGCAGGCGTTTATTGCAGAAGAGACATGCACGGTCTCTTCTGCAATAAACCCCCCCCCCCCACCTGCCTGCTCACCGTCTCCTCCGGCACTGTAAACTGAGCTGGGCATACGCAGCTCAGCTTACAGTGCCGGGCTGGTCTCCGAGTGTCAGGATGATGGCCTCCGGCGCATGCGCAGGTGTGATGTCATCCCCTGCCAGCCAGTAAAGAGGCCTGAAGACCAGAACTCAAAAGAAGATGCCAGCTCCGATGGACCGTTGGACAGGTAAGTATGGAAACTTTAGTTTTCGCTTTAAACACAAAGGCCAATACCACCGTGAAACCAAACCTCCTGGTTCATCTTTTAGTACTTGAGCACCAAATAACTTTACCGATCACCAGGTATCACCATAAACACCGTCCAACCCCCAAATGTAAGCAACGATACTCCAATAAAGGTAGAGCCGCGACAAAGGGAAGGAGGGAGGGGAGGTAACAACTTTGTTTGAAGATCCAAACTGGTGTACAAGACCACAGATCTTGGAACCTAAAAAGGAAAAAACTTCTATCCAGTTGTTTGTTGAATGTCAGCTTCCAATCATAATTTTTTTTTTTAAGGCTGCCCAGGATAAAAGCAGTGGGGGATCTGCTGATAATAGCTTTTTCTGTGACCAGGATGTGAGGAGAGAACTGAAAAATAAACCAAGGAAAGCCACCAGAAAGATTCTGTACTTTTTTATTATACCAGTTCAGTTAAAGTTAATAATAAAGATAATACAGGAAAGAAAAGTTGGTTGTAGGGAGTAAGTCCTTTGGGAACACTGGGTTAGCCTCGTGTGCCCAGCAGTACCTCTTTTTCACCACAAGATGCCCTCAGTCTTCCGCATTGAATGACTCTCATACTGTAAATGCTGGACATGCTGTAAGTGCAGGACATCACAGACTCACCCACTGCACTCAAAACTTAATGGTGTGGAGTAGCGTTGGGTTTACCAGTGTACCAAACGAAAAACCTTATGTGTCCTTTTAAAATAAGCATTCGGTGTGGGATTGAAAAAAGTTTAAACATCTATACTCACCTACATGACTGTGACATTGGTCCGATGCTGCAGCTCTTGCCTGCCGGCTCTGAGATCGAGAGCAAAACGCATGGCCACTGATCGCTTTGTTCTCGATCTTCACTGAGCAGAGAGCGGTGACTGTCAATTCACGCTCGGTGTCTCTGCCCCTCACTGGAGCATCGGGCTGTGGAAGGGGCAGGAGCAGCTGGCTCAGCACGCCAAGAGGCTGAGCCAGCTGCAGGTCAGGCATCTGGGTCGATCCCAAACTTAAAGCGGAAGTAAAACCATCCATAAAACAGTTTCATTTACGGCACATGCCGGAAATATAACACTCCCATTGGTTGTGCTCTCAACCAAACTGTCAAACCATCCAGTGGCTGGCGTTATAAGTGATCACATGTGCAGCATCATGGCAGTTGTAGATTAAACAGAGGCAAAGATGGCAGCTTCCTTGGCTGAAAACGATAGGGGGGTTTACTTACACTTTAATGTCGGAATCCTTTTAGAGCCTGGACCGGCATGCATACCTAAATTGCAGGTGTCTTCTGACCAGTCAAATTCCACATCTTCCACTTCTCCAGTGTTGGCTGTGGAGTGCCATTCTATGCAGGATTCTACTGTGGGTCTAGGCTTTATGATAACGCACCCCCTGGGAATGTGTCCATGACAGCCTGGTCTTACAGGACTTGGAATGGCCACAGAAAAGGAAGCAGAGGGCAGTGTAAGAGCATGAAGAAGGTGAGTAGTGCTTAAAGAGGATCTTCAGTTTTCGAACAAAATAAATACTGTAGCTGCTGACTTTTAATAAAGAGGCACTTACCTGTCCATGGATCCAGCGCTGTCCTCCCTCCGAGCCGATTCTTTCCCAGTCTTTGGGTCCCTGGCACCACTATGTTGAGTGTAAGAAGCCAACTGTTGCTCCTTGCGGCTTCACAGATAGCTCCCCACTGTGCATGCACGAGCCGCACAGCACCCTGTGAATGGTCCCGCCTTGGCGGAGGTAGGGAGAACATCTGTTGGGATCGCCTAGGCATAGAAGTGGTAGTGGGTACCTGACAAAACTAGGTACCTGCTCCCCAAAAGTGGAACAGGAGGGGGGGAGGAGGAGGATCAGCAGAACTTCCCTTTAGGCGTAAAGTTCCGCTTCAAGAAACTTTTTTTTTTTTTTTAAGCAGGGCGGTGGGAAGTTTCTCAGAATATGGAGTTGGGCTTTCAGTGTTCTATTTTTAATAAAAGTGGTGCTTTCCTGTAAATAAAATGGAATTTTGGATAAGAATCACTTTCACACTTCTTCTCCCCCCCCCCCCTGTACCAGGCAGTGTGGACGACAAGTTCCATCGACAGACTAACAAAAGGGGGGAGGTGACCTGTCCGAACTGTGGATCGGTTACCCGCAAGACGGTGGCAGGACTGCGGAAGCACATGGATGTATGTGAGCAGGTGAGGCGCAACATGTGTTAACCAGTGTGCAGCTCTGCACTGTGCATCTTTGTAGGTTCACAGCGGGTAATGGGTGGCTCCAATGTTGCCCACAAACTACAATTTCCTTAAGAGCCACCAGCTGCAAATGAACAAGTCTTTATGATGGTATCGTAACTGCGCTTGCACAACTTGAGAGAATACTTTTAAAGGTTTGGCCATGTCCCCATGCAGGTTATTATTATAGGTAAATGTGAGCAACGGAGAAGAATTTAGCCCAGATCAATTGATAAACTCTATCCTGTCTTCAAAGTGAATAGAGATAACTAAACCTGGAATACTGTTTCATAGGTAGCACTAGAGTGGTTTTCTGTCTAAAGCTGGATACACACGTAAAAAACAAATTCCCCCATCCATGCCAAACAGCGCGACTCAAGGAATCTCCTGCTGCCCTCTATTGTATTGTGACAAATGGAACCCGTGGCTGTCAGAATACCCAAACAGTGACTGCAACTGATTGAATGCAGTCACTATTTGGGTGACTACAAGTGGTTGTAAAGGTAAAAGTTTTTTTACCTTTAATGCAATCTCTGCATTATGGTAAAAAAAAACTTTTAATGGTAGCACACCCCCAGCCCACCCCTAAATATTCCAGGCACTGCATAGCTCTGAGGAAGAGGGGACATTCCCCTCGAAACGCGTTAGCGGATTGCAGCATCTGTGCGGTCCTCCACGACCCCTAGAAGGCTCCGCTCTTTCCAAATCGCAGACTGTTTATCGGTGCGATTTTTGTTGTGCCTCCTCTACTAATCGCCTGTGAGTTATTTCCTTTAATATTTTTTATCAAATAAAGGTTTTAAAAGTTAATGCACTAGGCTGGTGCGCTTTTGTCTTCTTTTTATCTCGGTTTTCACCCCTAAATACTCACCTGAACCCAATCTGGATCCAGCGCTGTGCACCTCTGCAGCAGTCCCTCACCCGTCTCTCACGGGATTGGCTGGCTCCCGCTGCTGTCGGTCAAAATCTGTCAGCGGCGGGTCAGGGCTGAGCCAGGCTATAAGGGCACTCACGGGGTGGGGCAAGATTACCGGCAGGGGACCACAGAAGAGGAGGCTCAGGGCTGCTCTGTGCAAAACCATTGCACAGAGCAGATAATTACAACATATTTATTATTTTTAACAAGTAAAAACCAAAGCTTGACAAGCACTTTAAGACTAAGCAGTTGGTGTAGATGTTAGCTGAAGAGAGGAATGTCAAGTGCTCTGATTATCTCTCTCCAAGCTGTCAGACCCCTCTATGTATTGCCAACGTCTATGCCCAGACATATGCAATAAACTCAAGGCTGAGTTCACATATGTGCAAAATGTTTCCCCGCATCCAATGTGCATGACATGCGAGTGTGAACAGCTCTCAATGTCTTTAGTGGCAGAAATAAAATATACAGAAAATAAGAAGGAAAAAAGCTGCAGAGATAAAAAGACATCCCCCAAAAACAATTGAGCAGAACTTTTCCCATATGACTTTTTCATGTCATATTCAGTTGTCAGTTGGGCTAAAGTTTTCAGAAGTGTAGAGGAATCCTCAGAAATCCCATTTGATGTAAGGCCCACATCACATTAGTGATCCTAATACTGGCATGAAATTGCAAGGATCGCAGAAAAGACTACACTTGCTGCTATGGTGCCATATCATCAGTGAAAAATCGACAGAATCTCACTTTCCAGTAGGGTATCAGAGTAGGGTACATGCCTAGCTGATTCAGCCAGTGGCAAAACGATACTGTAGGATACTGTTCTTTCTGCTCTCTTGACACTGTCGCTAAATTGAAACTTTAAATAAAAGGACCCCCTCTAAGAAATATAGTGGATGCTTACCCCTTCCTCATCATGTGCCACCGAACTCCGTTATCCCCGATGCCTCCTCCGAAACCAGCACTTTCAGAAGGGTTGATTTTCTGTTTGCCGCTGCACTTAGTGGTTCCCTCTGCTGTTCTCCATCTCACTGCTGTGGCCTGTAATGATGTTGGAGGTTGGCAGCAGAAGCCACTGGGGACCAGGAACATTGGTCCCGTCTCTGGCAAGTTGCTACAAGTGTCAGGATGGCTAGCGTGACATGGGTATTGCATCTCGTATAAAGTACACAGAAGTAGATTTTAAATGGCAGGATCCTTGATGGCAGCTGAAAATTTATACATGCAAACCTGCTTCAATTTCAGGGATATTTTAAAGTGGCCTACTGTGTTTATAAGTAATCTTCTCCTTTTAGCCTGCCAGTCTTTTTTATGTCTCCTAAGAAAGTGCTTCTGACTTTGGATCTCTCTCTCCATCAGCTCCAAGAAGCTCTGAGGTGTCAGCACTGCAGGAAACAGTTTAAATCAAAAGCTGGACTGAATTACCACACTATGGCCGAACACGTCAATAAGGTAATAGAATACAAACACACATTAAAATTATAGCAATGTGAATATAATCTCTTGGTGGCTTAACATAATCCTGTACTGTGCCGATTCAGGGCAACTTAACATGTTTGCCTTATTCCATCCATCTCCAGCACCAGATATATAAATGTTTCTTTGTTCCACTGGCACCTTGTTCAGCGCATTCAGTTCCGTTTCCTGTTTGTACTTCTAGGTATGGAGGGGCATGCAACTAAAGCCAGCCATAGATGGTTTGAATCTTAGCCGGTTCAGCAGGGACTAGATGAGAGTTGAACCATGTATGGGCAGGCTGATTGTACCCAAGTTGATTGATCAATCAACTTGGGTACAACCAGCCTGTCCAATTTTTCATTTGATTAGTGCCTGTAGCCATTAGCAATAATCACTGTGTGTTCTCCCTTTACCCCTGCCCCCCCCCCCCGGCTGGGAGAACACGATAGCTTCGCGGGAGGGATTCCCTCATCAACACTGACTTTGTCGATGGGGGAAATCAAGGGATTTTCTTTCCTGCAACCATCTATGGCTAGGATTTTGTTAGGGCGGCACTGGTTCAACCAGTGCTATCACATAGATAGTCTATAGCTCCAGTGCTGCACAATGCTTTCCTTCCACTCCTTGCAGCAGAATGGAGTGGCAGGGGGAACAACAGGAAGATAAGGATTTGCGTCTGGAGTGAGCTGCGTTACAGTGAACCTGTTGCTTAGCCCTATATTGGCAAAGCATAGATTCTAATGCTCTTAAAGCAGTTGTATACCCGCAAAAAAAAAACAGCATACTAGCTCATTATGAACTACTTACCTTAGAACAAAGCACCGGCATCCCCTCCCGGTCACCGCTGAGGGAGCTGACATGTTCCCTCTGCGTTTCTTCCAGGTTCCCGGCTCCGGCGCTGTGTGTGGCCAGAGCCGTGATGACGTCAGCGGCACATGCATGCGGGAGTCCTCTTTCCGGCAAGGAGCACTGATTTTCCAGCAGCATCCTCCGGACCTTCAGAGCGCATGTGCCGCTGACATCAGCGGCTACATGCAAGGTGAATATCTCCTAAACCTGTATGATTTTTACCTACAGGTAAGCGTTATTATAGGCGTATCTGTAGTTAAAAATGTTAAAGCTGTGTATACAACCGCTTTAAATAATTGACCCCAAAGTATTATTCTAGTGATGTGTGCGGATGCTGGTTGGCTGAACCACCCACTGGCTGTAAAAAGGGGATAAAAATTAAATTGTAATTAAAGCCAGCATGTTTTAGTGTTTTATATATCCCATGTTCTACCGGATAACATTGGGGCCCTTTTTCAGAGCATTGGTGCACTTAACTTAACCACTTAGTCCCTGTTAAACTGCTTGCAGTATAGGTGCGGTATAGTCTTGGCACAGGTACACAGAAGATGTGGTTCAGATGTAGTAGAGATTTGGGATATTAAAACCCTGAAACATTTTGGTTATAAATACAGTGCTCAAAAAAAATAATTGCTGAATGAGAACCATACATTTCTCTTTTTCTGTATAGGGCTCTGCCTGGATTGAAGCAGGGTGATCCTTTTTGAATGTACTCTATTATGGTGATCATATAGCTTTATTAGTAAGCAGAGCCATGTATGTTCTTTTCAAGCAAATTTCACCCAGGTGGTCTGCATGGCATGGCCAATTTTGAATCAGGATTTTTTCAGCAACATAAATTTTGCTGCAAAATCATTCCACTCATCTCTAGGAGTGATCTGACGGTCCTGCAATAGCCAGATTGGTAAACCCATCGTGATGGGCATGGGATGATTGTACTTCCCTCAGACGTTGATCTTTCTCCACTTCCATTTAGTCTTCCAGTCCTGACCAGGTCCCGGTGGATGACCCCAGGGAGCGGGAACGCCTGCGCAAAGTTCTCAAGCAGATGGGAAAACTGCGCTGCCCCAAGGAGGTAATTCCTTAGGACAAGAGTCCAGTAATCTGCAAAATATGGAGAGCAAACCTGTCAGGCTGACTGTCATTTTTCATAAAGAGCTGTAGGGTCATGTTAATCGGGTGTAAATTAATGATTATTAGATGTTACAGTAATAACTGTAAGCCTATTTTTAAAGTTGAACCACAAAATATACACTCACCGGCCACTTTATTAGGTAGACATGTTCAATTGCTTAGTAACACAGATTGCTAATCAGCCAATCACATGGCAGCAACTCCATGCATTTGAAGGCAAAAGGGGGTCCAACCCGGTACTAGCAAGGTATATCTAATAAAGTGGCCGGTGAGTGTATGTCATTTTATGCACTACATATGTGAACTGTGATGGGAGCTAAAGACTTCAAATTTTGTTCAGCCAGTCAGCATTGTGAGCCAGACATGCTTGCCAGGCAGCATAGTGACCTCAGTTAAGCAAAATAGTTTGGTCACCAACCTGTCCCAAGCCTGTGAATGGACAATGAAGGAGCATCAGCAGACCCATGAGATTATCGCTCTTGCTTTCCTCTCCTGTATATATTATTATGGTGTTAACCTGCTAGAAAATGAGCTGTGATCAGCTCTTGTACTAAACCCTCCTGTCCTGTTGTGTGGTCTATTACTTATAGCTAATATAAGGACAGATTCAGGTGCCTTTACTATATATTACAATATACATTGAATGGTTTTAAATGAATATACAACCGGACCTAACTATGTTTTTAACAACTGCTAGGGGTACCAATGCCATTAAAAATACAGTGCTTTCCTTTAGAATTACCCAGTATGTTTTTTTCTTTCCCCAGAATTGCATGGCTTCATTCTCCAGTCTAATGGGTTACCAGTACCACACACAGCGTTGCGGGCGAGAGCAGTGCGACCGGGAGAAACTGCACTTCTCTTGTCTTCATTGCAGCAAGGCATACCGATCCAAAGCTGGGAGAGACTACCACATGCGGACCGAACACTGCACAGTAGGTTCAAATTTGGCATCTGAAGTACAGACTGTGAATACTGTTGGGGCTGTTCACTCAGAAAAAGAAAAGTCAAGACATAATTGCATGCTATGGACAATACCTCCAGCAGCTTTCCTTGGTCTGAATTTATTCAATTTTATCGATTTACTTCGACCTCACACAAATATGCGGCCCAACTAGACTGGGGTTTTTTCCGTGGGGGTGCATATTTGCGTATCTCTCTATGTGCTGGGAGTGCGCTGCATGGCACCGGGGTCTCAACAATCGGGACCCAGGACACCTGATTCCGGGTCACTTGAACGCTGTGATGGCTTCTAAGTGGTGGATAAGTGGTTTGAAGTAGCACTGAGGTCAGTGTGAAACGCGTCACCTCCTGGGTTCGGGTACTTTGTCTTGTTGGATGTCATTTGCTATTTTAGAACAAACACGTTGGAACGTTCCTTTGGTGTGCAGCTATTTTTTTTTCTTCCCATTGATCATCAGTGGCGAGCCGTGGCTTGCACCCAGCACATCCGGACTGCAGTGATTGCTCACCTGGAGTGGCGTTTTTCTTCCTTGAACTCTAATTAGCTACCACAGTGATTGGTTACTGTGAAGCCCGCCCCTATGTTTTCTCTTTCTGTAAATGGAGGAGAGGGATATATCTTATCTCTTATTCCTTGCAGAGAGAGAAAAAAAATAATAATAAAAAATACCTAGATCAAGGTTTGATCTAGGCCAGTGCCAGGGTTAGAGTTTGGGTCAAAGGTCAGGGTCAGTATTTTTTTTTGGACAGGATTTTTTTTATTTAGTATTAGTATCAGTGTGTTTTATGTAGGATAAAAAAAAACAAAACAAAATGTTCACTACAGTTTCTGGGCTGTACCATGGGTACAAACAACTAACATACACATTTTATTTTGGGATGTTCATTGGTGGAAGGTTATGGTAGTAGCAAGAAATATACAGCTAAATAAAAAAAATATTTTTTTTAATATTTTGGGCCAGTTTTCCTTTGATAATAAAAAAAAAAAATCGGGAGATCACCATTTACCACCAAATGAAAGTCCAATTTGTCCTGAAAAAAACAAGGTATAATCCACTTGGATGCACAAGGTAGTGGTGATATACTTACACATTGCAAAATTGTGCTTGGGCATGAAGATTTGATTTACCCTTAGGCATGAGGGGGTTAAAAAAATTGTAACTGCTGTTAGCCATGGTGCACTTGAACAGTTTTAAATTCAAGAATCCCACTCAGTTTGCGTTTTTTACTTGCCAGACGCCAGATTTCATAAAGCTCCTCACACATGGGCTGGGCTTGCCGAGTCCTGACACTCCAGCTGGGTAACTTCCTCTCTCTCTCTGTTCTTGACGTATCACCATCAGATTCATACTTCCAAGGCAGGTTTGAATTTGATTGGTGACTATAAGGAGACTATAAGGACTATAAGGAGTATATTAGCACTGACAGCTTGATACATCCAAATTTCTGTATGTGAGAAACCGCAAAGAACCTGCAATGGGTGTGATGGTAAATTCCTCTCTTATGTTACTAATAGTTAAGCAAAAGAGGTTTCCAGATCACCAGATTACCCTGAGAAGGCAATGAGGTGGACTGGCGCACTACAGCTATGGGTAAAAGCAGGGCTTTTTTTCAGCTGGAACATGGTGGAACTCAGTTCCACCACCTCTGGCTCAGGCCCTCTGCTCCCCGCTCACCACTATCACTTGTAAACACAGAAGTCCAGCTTCTGTGTTTATAAGTGACAGCTTGACTCTCAACGGCTCCCGTAAATCTGATCTCCTGAATGGCTCCCACTGAGTACAGGATCGGGACAAGGGAGATGCAGGTGCTGGGGTGGAATAAGGATGCCGACACCACCAATGGATGCTCTCCCTGCAAGTGAGAGAGGTGGAGCCACCTACAGTGTGTGGGGAGGTACTAGAGCCGGCTGCATGCTTTAACTTAATACAGCAACAAAAGTAAAGTGGAAGGGGGGGGGGGGATATGTGGACAGTAGAGGGGTGTTGCATGCAGAGGTCAGAGCTGAAGAGGGGTAAAAGTGAGATGTGGATGGGGAATGCAGAGGATAGAAGCTGTGGAAGAAGGCTGAATCCTGCACTCTGCGTGTAGAGCACCCCTGAAGTCTGCACTCTGTATGCAGCGCAACCTGAACCCTGCACTCTGTGTTACCCCCCTAACTCTGCACGTAATGCACTCCTGGTATTTAATGCTCCTTTAAGACCCTCTCACTCTTAATGAAATTTGACCACACCCACTATTTGATGCAGTTTGGAGGGTGTGTGTGTGGGGGGAGTGGCTTGTGGTTAAGTTCCTGCACCTGTTTCCTAAGAAAAAAAGCCCTGGGTAAAAGCTTACAAACTGTGCTCGTGTATGCATTTCAAGGCTGCCTTTTACATTTAGATTGGAGATTACCATTACTTTCTTGCTTCACCCTAGGACGTGATTAGTCCAGAAGAACCAGAGCTGCCATCAAAGCAGGAAGTGGAGATTGAGGACTTTGAACGGACCCCAAGTGGGCGAGTAAGGAGGCGGTCAGCTCAGGTCGCAGTCTTCCATCTACAAGAGATCGCAGAGGATGAGCTGACAAAGGAAGGAAGTCGTAGAAGGATGAAGGAGGACCTTGTACCGGACAGTAAGAGGGTAAGTTGGAGCTCGTCCCATTACCCAATGCAATCTGCATGCCAATGTATTAGTGATGTGGGCATGCAAAAAACATATGAAACGCTACCCTCATAGAAGCCACTGGATAGGATGGGTCCTCTGTTCTCTTTCTCAACCTTTACAAGAACCTCAGCCCCTCTAACACACCAGGTTGGGTGTATAAACATAAAATATCACAGACAATCACTGAAAGTAATAATTAGTACCCAATAGTAGTGCTATATCAAAGAAAACAGGCACCAAACCAGGTAGTAAAGGAAAACCTAATATATTGTCACCCAATATTGTGGGTAAATAGGCAAGCATAAAACGGATTAACAATGGTAATAACACAATTTAGTATACAGGTGATTAACCGTATGGACTAGGCATAGGATGACATTTGGTGTCCAGATTAGCATAAACAGTTGCAAGACTACCTCAAGTGCAGTAGTAACGTTTCACCTACCGAGTGCTGGGACTATACCGCAAGAGTGCGTTTATGTCGGCGATGCTAGTCCTAGAGCGGCTGGCTTTGCACTGTCCAAAAGAAAAGGAGGATGGTAGAGGAAGGGGCAGAGGAACAAAGTGGGTTTGCAGAATAATAATATGGGAGGGGCAGTACTTTGAGATGTTCTTCTGCCGGCTAACATTGGGGTTCTTTAAGAGCATTGGTGCACTTAATGACAGTCCCAGTTAAACTGCATGCATTATAGTTACGGTGTAGTCTTGGCACAGGCACAAGGTAGATGTGGATGTTCAGATGCAGTAAAAGTTTTTAGTATAGTGTGGTATAGGGTTAGTATAGGTGCAGTATAGGTTTGGATTAAGTACTAAAAGAGTGCTGTATGGGTGCAGAGTGGATTGGGTATAGTTGTTGTCCTGCTCTCAGTGGCTCAGTCCCTACTAGCAGTATCAGCAATGGGTGAATAGCTCTCTCATTAGTCCCCGGGATGTTGCGGTGACCTCTCACTGTAGAAGGGGGGGGGGCCTTCAACCTCGAATGCCTCCAATGATCCAGTGATCAGCAGTGAGAAGCACAGGGTGAGTGCATGCTCCAGTCTCTCTGAGCCAGCGGTGCAGGTGCTGTGATGCGTTCGGGGCTGTGTTGCCATCAGGTTTCCTCAGGCTTGGATCACTGCTAGCGTGGTCTCCCACTGGCAGGCAAATATCCAGACAAAGGTGCTTTCTCTCTAACTCCCTTGGCACCAAGAGGAAGAACTTTCCCAGGCAATTAAAAGAAAAATCATCTCTCCACTCCTACTGCACAGTGCTGACTATAGTTTAAGGAGTCAATTGGCCACATTATATGGCTGCCGTCTCAAACTTCAACTCCCAGGAATCTTAGCGCTCCGCATAGAAGTCTTTGGGCTTGCTTGGCTTCAGCTTTCCCCCCTGCTGGCCGGAGTAGAATGGTGCAGCACAACATCAGCATCTCAGTAGAGGGAGAGAAGAAAAAAAAACGGAGTCTTCTTCTCCATATTCCTGTAGCCCAGCACCTGGCTACACATATATTTTCAGTTATGGGATTTATACTAGAAGGCTGTGTTACCTATCGGATCCTTGTGTCTTTCGGGGACTTATGAGAAGCTTTCCATACTGGAGCTCCCAACTCCACCCATGGTAAATGTTCTGTTGTGTAAGCCTAAAGCTTAAAGTGTTACTAAACCCAGAACCTTCATTCACTATATCTGGTCTCCTACAGTACACAGAACATGGAAATGCAATAGTTTTAGTAAATATTAATGGCTAAATACCGTTTCTCCTTAGCAGTACATAGCAGTTTTGTGACTTCTATCAGTGTCTGGTTAAAGCTTATAGAAGGAGTTTTCATTCTCCTATGACTGTCCACTGAGGCTGCACCTCTGTCTGGACAGTCTCTGCCCTGTGCTGATAACATGCACTCTCCCAACAAAAAAAAAACTCTCTAGCAATACCAAACTGAGCATGTGCAGCTTGTCCCCTAATGCTCTGTACAATTAGGAGATATATTGGGGACAGTGGAAGAAGGGGAGGAACAGGGAAGACAGGATCAAACAGCCTTTTTACACAATACAGAGGATTAACCCCTTAGTTTCCACAGTGAGTATAACAAGCATGCTTTACTTCTTATACGGACTGATTTTACTGTTGTGGGTTTAGTAACACTCTAATGCCCCGTACACACGGTCGGACTTTGTTCAGACATTCCGACAACAAAATCCTAGGATTTTTTCCGACGGATGTTGGCTCAAACTTGTCTTGCATACACACGGTCACACAAAGTTGTCGGAAAATCCGATCGTTCTGAACGCGGTGACGTAAAACACGTACGTCGGGACTATAAACGGGGCAGTGGCCAATAGCTTTCATCTCTTTATTTATTCTGAGCATGCGTGGCACTTTGTGCGTCGGATTTGTGTACACACGATCGGAATTTCCGACAACGGATTTTGTTGTCGGAAAATTTTATATCCTGCCCTCAAACTTTGTGTGTCGGAAAATCCGATGGAAAATGTCCGATGGAGCCCACACACGGTCGGAATTTCCGACAACACGATCCGATCAGACATTTTCCATCGGAAAATCCGACCGTGTGTACGGGGCATAACTGTAGGCAAACAGTCAAACACAGATGACATATATATAGGGGAGCTGTTTTAACTCCATTCAATCCTGAAATGTACAGAGCTCTGTCACACAGATGAGCTGGCATCCTCTACTGCAGTACAGCTAGGTCTTGTCCTTTCCCCAGCCTGTGACCAGACAGTGAAGGAGAAGCAGCAGACTGACGAGGTTATCTCTCTGTCACTCTGCTGTCTGCTCCTATCAGCATATTCTGGGCATTTTATAGAGAGGATGTAGCCACACATATATTGCTGAAATTGCTGACCTGATTTACATTTGTCCTGGGTGGACGGCTCTTTAACCTTATACAAAATTCAGACATGAAAGAGTTATGTTATATCTATAGATGCCTGTAAAAGACCCCTTTCTGTATGGAAGAGGTATGACGGCTAACCTGTGTCTTCTATGACAGCTGAACTACCTCCGTCCTGGCCTGCCGACCTTTAACCCCAAACTTCTGGACACTTGGAAGACCAGTGTTAAAGATAACGGCTTCATCTGCTGCCCTAATAGTGTGAGTCATTGTGTATAAGTATTCTTAATATCCTTAAAATATGGTGTACAGCAGGAGTATGCAATATTTAAAGAGTAACTCCAGCCAAAAGAATTGTTTTGTATTGGATAGTGAGGGGGGGGGGGGGGGAATAAGAACCTCTCTTTGTTATTTTTACTGTCCTCACAAGGGGAATTTCCTAATAAAGCAGCCCATATATGACTCTTAATTTAGAAAACCAGCCAAACTTCGAGTCGTAGGTGGCCATATCAGCACCACGCTTGAGAAGCCACAAAGTGTGAAAAATCAAAGGAGTCAGGTGGAACATTGGCAACTGAACAGTGACTTCAGCCAGTCAGATGCAGTCGCTGTTCAGGTATAAAGACAACTACTGGTGCTGCAGCTGTCTGAATACAACAACGTGCAGGAGAAATTTCTCCAGCCATGCTGCTTAGCATGGATGGAGGAATCTATTAGATTTCTCTCATTCAGCCCGTAGATTGATATTTGCATGTATGGCTAGCTTAAAAATGTTGTCACCTGGAATGAAGTGAAGAACATTTTCCAATTAGGACTTAGACATTTTTTTTTTGCTGTGTGTCATTTTTTTTCTTGCTGTGTGTCCTTCTTCGAGATTTCCCCTCACTTCCTACGCTGGTGACACATTTGTCACATGGGCAGGAAATCAAGGGGTGGTAAATACTGGCAGAAGTTCTAACCAGTGGCGTCACTAGGGTTGGTGTCACCCGGTACTAAGCAGGTGTGGCTCTCTCCCCCTTAACCTGCCACAACGAATGGAGCCCGGGATGGGATTGGGGGGATAGATGGAGCCAGGATGGGATCAGGGTGGTGGATAGGGCCGGAATGGGATCGGGGGAGGTGGATGGAGCCGGAATGGGATCGGGGGGATGGATGGAGCTGGAATTGGATGGGGAAATGGATGAAGCCAGGGTGGGATCAGGGGGGATGAATGGAGCTGGAATGGGATCGGGGGGATGGATGGAGCCGGGATGGGATCGGGGGAATGGATGGAGCCGGGGTGGGATCGGGCGAATAGATGGAGCCGGGGTGGGATCGGGGGAATAGATGGAGCCGGGGTGGGATCGGGGGAATGGATGGAGCTGGGGTGGGATCGGGGGAATGGATGGAGCTGGGGTGGGATCGGGGGAATGGATGGAGCTGGGGTGGGATCGGGGGAATGGATGGAGCCGGGGTGGGATCAGGGGAATGGATGGAGCCGGCATGCAATCAGGGTGGTGAATGGAGCCAGGATGGGGTGGTGGATGGAACCCGGATGGGGTGGTGGATGGAAGCCGGATGGGATCGGGGTGGTGGATGGAACCCGGATGGGATCGGGGTGGTGGATGGATCCGGGATGGGATCGGGGTGGTGGATGGATCTTGGATGTCATCGGGGTGGTGGATGGAGCCAGGATGGGATTGGGTGTTGGATGATGTGGGGATGGGATTGGGGGGGAGTTGGATGAAGCCGGGATGGGATCAGGGTGGTGGATGAAGCTGGGATGGGATTGGGTGTTGGATGGAGTGGGGATGGGATTAGGAGGGAGTTGGATGAAGCCGGATGGGATCGGGGGGGAGTGGGTGGAGCCGGGTTGAGATGGGGGGGGTGGAGGCAGCCGGGATGGGATCGGGGGGATGGATGGAGCTGGGAATTGGGATCTTTGATTTGGGGGGTGGGGAGAGTTAGAGGATATGTGCTAGAGGGTGCTTTGGGAGGGGAGAGGAATTGTTGGGGTTAAACGTCAATTCTTTCTACTTCTAGCATTCTAGCACAAGTCATTTCTAACCCAAAACAAAGCACCCCCTAGTACATATCCTCAACCCCCCCTCCCCAAAATGACTCTGTTACCTGCCAAGCCCCCCCCCCAATCACCATGTCCCCCTCCTCTGCAACACCCGTGTTATTGCATACCTCGACCCTGAGCAGATGCTGTAGTGTGGCTCTTCCTCCCGGCCTGTGTACTTGAAACGTCAGAGCCGAGGAGGAGGTGGCCATAGTTCGGTCTGCAGTGAGTGCAGCCAGTAGGGAGAGAGATTAATTGCGGCATGTGGGACGGTCGGACCCCATGCACCTCTGTCTCTGCCTCACTCCTTCCTCCCCCATTCAGCCCGCACATCATGTGCAGCTGAAGAGATCCCGGAAGGGAAGGAGGGATTCACGGCGCCGCTGCCAGACTGAGCCCGGTGTCACCCTCTGGCAGGTGTCACTCGGATGCGAGCCACACACCCCTAGCGACACCACTGGTTCTAACCTAGGGGTGGGCAACCTTTTGAGAGGTGGGGATATACCTGAACAACATGAAAGAGATCAGAGATCACCGGGGTTTAGCTCCCCTTTTTTTTTTTTTTTTTTTTTTCTTTTTTAGGAAATTAACTAGCAAGGCCTAACTAAATAGTAAGGAAAACTTAGAAAAATATAATACAAATGTCACTGGAAAAATATAATACAAATGTCACTGGAAAAATATAAAAGTGGATGGTGTAAGTCAATTGAGCAGTGGACAGTGTCAGTAGGGCAGTGGATGGTGTCAGGGATGCATCGATATCGGTATCTGTGCTGATACTGAGCATTTTCACGAGTACTTCTACTTGTGAAAATTCTCCTGATACCGACACCGATACTTTGCGGTGTGATGTGCGTCCATTCAAAATAAATGCAAATTGCACTACAAAGAATCGCATACAATTTGAACAGGAATGCGGTATGATTCCTGTCCGAATCGCATGCAGTTTCCCCGCACTGCTCCTGTGTAAACCCAGGCTGAAATCACTATGACAAGCCTGGGTTCACACAGGAGCGGTGGGGAATGTGATTTGGACAGAAATCGCACTGGATTCCTGTTCGAATTGCATGCAATTCATTTATTTTGAATGGACGCAAATAGCACCGCAAAGTATCAGTACACGGTTTCGTACTTGACTGAAAGGATCGTTACTCGTACTTGCTGATTTAAAAAACGATATCGGTGCAACCCTTGTGTCAGTAGTTTTTTCTTTGTATTTTTTATCTTTTACAAATTAATTTTTCAATTTTTTTTACAATTTTTTTTTTTAATAATTTTTTATTTATTTATTTTTTTTTTTAGCAGCTCTCTTGGGGGCTTTGGTAAAATATCAGAGGTCTAAACAGACCTCTGATATCCCACTTTAAAAAAAAAAAAAAAGGATATCGAGGGATGTTTTTACATTTTCAGCAGCCACGTTCTAGCTGTTTATATTTTTTTGGCCATTACAAAAAAGTCCCCAAATCTATTGAAAGCATAATAGGAGATTGAGGACACATTCCTCAATCTCCATCTCCGTAGAAAATGAATTAACAGGAAGAGCGCTGCACTGTCTCCCTGTTCATTCACAAAACGGAAGCATGGCAAACACAGTTTGAAGTATTACAGTGAGTGATCGGTATGGATCACTCACTGTGTTCATTCAGAAAAAGATGGAGCCAGTAAATTACAAATTTACTGGCCCCTTCTTTTTCTGAGTGAACACAGTTACAAATTTACTGGCCCCTTCCCCCACTTTCCATCATAAAGACCCCCCGCAGCAGCTGACGAGAGAGGAGGGGAAGCCGGCGGTGGTGCTGGGGGGGGAGCAGCAAAAGGAAGGGGAACCTGGACCGGAGGGGCGGCTTTTACAGGAACCGATCCCCTGTATTTTTCTCCTGTGGCAGAAGAATGCCAGCAGGAGGGAGAGGAGGAGAAGCAGGCTGCAGTGGCTGGGCCCCTCCCGCAGTTCTCCTTCCTGCTTAGGCTATGTACAGCACCAGTGATGATGTCATGCCTACCTTTTCAAGGGGGTTATCTGGCTTTGCAAAGGCATCTAGTACACACAACGTCGATTTTAATATCTTTTATGACTTTAAGAAAAAAGTAATATATTTAAATAAAATACCTTCAGCCCCTCTCCTGAGTTCTTCCCTGTGCAGCCCATCCAGGTACTGCACAGACTTACTGCTCATGCAGTGTTTAGCTTGCGCCTATCTAGCAAGGTTACTTTGCGGTATAAGCAAGGAAGCTTAGAACTCTGCAGTGTACAAATGTGCTTTTACTGAACAAAAATGCTGTACATTACAAAACAGTTACAATATTAGGAATACAGTACAAGCTACACAACATACCACAGAAAAACAGGTCTGCTTCAGTTGAATTATAGCGCAGATCCCGGACGAGCCCCCAATTGTTTTGCTTGCATTTATCTAGCAACATGCAAGCTCAGTCATTCCTATGGCAGGGGGCTGTCCTGCATGAAATTAAGCAAAAGCAAAGAGTGGGCCGAGCAGAGTTCCTGTGAAGCTGGAGCTGGACAAAGCTGGGACAGTTTTCTGGATAAGCTGTTGGCGCTGGTCAGTTAAGGGAACCAGGGTGACTGTAAGTATTATGGTAGGTGGTTACCACTCAGGGGTTGTAGGAAACAATATTAATCCGTTGTATTAGGATGTCAGAGCTTGCCCACAGATATATAAAAAAAATTGCAAACTTTAAATCTTTGTAGATGTTTTGTTTTTCACTATTAACCATAATAATTAAAACATGAACATTAGAAGTGTAGAGTCTCCGTGTTTAACATTAGTTTTCTCTTGACTTTTGTCACCAGTGTTGTGAAGCAATATATTCCAGTGTGTCCGGGCTAAAGGCTCATCTTGCCAACTGCAACAAGGTATACAGCATCCATTATAGTGATTTCATTGTCCTAATTATTGGTGGATGTAGTCAGCAAAAGGCCCCTGGTAGTTTTAGTTATAATATATATATATATATATATATATATATATATATATATATATATATATATATATATATATATATATATATATACACACAGTATCTCACAAAAGTGAGTACACCCCTCACATTTTTGTAAATATTTTATTCTATCTTTTCATGTGACAACACTGAAGAAATGACGATTTGGTACAATGTAAAGTAGTGAGTGTACAGCTTGTATAACAGTGTAAATTTGCTGTCCCCTCAAAATAACTCAACACACAGCCATTAATGTCTAAACTGCTGGCAACAAAAGTGAGTACACCCCTAAGTGAAAATGTCCAAACTGGGCCCAATTAGTCATTTTCCCTCCCTGGTGTCATGTGACTTGTTAGTATCACAAGATCTAAGGTGTGAATGGGGAGCAGGTGTATTAAATTTGGTGTTATCACTCTCACTCTCTCATAATAACTTACCCTCCCCCCAAAATAACTTACCTGAGCCCAATCTCGATCCAGCGCTGAGCTTGAGAGCAGCGACGCAGCTCTCTCTCTCCCTCCTCACTGAAGGGCTCCTGCTGCTTTCAGTCAAATCCAGTGACAAGGGAGCAGGGACAATGGGGGGGGCAAGGCCAAACCAAGCTCTGTGTGTCAATGGACACACACAGTGCGGCTCAGGATCAAGCCTGCAGGTGTGCCACCATAAGAAGCTGCTTTCTACGATAACACACAGAGAAGAGAAGGAGCCCAATGCACCAGCGGGGGAACCCAGAAGAGGCAGATCGGGGTTGCTCTGTGCAAAACCATTACACAGAGCAGGTAAGTATGACATGTTTGTAATTAAAGGAGAAGTACATAAAAAGCTCGCTTGGCTGTACTGCACTCTTGTGACCCGTTTTCAGCAGACAGCGGTCTGAAGCCGCTGTCGGCTGACGTCACAGAGCCGGTCCAGGCAGAGCCGGTCCAGGCTCAGGAAAGATCACGACCATATGATCGTGATCCGCCCACATGCCTGGACTGGCACCCGGCTCAGCCTCTCAGCGACCTGCTGGGAGCCTGAGCTGGCTGCTCCCTCCCCCCTCCACAGCCCAGCGCTCTCTGCTCACGGATTACTCAGTTTTCAGTCTTAAAGCCGGCAGGGAAAAGATGCAGCATCCACCTAGATAAGTATGATTACAAAAAAAAAAACATTCCCATACTTCTCTTGTCAAAAAACAACAACTTTACAGTCACTTTAAGTGTTGGAGTACTGACCCACTTTTAAAAATTGCGAGTTTCTGGACTGTCATTGCGATCTCACTAAGCAGTGAAAACAGGGAATGAGCATGACAACCAGGAAATTGACGATTTCTAAAAGAAATGTCAGCAGAAGACCAATTCTAACATCAAGCTTTGTATGTTTGCAATTGTGACTCTCTGTGAGTTTGGCCTCCAGCTGCTTTGTGTCTTGCAGGGTGAGTACTTAGTGGGCAAATACCGATGTCTCCTGTGCCAGAAGGAGTTCAGTTCTGAGAGTGGAGTGAAGTACCACATCGTAAAGACACACTCACAGGTGAGGAGGAAACTCTTTTATCCTATATATTCCCACTGACCATTCTATAGGCCAGATAACCTACCACTCTATTAGTAAAAGGCGGCTTGTAACAACTAGGCTGTGTTGGGTGTGACAGACCGCTTGGCCAGCTTGGCTGCTTCCGCCAAACAGTGCCTTCTGCCCTTCAAACCTTTGTAGCAGACCGAGAGCTAATACCAGCCCTTTTACCCCAAGCATCATACACAGACAAGATGTTGGGATAGGAACCTAAGGAATTACTTTTTATTGAACAGAATTACAGGTTTTTATACACTTGAAAGGTAGGGCAGTCACCACATGAAACCAAATATTACCCAAAACATCACACAATGGTTAGATAATGAGGTAAAGTTGACACAAGGCTAATCCCATCATGTAGGAACCTCTGGGGGCATTAGCCAACAGACAGAAACAATAGGTGACTCATTTAACTTAATTAACAATGAGGAAACACACATAGGAGGCACACTTTAGGAGAGACACACTTAACAAAAAACACTTAACACATTAGTAATCAGATTTTAGCGGGAGACCCCCCAGTATCAAATTGATTTGAGCTGACTACATGAAGATCTGCTCCGAAACCAGTCAATGCTGGTTCGGATATAGAGCAGTGGCGGCTGGTGCTCAAAGTTTTTTGGGGGGCGCAAAAAACAAATTGAAAAATTCTAAAAAAAAAAATCAATTGCAGTCTCACTGTGCCATCAAACGCAGCCACTGTGTCATCAATTACCGCCACTGTGCCATCAAACATAGCCACTGTGCCCATCAATTGCAACCACTGTAACTGTGCCCATCAAATGCAGCCACTGTGCCATCAATTGCAGCCACTGTGCTCATCAATTGCAGCCACTGTGCTCATCAATTGCAGCCACTGTGCTCATCAATTGCAGCCACTGTGCTCATCATTTGCAGCCACTGTGCTCATCATTTGCAGCCACTGTGCCCATCAAACGCTGCCACTGTGCCCATCAAACGCTGCCACTGTGCCATCCAATGCTGCCACTGTGCCATCCAATGCTGCCACTGTGATTCCCGCCCCTGCCCGCTCGCCATCTGCCCGGCACTTACCCTGTCTCATTGGGGCAGCGGGTGCCGGCGAGCAGTGTCTTCCATACGTCTTCTCCCCTCCATGCGTCTTCTCCCCTCCATGCGTCTTCTCCCCTCCATGTGTCTTCTCTCCTCCATGTGTCTTCTCCCGTCCTCCTCTCCTGCCGTCCTCTCCTATGATTGGACGCCTGATAGGCATCCAATCACAGCGCCTGACGTTTCAGCCAATCAGGCGACCGGTAACAGACCCGGCAACCTGATTGGTGATTAGAGAGTGACAGGAGAGGGGGGGCGGCGCTCCTGCACCCTTTATGGACGCACCACCACCGATATAGAGGCCCCAAATCTGTACCCAGGTCCTCCAGTTCCCAGAGTCTGTGTGTTTTGGGGAGACATGGACTTGAATCCAAAGTAAAACTACTCCAAAGGTCTCCCAAAGAATAGTGCCCTCTCAAAAGCCAGGGCCCATAGTCATTAGGCAAGAGGCTAGTAGCCTGCAGTCCCCTCCAAAAGCCCCTGTCCCGGTTGGGTCTGCCACATTGGGGTCAACACATGAGTGGTAATCACTTATGAGGGTCAGTGGTCTCCTTTACAGGCCACAGAGATGTTCTAGCATGTTTGAATAATTGTTGAAAAAGAACATTCGACATTTTCCTTTTACCTCCATAGTAAATTAGTCTGTCCCTTCACCGTGCATGCTTGGGGATAAAAAAAAATTAAAAAATCTACAATGGTAACTACTTGGAGCAGAGAACCAAACAAGCATATAAATGTCTCTCACTGTCAGTTGTTGGTGAGCAATCTGTTATTGTATGGCTAACTCAGAGCATAATAAAGTTGGCCGCACGCTAAGGATCTTGTAATCTAAAGTGTTTGTTTTGGTGATTGTTTCTCCACATATTCAGCTCTCATACCTTTTATACTCCTTATGAACCAGAGCAATGTGTTCATTTCTGTAATGGGACTGTTGATGTGGTGATGTGCTGAAAATTACAGTTTTAAAAAAAAATAGATAATTTTATATATAATTGTACCATATTCGACTTTTTAATGAATATCATAAATTTAAATTAATATAAAGTTATTGTCGGCCAATATCGGCACCTTTAGCGCGAGAAAAGCTCAAGAAAAATGCATCCCTTTAAATTCTATGTCTTCACACTGGTCCATTGCTCTTCCATTGTAGTGTAAGCCCGGTTTCATACTGTTGCGGTGTGGGACACCGCATGTAATTTGCAAAGGAATCACAGCACATTCCTGTGCGAATTACATACGGCGTCTCTGGGGTGAGATTTGAGCTATGGACTTGTATGGCTCAAATCGCACCGCATTCGCACCAAACTGGTGCAGGAGCCTTTTTTTTTGTCCACACCAGAATCGGATCGCATGGGTGTTCACATCCATACGATCCGATTCTGCAAATCCTGCTGCATTTTGCAAACTGATCGCGGGGTGTCGTTAACTTAACACACATTCAGCAAGCAGTTTGCATGGACGGGTTGCGATTTAGATGCAGTGCTGAATCCGCAGCGAATTCGCTGTGAATTTGCACCGGATCTAGTGTGAACCCAGGCTTAAAAATCTTGCTTGCTGCATTTTTGGTCATTTAAGACCAAAAACGCACTTCCCCGCTGAAATGCATTGTAAACGCAGCAAGAACGCATCAATAATGCACCCGTGTTAGGTTTTTGATCTGGTTTTTGAGTCACATGACCAATGAAAAACACACCCTAAACACAGTAAAATCATGGTAAAATCGTGACAAATATGCAGTAAAATCACAACAAAATTGCCATTATCGGCACACTTTTTTTGGAAAAATGACGAAAACAACATTTTCAACCGAGAAAATTGCGGTGCATCTCTAAACAATACATTATTGCACTGTATTACTCAAAGACACGTGCAGCCGATCTGCAAGTATTATTTTACTCTGCAGCTGCATTTTGACAGCCGTTCCTGGCAATTCTCGGCTGTCATTTTGACAGTAGGTAATTGCCAATAATAGAGGCGAAAGGGGGAGGCAACAGAAATGGAGGAGCACAAGTTGGGGGATTGAACGTAGAGGATACACCTTAGAATCAGTGTTGAAATTGAGTATAATATCAATATTAATCCCCTTTACGCCCCAATAACCCACATGTTTGGTGGCAAAAAGCTGGGCTTTAGGGCTCACATGCCCCACATATGCATCACTGGGTGGGCAATGTTTATGTGCTGGGAGGCCGCTCTCAGCACAAAGACCAAGCCTGCTTGAAAACATTGGTAGCCGGTGGGACTGGCTTCTGATCATGTGACAACTAATCACAGTGGTCACATGATCGTCGATCCTTCTCACCCCCTTGGTGTTAAGTACTTTTAAAAGGTATGCCAGGGTGGGCAGGAAAGGGGTTAAGCCATTCTGGGCAAGAATCTTCAGATTGTATTACTCAAAGATACCTGCAGCTGATCTGCAACTGTTATTATACACAGCAGCAGCAGCTGCATTTTGACAGCTGCTCCTCTTATGTAATACATTGCAATTTAAAATAGGTAACTGCTGATAATAGAGGCGAAAAGGGGAGGCAACAGGAAGAGAGGAGCTGAATGTACTGTAGGAGATAGAGCTTAGGAGATACACCTTAGAATCATTATTTAATTTGAGTGTAGGTCATTAATATTTAAACCCTTTACACCCAAGTAGCCTATACGTGTGGCGGCAAAAAGCTGTGCTTTGATGCACACACGCCGCACATTTACATTGCTGGGTGGGCAATGTTTATGTGCTGGGAGCGCGCACTCAGCACAAAGACCAAGCCTGCTCAAAAACATTGGAAGCCGGTTGGACTGGCTTCCAATCATGTGACCACTGACAACCAATCACAGTGGTCACATGATTGTCAATCCTTCCCACCCCCTGGGCATTAAGAACTTTTAAAGGGTGGACAGGAAGGGGCTAAGCCAGTCTAGGCAAGTCATTTTGTATGGTACTCAAAATTTTTAGGGGGGGCGCAGACAAACTGAAAAACACTGAAAAAAAAACATCAATTGCATCCTCACTGTGCCATCAATTGCAGCCACTGCACTCATAAAATGCAGCCACTTTGCCCACCATATGCAGCCACTGTGACAATCATATGCAGCCATTGTGCCCATCATATGCAGCTTCTGTGCCCACCATATGCAGCTTCTGTGCACATCATATGCAGCCTCTGTGCCCATCATATTCATCTTCTGTGCCCACCATATGCAGCTTCTGTGCCCATAATTTGCAGCCACTGTGACCCCCTCCCCCCCCACCGCTCGCCCAACATAAGACCGGCACGTACCCCATCCGGTTGACGGCAGCAAGCTGTGAGATGAGCAGGTGATGGCTCCTGCATCCTCCATGGTTCCCGTGCATCTCTTCCTCCATTCCGGATTGTTGGGTCCTCTCCTCCTGTGTCAGCAGCGGCGACGGAGGAGTAGGATCCTCCGGCTTCCTCCCCTGTGTGTCTCTTCCACCAAAGCAGAATGCCCGGCACTTTGGCCAATCAGGAAACAGGTCTCACTAACCTGCCTCCTGATTGGCGGGGAGGCACTGTGGTGCACTGAGGTGTAAAAATAGCGAAAATAACTTTGCTATGGTCACACAACAGGGTGGGATCAGGGCGCACTCTCTGCGCCCCAAGCCCACCCTTTTTTGAAGCCTGTTAGAGCCTCAGGCTCTAATCAGGTGCTTAAAAAAAACAAAACACCCCCTCCCACGCTGCCATAGGAGTCCATGTGTCTGGTGTCCTGAAAGGGGCCGGGCGCATGGATCGGGAGGCGGCGGCAGGGATTGGGGCGGCGGCGCCCATGCGCCCACAATGCACGGGCCCCCCCTGGTGGCACTGGAAGAGAAAATTAAACTATCCTTCCTACTGAAAGGAAGAAATAACACCTCCTACAGATGTCCCATAGTTGTGTTGTCATAGTGCAGTGCCTAAATCCTTTTGTATTCCCAGAACTGGTTCCGGGTTTCTGCCGTCTCTTCAGCTGTTAAAGGGAAAAGAAAGCAGAACTTCTCCTCTAGCAAGTCGGCAATGGAAGTGACCGGCAAGAAGAAAATGAGGAAGATAGAGGAGAAACGCTTGGTCTGTTCCACCCCTACTGTCACATCCCTGGACAAAGAGACTCTGATTGCACTGAATACACACTCTAACACAGCAACAGGTAGCGTTATCGCCAATGCACATAATGTGGAGCCCCTGGAGAAAGTCGCCACCTTTAAGAGAGGGAAATAACAGAATATGATGCATGGCACCAATACCAGAATCCAGTTTTGTAGCCTTCAGAAAATTGCGTTTCCGAGGCTTTTTACACTGATGCACTTCTTGCCACCTTGCACAGGACCAAATAAGATTGATATAAATATCGCTCTACAGATTTATAACCTGGATAGAGAAATAAGAAGATGTAAATGATACTGTCAATATTATATTTTAGACTGTGGGAAAGGATGCCGCAGTCCTTTCTGGATAAGCGGCAGTTGAGAAGTCTCATGAGCAATTCTTCGACGGTTCCATCAGAGGAACCCAAACTTGGGTTACCACCGATGATTGTGACTGTTTGAAGGGCTCAGAAATGAGCACAATAATCAGGAGAACCATTGGCTGAGTAGACATAGTCTCTATTGCTGGACTGAGAGAGTGTATGTGGACGTCTGCGACCATCCTGTCATAAAGCAAAACACCTGTGTGGTCAAGCTTTGATAGAAGCAGTCATGCCATGACTGGTGTGCGTATATCTGAGGCAGTAAAGCTCAATCTCTTCCCCCTATAGTCTATCCCGAGCTAGTATGGGGTAAATAAGTCATGTAGTGGCTTTCTAATATAAGAGAACCTGTGACAACTGGACTTATGCATGAATCAGAATACAAAGCCCTAAATTATAACAGCTGTGCATACTTGCATATGAAAGATGTATTCTTTCACCTTTATGTATCTTTCTTTTGTTTTGAATTTGACTCTTTAGCTTGATGTGCAGCCATCAGTTGATGTCTGGCTATTGCTGCCCTGTCATTTGCATGGCATCACACACTGTCTCCCAGCTTCTAGGTTTGCATAACAGTGTCAAGTGAAAGAAAAAAACTATTTTAAATTGTCGGGGCTGTGTTATTTGATGCTGTTATGCAAACTCAGGAGTTGAGCAACCTAATGAAGCTGAATGCACATGCTCCACCTCTCTCCTAAAGGACATCTCCTCGCTCTGTCTGCTTATCATACGCACAATGCAAACCCTTCCTGGCAGCTGGGACTTGGGAGTTCTACAGGTGAAGGAGGAGCTTTTGCCGCATTTGAGTCAAGCATCTTACTGCAAAGAAGTTCCACATACTGTACATCCTTGTGTTTTCCTGCCATGTGGTTGCAGCACAGTGTATTTTAAATGCCTTTTACTATTCATCCCTAGGGAAGCTGCAACAAGCATAATATGAAATGAAATATGAATGTGCAGTCCAGTAGGCACCAGTTCAGCAAGCATAGGCAAGTGCAGTCTACTTCTTCCACTACAGGTGGTGCTCAACCACAGCGGCATTGCAGAGGGAGAGAAAGTCAAGAGGAACATGGTTCCCCGTGATTCTTGGGTCACTGGGGAAGCTATCCGATTGGATGCTGGTGCCCCATGTGACTCTGGTGACCATCTTGGGTTGGGCAGAGTCAATTTAAGACCCTGGCTCCCAGACTTGCTGCACATTTGACTTGTGGGCAGTATAGGGATAGGTCACCTGTCTGTCAGGGAAAGTTTTAGCAGCAGGGAGAGGTTCCAGACGAGCAGGGAAAGAGCAGGGACAATCTATCCCATCCACATTCCCCCCTTGGGACAGGCACTGACAATGCACCTGAGACCCACTGTGGAACTGTTCACAGCAACATTCTGTTAATGCGCGCGGTTGGGTTATCTTGCCGCTGGGTAGTTGTGCTTTGTTGAACTTTATTTACAGTTCTGTTTCTGCAACTGGACTGTTTACTGCCGCCGCATCACGCTGCACCTCCCCCACACAGGGACCAGATAAATTTCGATCAGTGTGTGGCCGTCCTCTTTCTCTCTCACCCCTCTCTGTATCTCCCACTCTCTCCCCCCCCCCTTCTCTCTCTTCCCCCCCCCTTTTATGCGAGCATAGAGCACCACATTGTGGGGGTAGGAAGCACCATTTTGACTGACAGAAAATTGTATTTTAAGGTATTTTTACAGGACAATAAAGAGATAAAATGGTAGGAAACTCCAATTAGACTTCCAGTAACCCACATGGATACACTTTTACTAGTAATAATTTAGGATTGCATATTCTTTCTTGCATAAGCCCAACGTGACTGGTTCTCTTTAAAATCCTTGCTAGCGTAGCTGTGCATAGATCGTGTGTAAGCATGGGCAGGTCTTGGTACTGCAATCAAAATTCCACCCGCAAACAAGAGGGTCATGTGGTGCCTCATAGGCCATGCTGCATGACCATTGGGAGCCTTGCCCATAGTAGCCCAGATCAGATGTCAGTCTTAGGTCAGCGGCACAGGCACTGCTAGCTGACCATTGACCAGCAGGAGTGCTCCAACGGACCTTGTCCAATCGCGATCAGGCGGGTCTTGGTGACCGTTTTTCCCTACATTTCTTGTCCGAGGAGTAAGGTTAATCCTCCCAAATAGGGACAGAGGCAACAAAAATTAGACTGGAGTTGGGCTTTAAAAAAATAAGATGGAAACCCTATAGGGATTTTCTTTTTTTAATAGACAAAGGGGGAAAGTCATCCAACAGAAAGGCAAAATTAAGGAAAACATTTATACTGGTGAATACTGCACTTATTCTGCATTTCTCACTAAAAGCTTCTTGTGGAGTTGCACTTTAAAACAGAAAGTAAATATAATGACAATATATCAGATTGCAGTACATACAGGGGTTTGCTAGCCACAAAAAGGATGTAAATTCTTTATTCAGTGCGATTTAGATTTTTATGATATATTTAATTTATATATTCAATAAGCACTTATTAATTAGTCAGTAAGGGTCATTTACTAACTTAAAAGTGCTGAGTCGGCAGGCGCCAGGAGGTGGGCACAGCCCTGACCCAGAATACGGCGCTGTGTCCTGGCGGTCCTTTTTGATGTTTGTAAATGAGCCTTGGTGAGTAGTCTGTTCTCAGGAGACAGCTGCACATAGTAAATAGGTTGATGTTACTGCACCTACTGAAAATAATTTACTGTTTCAAAAAAGGCGAGGTCAGCCATTTAACGTGAGACTGTGGAAGAAGCCATATTGTGACTGCAGGTTATTGGTCCAATAGGATTCAGCGATAATACAAAATCTTTGTACAGTGCTGTGGAATATGGTGGTGCTATGTAAATAAACAATATCGCCGATGTGGTGATAGGCTGTACTCTCAGTGATGTCACTTGTCTCTAGTGAATTGATAGGCTGTATTCTCATTGAGGTTACTGGTCTGTAGTAAATGGATAGGCTGCATTCCCATTGAGGTCACCGATTTCTAATGAATTGATAGGCTGTATTCCCATTGAGGTTACTGGTCTCTAGTGAATAGATAGGCTGCATTCCCATTGAGGTCACTGGTCTCTAGTGAATGGATAGGCTGCATTCCCATTGAGGTCACTGGTCTCTAGTGAATTGATAGGCTGCATTCCCTTTGAGGTCACTGGTCTCTAGTGAATTGATAGGCTGCATTCCCTTTGAGGTCACCGATTTCTAATGAATTGATAGACTATATTCCCATTGAGGTTACTGGTCTCTAGTGAATGCATAGGCTGCATTCTCATTGAGGTCACCGATTTCTAGTGAATTGATAGGCTGTATTCTCATTGAGGTCACCGATTTCTAATGAATTGATAGGTTGTATTCCCGTTGAGGTCACTGGTCTCTAGTGAATGGATAGGCTGCATTCTCATTGAGGTCACTGGTCTCTAGTGAATGGATAGGCTGCATTCCCATTGAGGTCACTGGTTTCTAATGAATAAATAGGCTGCATTATCAGTGATGTCACCAGTCTCTAGTGAATGGATAGGCTGCATTCCCATTGAGGTCACTGGTCTCTAATGAATGAATAGGCTGCATTCTCATTGATGTCACCAGTCTCTAGTGAATGGATAGGCTGCATTCTCATTGAGGTCACTGGTCTCTAGTGAATGAATAGGCTGCATTCTCATTGAGGTCACTGGTCTCTAGTGAATGAATAGGCTGCATTCCCATTGAGGTCACTGGTCTCTAGTGAATGAATAGGCTGCATTCTCATTGAGCTCACTGGTCTCTAGTGAATGGCTAGGCTGCATTCCCATTGAGGTCACTGGTCTCAAGTAAATGCATAGGCTGCATTCCCATTGAGGTTACTGGCCTCTAGTAAATGGATAGGAAACAGTCTCAGTGATGTCACCAATCTCTAGTGAATGGGTAGGCTGCATTCCCAGTGATGTCACTGGTCTCTAGTGAATGGATAGGCTCCAAAATGTCTATCTTCACTTAAAGATTGACAGTGATTAAACATTTTCTCCATCATTGCTGAGTCTAAATGGCTGACCTAGACGCATTTATTGAAACTCGCATAGATGCTTCCTTTGCACACGTCTGTACACAACATTTACATTTTATGCACATATTTACCTTCGTATACGGCTAGACTTACAGACACCTGTAGAAATATATGTGTGTAGGTGCCTACAGCATAACAAAGCTTAATATACAGGACTAGCCTATGTTATGGTTTAATTCCGTAGTACGTTTGCTGATTACTGACTGTTCTTTGTCATACTTTATCTGTCATGTAGCAGCTGGCTTCATATTACAATAAATTCACATGATTTAATATTGTAATGTTTCTGAGTGCTTTGGTTCCTTAATATGAAGACTGAATTAACACCCAATATCCCCATACCAGCCTGGCAGTTGGAATGGGGGTTTTTACTATGTATTTATAATTTGGAAAGACATTTGCTGTCTATTCAGCTCTGAAATTTCAGAATAATACATATCTGTATAATTATATTTCTTTTACAAAAGGTTATTTTCTCCAAAATACGACGACAGTGGATACCATAGGTGTACATTCCATTTGTATGTTGTACAAAATGAGAGCAAGCATGTAAATTGCAAAAAAAAGGTATGCAAGATACACTCTAACATACATATCAGCCATTCTCAACCTTTTTACCCAAGAGGAAACTTTGAAAGAATTCTCAGGTCTCGAGGAACCCATGCAAAAATGTAATTCATCAAAGGTCAGTAGGAAGAATGTCCTTTCTATTGGTGGTCAGTAGGAAGAACTAAATTCTTACAGTGTTGGTCAGAATGCCACACACAGCGAAATGTTCATTTGTGTCATACCACTGGTTCTGCCAAGTGGCACTGGACCTGGAACCATGGAGGCACCATAATATGGCAGGTCAATAAGCCACAGCTCAAGGAACCCCTAACAACCTCTGGAGGAACCCTAGGGTTTTACAGAGCCCTGGTTGAGAATCCCAGATCTATATACATAAAAAGAGACAGTAAGCTGGTTGCTAACATGGCGATAACAGGAATAGGTAACAAAATGGGAGAAAGGGTCAAGATATTGGATCAACCCAAGGATGAGCTTTGGTATGGAGATCACCCTCTGCACCAATCTAGAATGTCTGTTATTGATAAAGGGTGGCAATATTTATAAAATGATGGTGATCCACGTAGCATCATGAAGGATGGGGAGGGTAGTTTAGGGAGCATGCTAGGTATAAGAATGCGAAGGAAAAAAAACACCAGGTTAGGTAATGGGGATCTCAAGGGTGGGGGATTGGTATTAGAGGAGGAAAGAATGGGGGGGGGGGGCTGTAAGGAAGTAAAAAAAGGAAAGGAACAAGAGAAGGGGGACTCAGCTCAGCCTATCCAAATCCGATTATCAAACACAAGGTTTCTTAACCTGGGTTCCATGGATCCCTAGGACTCCTCCTGAGGTTGCTAGGGGTTCCTTAAGCAATCAGCAATTTATACCTCTCAGATAAGTTCCCACTGACACCATTGATCTTTTTAGCCATCTGTAAGGGAGGTAATTCTTCCCAATGACCACAAGTGTAAGGAGCATTCTTGCCACTGACCATCACACTAGGGTTCCTCCAGAGCTTGTGGGGTTCCTTAAGCAATCTGCAATTTTTTCTTCTCAGGTAAGTTCCCACTGACCATCACATTAATGCCATGAGTTGTAGGTATAGTCAATTTTAGTAGAGGTTCCCCTAGATTGGAACATTTTTTCAAGGGTTCCTTTGTGTTAAGAAGTTTGAAAAAGGCTGCCCTAACACATTAGGGAGAGTAAAGATCTGTCTAACCTAACGGCATGGTTAATTTCTAGCCAGGGAGACCATGGGGTTGATTTACTAAGGGCAAATAGACTGTGCACTTTGCAAATACCCAATCGTGTGCAAGGAAATTGTAAAATACAGCCTTTTTGCTTGCATATTATTGGATGATGGAATTCAGCAGAGCTTTTCCCCATTTATTAAGCTCTGGAGCAACTGCTCTCGCAGAGTGCAAATGCACTTTGCAAAGTGCACAGTCTATTTCCCTTTAGTACATCAACCCCCATGTTTTCAGAAATTTGAGATGAGTATCATTCAATATGGATATTTGTAATTTTCAATAAATTTATATTTTTATACTGTTATATCTTCTCCATTGTTTTTTAGCCTAGAAAGTCTGCTTCCCTGGTAATACTCAGTACTACCTTATGTTGTATTATCATTCAATATGGATGTAAGTTGTGCACCATGGTATCCATTATCAATTGCTTCACGTCCATGAAGATTCGGGAAGGTTGTTTCTATGCCTTATCAATTGTTTAGCGGGTAGCTAAGAAGATAAAGGTAACTGCTTTCTGCTCACCTTTAGTGAGAACAGAGACTTGTCTATGCAGTGTGATGGGCTCGGGAGCGCGCCCACATGTGTCCCCATAGCATAGGGCTTTATTATAAGAGCACACTTATAAGAAGAGCAGAGAGCGCACCGAAAGAAGAGCATTGCAGAGAGCAGGTAAGCTTAACATATTTTTTATTTTAGGAAAAAAAAACAATTTGGAACTACTTGAAGCAGCTAATCATTAATAGGTACAGAACTTAAATTCCTTTCTTTTAAGGCTTTGTCCACTTTTGCAGCTTTTTTTCGGAAGAAACATATTGACATTTTTTGGAATAGAAGCGAACGCTACACCACTGCACCCTGCACCCTATAAACATACTGAGGGGAATTTACTAAGATTGGAGCAGCAACCAAGCAGCTTCTATCTTTCATTTTCGAAGCTCAGCTGATCAAGCTGAAAGTGGTTCTAAAGCCGTAAGCCCCCCTCTTCCTGAGCCTGATCCGATCCAGCGATATTCACGAGAGCTCTCGCTGCTGTCACCCTCCTCCTGGGGCAGAGTGATAGCAGTGGGAGTCATTTGCTCCCACTGCTATAAATGAAATGCTTTGCTGAGTAAGCTGGGGGCGGGGCCGAGTCGCCCGCTCTGTGTCAATAGACACAGGCAGGGCGGCTCGGGAGAGCGAGCACACACAGGAGCCCCCATGGAAAGCGGCATTCCATGAGGGCACTTGCCAAAGAGGAGGAGCCTGGAGCGCCAACGGGGGATCCCAATAGAAGAGGATTGGGGCTGCTCTGTGCAAAACCATTACACAGAGCAGGTAAGTATGACATGTTTGGTTTTTTTTTTTTAATAAAGCTTCAATGTCGCTTAAGGTTAGAAGCTGATTGGTTACTATGCACAGCTGAACCAGATTCTGTCTGCTCCAGCTTTAGTTAAAGGGGAAGTACAGCCAAAGCTCGTTTGGCTGTACTTCTCCTATGGATCACAGGAGTGCAGTTCGTTCTGCACTCCTGTGACCCATTTTCAGCAGACAGTGGGCTGAAGTCCGCTGTCTGCTGACGTCACAGAGCCTGTCCAGGCTCTGGCAAGATCACGACAATGGATTTGGGATCCACCCACATGCCTGGACTGCAGACATCCCAACCTGCAAAAACTAATTTTAGGGAGGTGGCAAACTCATTTCAGGGAGGTGATGCTTCACGCCAGCGCCAACCCCTGTCGACTTAGCACAGATCAGGACATGGGCACACAGAAGCACCTGGGGTGGACGGAAGGGAAGGAGGGGCCAGCGGGGAGGAGCATGCAACAAGAGGTTTAATGACAGTCTCTTTGCAGGGACCAGATCTACCCGTCAACTAGCTGAGATTGACGGGTGGATCGCAGTCATGGGGACCCCTATTGGAAACGTGCCACCTTATCAGTGCCTACCAGCACAGCCTCAAGGTGTTCACCAGCAGATCACTATCGGCTCTCTCCCGCCCCCTCCCCTGGCAACAGACAGAAGACTCAGCTCGAGTGGCCGCTGCGGCCGTACACCATTCGGCCGCTCGCGCTGCTCTGTCTGTGGCTGAGTGACAGGCCCAGCCGGGAGATAGCCCGGCGTTCGCGGGTGTCTGAGAGCCTGCAGTCAAATGCGGGAGACTTGGGATATCTGAGACTGGCACCCAGCTCAACCTCTCACCTAGCCGTTGAGAGCCTGAGCCGGCCGCTCCCGCCCCCTCCACAGACCAGTGCTCCAGTGTGCGTGAGGGGGGGCAGAGCAGAAAACGGTGACTGACAGCAGCTCTCTGCTCACGGAGCCCTGAGAGCCGAGAGATCGGCTGAGTTTGATCGCTCGGTTCTCAGTGTTAGAGCAGCGGAAGACAGATGCAGCATCCACTTAGGGAAGTATGATTCTGAAAAAAAAAACATACCTCTTTCAATTCCTCCCAATGTATTATAATTCCTGTAGTAAATAACCCTATGTTCAGTGTGTGTGTGTGTGTAGTGTACCCCACCATAGATGTACTATGATTAATACAATATAGACCCACATGCCCTATATTACAGTCCAGTTGGCCTTGTTATATCTATGAGGCATATGTGCACTATAAATTCTCCTTTTACTATGTAGATCCCTGCGTTCTGTCTCTATGGTTAGTATACATAATGTTAGAAAATTGCATTATAATCCATATATCATTGTTAGGCTTGGGTTCACTGTTTCCCTCTCTGTCATTCAAGATATATTATGTTCCTTCTGTTTGGAAACTTGTGGTCATGTTATAGGTAGTAAAATGTCCTGTAAGAAATTCCTGTCCATGTCATGTCTATGAGGGGTATACAAAATAATCTAGTGCCCATGCCATGTCGCAGGGATAGAGAGGGTATAAAAGGGGGAGGGGTATGCCTATATATCAAGAATAATGTACAAGTGAATGTGAGAGATGACATCACCAAGGGAGCTAGGGAGGAGGTGGAATCCTTATGGGTAGAGCTCCAAAGGGGTAAAGCTAAGGGGAAAATAATTCTGGGAGTATGCTATAGGCCCCCTAACCCCCAATAACTTCTCCGCAGGATGTGCAAACCTTGCAAGAAGATTTGAACAAATGAATGGGGTGGGCAACTACATGGCAAATGAGGTTTAATGTAAAATAATGCATTTGGGTGGCAAAAATATGAATGCAATCTATACACTTGGGGGGGAGAACCTCTGGGGGAATCTAGGATGGAAAAGGACCTGGGGGTCCTAGTAGATGATAGGCTCAGCAATGGCATGCAATTCCAAGCTGCTGCTAACAAAGCAAACAGAATATTGGCATTAAAAATGGGATCAACGCCAGAGATAAAACGATAATTCTCCCGCTCTACAAGACTCTGGTCTGGCCTCACCTGGAGTATGCTGTCCAGTTCTGGGCACCAGTCCTCAGGAAGGATGTACTGGAAACGGAGTGAGTACAAAGAAGGGCAACAAAGCTAATAAAGGGTCTGGAGGATCTTAGTTATGAGGAAAGGTTGCGAGCACTGAACTTATTCTCTCTGGAGAAGAGACGCTTGAGAGGGGATATGATTTCAATTTACAATTACCGTACTGGTGACCCCACAGTAGGGAGAAAACGTTTCAGCGGAAGGGAGTTTAATAAGATACGTGACCACTCATTAAAATTAGAAGAAAATAGGTTTAACCTTAAACTATGTAGAGGGTTCTTTACTGTAAGAGTGGCAAGGATGTGGAATTCCCTTCCACAGGCGGTGGTCTCACTGGGGCAGCATCGATAGTTTAAAAAAACTATTAAATATGAGCACTTGAACGACCGCAACATACAGGGATATACAATGTAATACTGACATATAATCACACACATGGGTTGGACTTGATGGACTTGGGTCTTTTTTCCACCTCACCTACTATGTAACTATGTCTATGAGGGGTATACAATGTAATCTAGTGTCCATGCCATGTCTATGAGGGGTATACAATATAATCTAGTGCCCATGCCATGTCCATGAGGGGTATACAATACAATCTAATGCCTATTCCATGTCTATGGGGAAGAATACAATATAAGCTAGTGTCCATGCCATGTCTATGAGGGGTATAAAATATAATCTAGTGCCCATGCCATTTCTATGGGGGGGGCTAAACAATATAATCTAGTGCCCATGCCCTATCTATGAGGCGTATACAATATAATCTAGAGACCATGCCATGTCTATGGGTGGGGGGGTATACATTGCATACCATTGTTTACCCCCCCACCCATAGACATGGCATGGTCTCTAGATTACATTGTATACACCTCATAGACATAGCATGGGCACTAGATTATATTATTTACCCCCCATATAGACATGGCATGGGCACTAGATTATATTGTATACTATACAATATAATCTAGTGACCACGTCATGTCTATGAGGGGTATACAATATAATCTAGTGCACATGCCATGTCTATGGGAGGTACACAATATAATCTAGTGCCCATGTCACGTCTATGAGGGGTATACAATATAATCTAGTGCCCATGCCATGTCTATGAGAATTATACAATATAATCTAGTGCCAATTTCATGTCTATGAGGGGTATACAATATAATCTAGTGGCCATGTCATGTCTATGGGGGTATACAATATAATCTAGTGCCCATGCCATGTCTATGGGGGGATACAATATAATATATTGCCCATGCCATGTCGATGTGGGTATACAATATAATCTAGTCCCCTTCCCATATCTATGAGGGGTATACAATATAATCTAGTGCCCATGTCATGTCTATGAGGGGTATACAATATAATCTAGTGCCCATGCCATGTCTATGAGAATTATACAATATAATCTAGTGCCAATTTCATGTCTATGAGGGGTATACAATATAATCTAGTGCCCATGTCATGTCTATGGGGGTATACAATATAATCTAGTGCCCATGCCATGTCTATGGGGGGATACAATATAATATATTGCCCATGCCATGTCGATGTGGGTATACAATATAATCTAGTCCCCTTCCCATATCTATGAGGGGTATACAATATAATCTAGTGCCCATGTCATGTCTATGGGGGGTATACAATGTAATATAGTGCCCCCTTCATGTCTACAGGGGTATACAATATAATTTAGTGCCCATGCCATGTCTGAGGGGTATACAATATAATCTAGTGCCCATGTCATGTCTATTCAGGGTACGTTATGCAATATAATCTAGTGCCCATGTCATGCCTATGAGGGGTATACAATATAATCTAGTGCCCATGCCATGTCTATGTGGGTATGCAATATAATCTAGTGCCCATGCCATGTCTATGAGGTTATACAATATAATCTAATGTCCATGCCATGTCTATGGGGGTATACAATATAATCTAGTGCCCATGTCTTGGTGGGGGGGGGGGGTATAAAACATGGTATGATAACATACTACTACAATTATTATTTGGTAACAGTGACTTTTAGTATCTCGGTCACCATGGTGACTCATCTAACAATCCTGCTTAGAGACGCTCGGAGCCGCGGGTTCTGCCGGGAGTTGTAGTCCGGCGGGGAGAGGCGCGCCGCGTGAGCTGCTGGAGGAGGCGCCAACTTGGAACTACAGTTCCCGGCATCTACAGTCCTACCTGTGACGTCATTCCCGGAAATGGCGGAGGATGGGAAGGAGGCTGAGAGGTGAGAGAAACCCGGGACTTTAGGGGGTGTTACTATGGAAACAGGCTAGTCTGGCTGGTGGTTTCTATGGCAGCCTGGTGACTGCTGTATGGAGACAGGCGTAGGCCTGTGTGCTGGGCCCTGAGGTGTCTGTCCTGTCAGTGATGGATGCCATGGGCTCTGTGGGAGGTCAGTGTCCTTACTTGGTGTTCACAGGACCATACCAACCCCAGCCTGAGCAGAGTAATGGAGGGGGAGGGGGGCTAATTTCTGGCTGTGTTACTTCATGAAGACATCTTCTCAGTGGACAGGAAAATGGAAACCCCCTTGAAGCCCAGCAAAGGACCACACTGGGTCCTGGTAACGCCAGCCAATGCTTTATTGCACTACAAGGCCCCAATCACACCTTCTCCGGCAGAAACACCTCTAAAATGTGCCTCACAGTCATTATTTCTTAATGGCACCCCAATGGCGGTCAGGAGACACGTGACAAAATTTGCATTACAAAAATGCGCAAAGCTCACCACCAAAACAAGTGCAGGAACTACTTTGGCGTGTTTGTCACACATAGGGCAGAGACAAACATGCCAAAACAAAAAAAAATAATAATATAATGCTTTGTGCAGGTGTGAAGGCCCCCCAAGTCTAGGTTCACACTATTGCAAGTACGGGAATGCTTGTAAATCGCACGCCTTCCCACACCCGCAGCCGACACATGGGGTTCCATTAATCCTTATGTATTTTTATTTCAACGTGTTATTGGGTGTGCAAAACCATATGGTGCAATAGCCTCATGCAGTTTCCGTTCAGATGCCCTGTGAGGGCATTTTGGATTAAGGTTTGGGGACCCTTCCCTGCACTTCCCACAGGTCAAGCAGCCCATTCTAATGAACAGGTTGCTGTACTTGTGCATTCACGGTATGCAGGAAACGCAAAGATGTGAACTTAGACTAAGTGACCTGGAGCCCCCTGGTGTTGGAGCCCCCTGGTGTTGGAGCTAGGCTCTGTTTGTTATTTTCAGTAATAAAAGTAAAGTTTGAAAAGAAAATGTAGTGCCTCCTACATTGTTGGTCAGAAGGAAAAAGAGTTCCCTACATGTTTTGGTCAAAAGGAGAAGGGTTCCCTACATTGTTGGTCAGAAGGAGAAGGGTTCCCTACATTGTTGGTCAGAAGGAGAAGGGTTCCATACATTGGTGGTCAGAAGGAGAAGAGTTCCCTACATTGGTGGTCAGAAGGAGAAGAGTTCCCTACATTGGTGGTCCGAACGAGAAGGGTTCCCTATATTGGTGGTCAGTAGGATAAGGGTTCCCTACATTGTTGGTTAGAAGAAGAAGGGTTCCCTACATTGGTGGTCAGAAGGAGAAGGGTTCCATGCATTGGTGGTCAGAAGGAGAAGGGTTCCCCACATTGTGGTCAGAAGGAGAAGGGTTCTCTACATTGCGGTCAGAAGGAGAAGGGTTCCCTACATTGTGGTCAGAAGGAGAAGGGTTCCCTATATTGGTGGTCCTGAGGAGAAGGGTTCCCTACATTGGTGGTCCGAAGGACAAGGGTTCCCTATATTGGTGGTCAGTAGGAGAAGGGTTCCCTATATTGGTGGTCAGTAGGAGAAGGGTTCCCTACATTGTTGGTTAGAAGGAGAAGGGTTCCCTACCTTGGTGGTCAGAAGGAGAAGGGTTCCATGCATTGGTGGTCTGAAGGACAAGGGTTCCCTATATTGGTGGTCAGTAGGATAACGGTTCCCTACATTGTTGGTCAGGAGGTCAAGGGTTCCCTACATTGGTGGTCAGAAGGAGAATGGTTCCATGCATTGGTGGTTAGAAGGAGAAGGGTTCTCTACATTGGTGGTCAGAAGGAGACGGGTTTCCTACATTGGTGGTCAGAAGGAGAAGGGTTCCCTACATTGGTGGTCAGAAGGAGAAGGGTTCCCTACATTGGTGGTCAGTAGGAGAAGGGTTCTGTACATTGGTGAGGAAAGTGTAAAATAGCACTGGACCTGTACACAGGGGCGGCACGACTTGCAGGTCGCCTCACCGAGGCGACCTGCACACGACTTCCACGGCGACTTGCAAAACGACTTCTGTATAGAAGCCTATGCAAGTCGCCTCAAGTCTCCCCCAAAGTAGTACAGGAACCTTTTTCTAAGTCGGAGCGACTTGCGTCGCTCCTATTAGAACGGTTCCATTGTACAGAACGGGAGGCGACTTGTCAGGCGGCTAGGTCGCCTGACAAGTCGCCCCTGTGTGAACTGGCACTTAGGGCTAACTCCCTGGAATTGCTATCTTAAAGTATAGATGTTGATGTGAATGATCTGGCAGGCAGCTTTTACATCCCAGAAGATCTCTACGGACTTCTTCGCTTGTAATGTAATGCAACAAAAATTGGATTCTGAAGCACAACACCACTGCTAAGAGGTCCAGATACAGCTTTATTCCAGTAGGTCAGGGCATCAATACAAAAAGTAACCAACAAAAAGTAACCAACACTTTTCAGGGAGTCCAAAGCCGCGTACACACGATCGGATTTTCCGGTGGGAAATGTGTGATGACAGGCTGTTGGCAGAAAATCCAACCGTTTGTACGATCCATCGGACAATTGTCGATTTTTCCACAGACAAATGTTGGATGGCAGGCTTTAAAATTTTTCGCCAACAAATGTCTGTTGTCGGATTTTCCGAGCGTGTGTACACAAGTCTGTCGGACAAAAGTCACAAGTACAAACACGCATGCTCGGAAGCAAGGACGAGCCGGAAGCGGTCAGTTTTGTAATCTAGCGTTCGTAATGCAGAATTAACATTCGTGACTCGGCAAATTATGAAGTCTCGAAATGCAGCGCACAATTCTCTTCTTCTTTAATTCGATAATAATGAAGCTGCTTTGCTGGTGATACTGATGGAGTTATTGCAAACAAATTTTCAAAGGCTTTTTTTTCTAGTGATATCAAGAATAATATTATTATGCTTTGTTATTTTCCACAACACCATTATCCTGTAGTTTTTAAGATCAAAGATACAACTATGTTGGTTTCCCTTGTTAATTTTACATTGTATTTTTTAAAATGTATCTGCCTACTCCCAAACTGTCATTTGAAGTAAAACACATCGCCAAGTATTATTCTACACAATTTTTTTTATTGTGCATTAAAAATAGAAAACAAATAAAATTAGACATGCTATCTGCCAATAGAACTTAACCAAAAAGTGCATTCTATGCATCCAAAAATATAGAAAATATACCAAATCATTATTTAACCAAAAAATAAAATAAAAGCCTCATGCATGTGTCCTACTTCTTAATATAGGGGGTCACCAATGCCAAGATTTGGAGAAAGCAGGGGTCCGTCATCCGGAGATAATTCCGGAAATCATCCAGATTATTCTCCTGGAGCTCCCGCAGCAAAGGCATATGACATAATTGGTCACGATTATTAAAGCAACCAATTTTTGGTCCAAGAAATCCTCCTCCTCCTGTTCCTGGACTGGACTTGGGTCAAAGCAATAACTCCAAGGCCAATAATAAATAACACGTTATCTCCTCTGATTCCGCAACATGGCTGGTTGACGAACGGCTGTTCAGAAACGAACTGAAAAGTGCGAAATGAAAAGCGCAAACCAACACTCACCAAACTTCTACTAACACGAAATTAGCAGGAGCACAAAGGGTGGCGCCTGACAATTTGACTTCCTCGTTTTTGGCTCGTAGTACGTCTAGTACGTCACTACGTTCGTGTTTGTTGGCCGACAATTGTGTCTGAAGTTTTGTCTGCGGAAAATCCGATCGTGTGTACGAAGCTTAAGAGCCCTCTCCTTACCAGAGCTAGAAAAAACATAAGAACATCTCCATTTCAATCCAATATCAATACAATACACCCCTCCTTGGGGTTATATTTAAAACAAAATAGTATTGAAAGTATCAAAATTAAAGTGGTTGTAAAGGCTGAAGTCTTTTTTCACACCACAAAAATGCACTCCGGATGCATTTCTGCTTCCAGTTCACACCACTCTCCGTTCCAGTATGTTTTTGATGTGTTTTGCTGTGTACGGTTCTGTGCAGAATAAATGCAGCATGTTATACTTTTTTTTTTTTTTGCACCAGAAACGCACTGGAACAGAAGAAAAAAGTTTTAGCTTTAGTTACACTTGAATATGTGTATAACGAGGGAGGGAGGCAAAATAAAAACTGATTAACCGTTTAGCGACCACCTGCTGTAGATTTACTGTGGCAGGGTGGCCGCTCTGCACCAGACGTACGGTATGTGATCTGACACTTCCTGCCGCCAGCGACCACCGCTGTGTTCAATCACAGCGGGAGCCACTCAGCGTGCCCCATCAGGCCCGCCGATCGTTCAGGAGAAAGGCAGAAAGACGATCTGCCTATGTAAACAAGGCAGATCGCCGTTCTGTGGAGGGGAATGTGCTGATCCAGTGTCCCTGCTAAGCACCGATCTTTACATCCCCCCCCCCCCCAGTCAAAGCACCTCCCCCACAGTTAGAAAGCACTCCCAGGGAACACATTTAAACCTTTGATCGTCCCTGATGTTGACCCCTTCCCTCCCAGTGTCATTAGTACAGTGACAGTGCATTTTTTTTTAGCACTGATCACTGTATTGGTGTGGCTGGTCCCCAAAAAGTGTCAGTTATGCCCTGTACACACGGGCGGACTTTTCGCCAACAAAGGTCCGACGGACTTTCGAACGAACGGACTTGCCTACACACGATCACACCAAAGTCCGACGAATTCATACGTGATGACGTACGACCGGACTAAAATAAGGAAGTTCATAGCCAGTAGCCAATAGCTGCCCTAGTGTCGGTTTTCGCCCGTCGGATTGGCATACAGACGAGCGGACTTTTCGATAGGGACTGGGTCCGGCGGAGTTTCGACGTAAAGATTTGAAACATGTTCCAAATCTAAAGTCCGTCAGATTTTCGACAAACGGTCCGCTGCAGGTCCGATGAAGCCCACACACGGTCGGATTGTCCGCCGGATTCGGTCCGTCCGACCAGTCCGGTGGAAAAGTCCGCTCGTGTGTACAGGGCATTAGGTGTCCGATTTGTCCACCGCAATGTCACAGTCCCACTATAAGTCGCCGATCACCGCCATTATTAGTAAATAATAAATAAATAAAAATATCCCATAGTTTTTAGACGCTGTAACTTTTGCGCAAACCAATCAATATACACTTATTGGGATTTTTTTTACCAAAAATATGTAGCAGAATACATATCGGTCTAAATTGATGAAGAAATTAGATTTTTTTTTTTACATTTTTTTTTTATTGGGTATGTTTTATAGCAAAAAGTAAAAAATATAATTTTTAAAAAAAATTGTTGCTTTTTTTTTTGTATAAAGCACAAAAAATAAAAACCACAGTGGCGATCAAATACCACCAAAAGTAAGCTCTATTTGTAGGAAAAAAAGGGACATCGATTTTTATTTGGGTACAGCGTCGCACGACCGCGCAATTGTCAAAGTAAGCGCAAAAAAATGGCCTGGTCATGAAGGGGAGTAAACCTTCCGGAGCTGAAATGGTTAAACTTCAGCTTTATTGTACATCGTGAATGCCATTCCTTGTAAACATACAGAATGGCAGCCCGAGTCTATGACAGGTGCACTTGAACTGTTTCGTTTTCTTCTGTTGTGTGTCAGTGTGACATGGGACGTGTCCTGTGATCAGGCATGTTTGTAGTGATTGGCGCTGTGTGCGGGTCTGGGCTTTCCATATTTATCACCTGCACGCTATTAATATCAGCCTGGAACTTAATCTCCTCCTGCGGAGGGGGACACGCTGGGCTTATCAGGATGAGCCTGCCTGTGTGTCCGGGCTCCGGGGTTACCGCTTGTTGGAATCTCAGAGCGCACAACAGGTGAGTGGCACTTACCTGACCGGTGACCACACTGCCCCCTAGCCGTAGCAGAATAGGCTGACATGTTGTGGTGGTCCTTGTCAGTCTGTAGTGGAGGGATTGAGTGCTGCCTCTTGGGTGTCACTGCTGCTTAGTACACAATGTCACTGACACTAGACCTAAACAACATTACAGGGAGAGCGTAGGGAATCACGTGACACTAGCGTTACTCTACTCAGAGCTGGAGAAATCACAGGTGGGTAATGTTTTCTATAAATGTATAGCTGCTGCCAAACCTTTCTGGGTCTTTTTCTGCCATGTTGTTGATGATTTTGTGTGTTTTGGCTTCCTAAAGCTGAACATTTGAAATGCATGTGAGCTGTTTTACCTGATAAAGACAGCACAGCCCGGTCCTCCACCTCGCTGCATTTAAAAGAGAAGTATAGCCAAAGCTAAAGTCCGCTGTCAGCTGATGTAGCAGAGCCGCTCTGGGGAAGGATCCTGACAATATTGTTTGGATCCGCCAAGCTGCCTGATTCACAGCTGGCTCCACCTCTCAGCGTGCGGCTCTCCAGCCCAGCACTCCCAGTGGGTTCTGGAGGTGGGAGAGCGGTAACTGACAGTCACTGCTCTAACCAGACCAAGAACTGAGCAATCAACGGTCATGGGATCGCTCGGTTCTCTGTCTTAGAGCCAACATGGGACAGCTGCAGCACACAGGTGAGTATGGATGTTGTGTTTTGTTTTTTTCTTTTTTATAAAACCCATACATCTCTTTTAGGCTGATTTCATACGGGCGTTCTCTGTATTGCACATCCCGCCTGCTTAACAGGGAATCTCTTCTCTGTTCCCCGCGAAGCAGGCAGATGACAGGTCTGTGTCCACTCCACTATGCAGAGCAGACACGGATACAGCCCCACTGTTCTCTATGGGGCTGTCAGATGAAACTGGACCGTTTCCATCTGACTGTCATATGATCTGCTAGACAAATGGTGAATGGATCCCTTATCCGTCTGTTTTTGGCGAAGTGGATCAGGTCGGATGCCGACAGGTGTTGGCGGTCCACTGACATCCGCTGCTTCATAGAGAGCAATGGGTGGTCCGATCAGGTCTGCCTGAAAAACTGACAGGTGGACCTGATCGGACCGCCCGCGTGAAACCAGAATCAAGCAATACAACACAGTCTCTGATCCAGCCCCAGCCTGCTAATTAGGAATTGCAGAGGTCCTGTATCTTTTCACAGGGTGGTGAGGGAGTCTCTTTAAAACTATATCTTTTATTAACCCCATAGCAGCCTCCTTGGCCAACCCTTGTCATACTTGTGACCTTCTCCCTGTTGATAACTCACCGATGGCAGGACTGCTACAAGTGCAGTAAAATCACAATTCCTCAGGTCACTCAGGTCGCTGACAGAAACACTGCAGAACGTCACTTGCCAACGAGATAGCGCCCCCTGTCTCCTCCAACCTGTGTGGCACCTTAGGAGTGACCTGTAAAATCAGGTGAGTATTTCTGTGCTCTGCCCTGCATAGCGATCCTCCCGTTCCTGGCGAGTTGGCACCAGCAACTGTATCGCAAGTATGACATGGGCCTTCATATTACAGGCAATGAATTGGCTCAAATAGCAGTGAACACAGGCAGCCTAAATGATGGACAAATTAAATAGATCTTGGTATCGAATTCTTCTGCGTGGGAATTGATCCGCTTATTTCTGCCTTTGTTGAAATCACAATAAAAATATTCGAACAGAATCGAATTCTGCTGTTCTGTTTTCTTCTTTTTTCTTTGTCACCAGCAGCGCGGACTCCAGTCATGGCTTGCTCCCTCCAGTTAGCCCAGGACGAAGTAGACGACGGCGGACGACCAGTCAGTGTAAATCAGAGCCGCCTCTGCTGCGGACCAGTAAGAGGACAATCTACACAGCTGGGCGCCCACCCTGGTACAACGAACATGGCACTCAGTCCAAGGAGGCGTTTGTAATAGGTGAGAATGGCACTGCAAGCATTGGGGTGGCTGAGAACAGCTGGCAGCTTAGTACATTATCATTATTAGACAGAATTTATATACCACCTACAGTTTGCATAGTGCTTTACCATATGAAGGGATACAGTTACAAGTACAGTTCATGAGGGCTGTATTTTTGGAAGAATTTGAATTGCTGGGAAATAAAAACATTGCCATTGCTGATCTCCAGTGCTAGGGGCCTGTCATTCTGATCCTCTGGTTTCAGTGGCCCAGCCCAGCACACTCGCTCCCCCCCCCCCTTCCCCCATCCCCTGCTTTCACAGCTAGCGGGGATCTTCTCCCCCCCTGCTAGCTGTCAAAATTTAAGAAAAACGCCCCCAGACACATCACTCATGAATGGAAAACTACAAGTCCCAACAGCCTTAGCAGCTGTCAGCTTGTAGTTCTCCATGAACTACCACGGCGCTGGGAGCACTGTGATAGTTCATTGATTCTTCCTATCAGAATGTATTTGCCTGCCCGTACGAGGTACGAGCAAGTAGATACACTTACAGGTCTGCAGGAGTCCTGCATGGTATTGGTGATCTGCTGATCGCTGGGGCAATGCTTTCCAAGCTCCTACAACAAAAAATAATAATTGCGTATTTCTTTACCTGCAAAAAAATGCTTTTTCTTTTTTCTTTTTTGTCAAAAGGTGAACTTATCCTTTATCACTGGGAAGGAAAAGGGGGGGTCGGGTAAATGTCAGTGCACCCAGCTCCTCATCCAGTTTCTCTTCTCCTTATCTCAGGTCTGGGAGGTGGCAGTGCCTCTGGTAAAACCACAGTGGCCAGAATGATTATAGAAGCCCTGGATGTGCCCTGGGTGGTCCTCCTGTCTATGGACTCCTTCTACAAGGTAATATTTTAAGCTCCTTTTGACTATAAAGTGTACTGTGACTATGGACACATTCCAAAACTTTGCCAAAACACGGAAAATAGTACGGCTCAAGTGCCCCCAAACCTGTATCAGTCAGATCGGTGCGTGGATAAGACTGCTGCAAGATGGGACAGGATTGGTTTGTCAAGTAGACTTCAACAAAATGGCAACCATCTGCACACAGACAGCGGCTCCCTGTTGCATGAATGTGAATGAAATGGGTGAAAGAAAGCTTCAGCTTCTGTTCTGCACCTGTAGAGAACTCCTCAGATGTGTTTCTCACTTTTCAGGGCATAATTGTAGAGGCCTCTAGAAGTAAGCCCCGGAAAGGGTGAAACGTGTCTGAGCAGTTCTCTACAGGTGGAGAACAGAAGCTGAAGCCATCTTTTACGCATTTCATTCACATTCATGCAACAGGGAGTTGGTGTCTGTGTGCAGATGGTCTCCATTTTGTTGCACAAAGAAGTTGAGTTTTGTTTCTAACAACTTAGAAACACCCGCTGTGTGTTTACTGTATAGGGCTGCAGGCATTCTGGTGCAATAGAAAGTAATAGGGAAAGAGCTAAGACACGTCTGCCTGTGTTGTTAAATTTTTAAAATCCATTTCTTCACAATGCTTATACAGTGCATCTGGAAAGTATTCACAGCGCTTCACTTTTTCGTCACATTTTGTTATGTTACAGCCTTATTCCAAAATGTATTAAATTCGTCATTTTCCACAAAATTCTACAAATAATACCCCATAATGACAATGTGACAGAAGTTTGTTTGAAATCTTTGCAAAGTTATTAAAAATAAAAAACAAAAAAATTCCCATGTACATTCGCAGCCTTTGCCATGACACTCAAAATTGAGCTCAGGTGCCTCCTGTTTCCACTGATCATCCCTGAGATGTTTCTACAACTTGGAGCCCACCTGTGGTAAATTCAGTTGGTTGGACATGATTTGGAAAGGCACACACCTGTCTATATAAGGTCCCACAGTAACAGTGCATGTCAGAGCACAAACCAAACCAAGCCATGAAGTTCAAGGAATTGACTGTAGACCTCCATGACAGGATTGTATGGAGGCCCAGATCTGGGGAAGGGTACAGAAACATTTCTGCAGCATTGTCCCAATGAGCACAGTGGCCTCCATCATCTGTAAATGGAAGAAGCTGGAACCACCAGGACTCTTCCTAGAGCGGGCCGCCCGGCCAAATTGAGTGATCGGGGGAGAAGGGCCTTAGTCAGGGAGGTGACCAAGAACCTGATGGTCACTCAGACAGAGCTTCAGTGTTTCTATGTGAAGAGAGGAGAACCTTCCAAAAGGACAACCATCTCTGTAGCACTCCACCAATCAGGCCTGTATGGTAGAGTGGCCAGATGGAAGCCACTCCTCAGTAAAAGGCACCTGAAGGACTCTCAGACCATGAGAAACAAAATTCTCTGGTCTGATGAAACAAAGATTGAACTCTTTGGTCTGAATGGCAAGCGTCATGTCTGAAGGAAACCAGGCACCGCTCATCACCTGGCCAATACCATCCCTACAGTGAAGCATGGTGGTGGCAGCATCATGCTGTGGGGATGTTTTTCAGCGGCAGGAACTGGGAGACTAGTCAGGATCGAGGGAAAGATGTATACAGCAATGTACAGAGACATACATGAGGAAAACCTGCTCCAGAACACTCTGGACCTCAGACTTGGGAGAAGGTTCAACTTCCAACAGGACAACCACCCTAAGCACACAGCCAAGATAACAAAGGAGAGGCTACGGGACAACTCTGTGAATGTTGTTGAGTGGCCCAGCCACAGTCCAGATTTGAACCCGATCTCTCTCTTTGGAGAGATCAGAAAATGGCTGTGCACCGACGCTCCCCATCCAATCTGATGGAGCTTGAGAGGTCCTGCAAAGAAGAATGGGAGAAACTGCCCAAAAATAGGTGTGCCAAGCTTGTAACATCATACTGAAAAAGACTTGAGGCTGTAATTGGTGCCAAAGGTGCTTTGCCAAAGTATTGAGAAAAGGCTGTGATACTTATGTATTGTGCTTTTTTTTTTAGTTTGTATTTTTAATAAATTTGCAAAGATTTCAAACAAACTTCTTTCATATTGTTTGAAGAATTTTGAGAAAAATAAATAATTTAATCCATTCTGGAATAAGGCTGTAAGATACATAACAAAATGTGGAAAAAGTGAAGCGATGTGAATACTTTCTGGATGTACTGTGGATACTGAGTTAAATGAGGGTTTGTTTTCAAGTGTTTGTACTGCTTGTTCAGAATATGTAAATACTTTGGTATGCATGATCTGCCCAGGTTTTCACTTAACAGGTAACTGTGGTCAAACATCAAACTATTAAAAGTGAGGCGTTTAACCGCTTCAACCCTGGAAGATTTTACCCCCTTCCTGACCAGAGCACTTTTTGCGATTTGGCACTGCGTCGATTTAACTGACAATTACGCAGACGTGCGACGTTGCACCCAAACAAAATTGACAACCTTTTTTCCCCACAAATAGAGCTTTCTTTTGGTGGTATTTGATCACCTCTGCGTTTTTGTTGTTGTTTGCGCTATAAACAAAAAGAGCGACAATTTTGAAAAAAAAACACAATATTTTGTACTTTTTGCTATAATAAATATCCCCATTTTTTTAAAAAAAAAGCTAATTTTTTCTCAGTTTAGGCCCATATGTATTCTTCTACATATTTTTAGTAAAAAAAAATCGCAATAAGCGTATATTGATTGGTTTGCGCAAAAGTTATAGCGTCTACAAAATATGGGATATTTTTATAGCATTTTTTTTATTATTATTGTGTTCCCTAATGTGTGTTCTAACTGAAGGGGGGAGGGGACTGACTAGGGGAGATGACAGATCGCTGTTCATACTGTGTATGAACAGACGATCTGTCACCTCTCCCCTCAGAGAACCAGGATCTCTGTGTTTACACACAGAGATCCCGGTTTTCGCCGTGTTAATTCGTTTTTTTACATACTGTAACCAGAGCAGTGCATTGTTACCATAGTGCCACTGTACTACTCTAAGGAAGCGATCAGGATTTTGTTTTTACGCACTATAATTGCTTATAATAGTGATGATCACTGTTATAGGCAATAATTATTATGAATGGCATCCATTTATTCATTGTGTACTGTTGTGAAGCTGTGATTGGCCACAGCTATCACATGGTACAGATGCACTGTGATTAGCCCTGTCTGTACTTTGTGGTCACTGTGACCAATCATAGAGAATAACACAATAGTAAACAATAATTAGCTATGAATGAAAGCCATTCATTGTGTACAACTGTCATGTGATTGGTCACAGCAGTCACCTGGTACAGAGACCAGCCCGGTACAGTGATCTGTCATCAGTGGGTGATCGATTGCTCTACAAAGTGGCCTCTAGGTACGTCCACCCATGATGTGAGAGCTCCCACTCAGCCATCATTTGACAATAGGCGTGACGGGAAGCAGTTAAATAAGCTACCACATGCCCTTAAATCTAGCCTGCTTACTCCTGGAAATTATGCCTTTAGTCCCTACCACCTCATTCACTTATTGGTAAGGGACGCTAATGAGTGGTCATTAGAGAAGAGGAAGACTGGGTGGGCCAGAGGTGTAGGAGGTATTTGCAGGTACACATTCGTACCTCTAGGTACCCACATTACACTACGTAGCCTGAACCAGTGGTGTCACTAGGGGGGCCAGAGGGGGCCATTGCCCCCCCCAACATTATACTGTGCTCCCTATGTGCCCTCCCAATTAAAAAAAAAACAGACACTGGGAATGCAAGGGACGGGTATGGACTGAGCTTTAGCGGAGGGGCAGAGCTGAAACAGTGACGTCCAGAGTGGTGTGCATTTGTGGATTGTCTGTGGTGTAAGCTTATTGCTGGTTGGAAGCCTCTGTGGAGCCTCTTAAAATTTAGAGTTAGGACTACAGAAAATGGGGTGCCTTGATGTGGCTCTGTAGCTTATGCATGTATTTGCAAATTTATGCTGACTAAACCCCTGTTTTTAACGCACACTTTAAGACAGAATAATTTCATTGGTTAGCAGGCTGATCAGTAAGTTGATCTGGGAATGCCTTTGGTTTTGTTTTGCATGCATTGCCCTTCCATGTGCTGCTTGCTGCAAAGCCCGGTTATAGGTGAGGGCAGTGGCCATTTGTTTGTACTGAAATTTGAAAGTACAATACTTGAACTTTCCAATAAATAATCTTTGAAACAGGTTTATGCACTATGGTAGATTTTATTTTTCATGCATATATTATGACTGCAGCTACCATGTGATGATGTCATTTGGCGAGCCTTTGAAAACCGCAATGCAGCTTATTCATTTGGAGCCAGTCAGAGTGGGATGGTGCTCCCGGATTACAATTAAGTGTGTTTGGGCCTATCTATTGTGGCTGCAGCCCCTGGTAGCTCCCTCTATGCTCACAGTTGTGGTGGTGGTGGCGGCGCACCAAAATGGGTGTAAAGATCTCAAATATCCAGATGAACTTTTGTTTTATTGCACGTTACTTTATTTTTGGTGGAGGAACAATGAAATGGCAGCTAATAGCCATCAGGAGATCCTCTTTTGTTTGTAATGCATAAATAAATTTAATCTGATAGTTTCAACTTTATTCACTTATTCTAGTTATGTATGTATCGCTTTGTTTGCATGCAGCACTTTAATTTTGCACAGCATGAAATCGGCACGACTTAGCACATCTATTTAATATTTAGGTATTTCAGTGTTCATTCACACTTAATGCACTGTGCTGTTTTCTCCATGTTATGATTTTTTTAAAATCTTTTGGTGAATTACCACTAAGCACTTTAGTTTCTATGCACATTTATCAGATTCTATTTAACCTATCTATCTTAGGCCACTCCCACTGTCGGGTGTTATCTCTGCATGCCCACTATGAACCGTGGCATGCTAAGTGCTTTTTTATTTATTTTTTTATTTAGTGTGCCCTAGGTCTTTCACAATCCTAGCAACACCCATACACCATAGTGAGAGGGCAGTATTTAGCTTTTCCTAGCTAAGCAATGATGGAGGGGTGTCAGGAACCAATCTTGCATCTCTTGACATCTAGTCTATAGTAGCAATCTTGCAATCTTGCATCTCTTGACATCTAGTCTATAGTAGCCTGCTGGGACTCGGGGCTGTCATCGTCGGCAGATTGATATGAGAAGAGCAGTTGTTTGTGGTGCAAAGAGGAAGTGGTCTGGAAGAGCTTCTAGTGCTGGCATGGGACAAAGTGTGACTGAGTCTTTAGATGGTTCTCTGGCTTCTTTGCAGCCCTTAAAGTGGAAGTAAACCTTTTTTTGGCACTTGTACCTACAGGTAAGCCTATAATAAGGCTTACCTGTAGGTACATTGAATATCTCATAAACCTCCACGGTTTAGGAGATATTCACACTGCATGCAGGCGGTGACATCGCCGGCACATGTACTACTACCGCTTTAAATTACTATACTTCACTACCCCACCGACGAGGTTATTGTTGGGTCTGGCACCTTGCTAGCGGTTATCATTGCTGGTCATGACATATGCAGGGGGCTCTTATTGCTGGCTCCAATGGAGCTTTTTTTACTTCCACAATCTCTTCAGTGTACCTCCAGGCCGTATTCAGCCTATACAAAGAGGCAAAGGTGGCACACTACGAGCTTTAGACTCAGAAGAAACAGATATGTTTGACCACACCCATTTTGGCCACACCCACATTTTAGCCACGCCCACACATGCAAATTTGCTAGGCGTGCCCAATCAGCCCTCCCACTTGTACTTCCAGCAACTGCACAGCACCCACACAAAATTTGGTCTGGAGCCGCCACCGCACTGATAGGAGGCGCTAATGCGTTTTATAGTTGGCCCCCCTACTTTTGTCCCTGTCCCCCTCTAAATATGAAAGCTGGAGACGCTACTGGCCTGAACCCAACTGTGCTTCTACTGCGTGAATTCTCTTTTCAGGTGCTGACAGAGGAGCAGCAGATCCTTGCCGCCCGCAACGAGTACAACTTTGACCACCCGGACTCTTTTGACTTTGAGTTGGTCGTTAGTACGCTGAAGAAGCTGAAACAGGGGAAGAGTGTAAAAATTCCCACCTATGACTTCACCACTCACAGCCGAACCAAAGACTGGGTAAGACAGCCGGTTACATTGGAGGTCACTTCCTTGTTCATTTTGCTGAATGATTATTCCAATGTGCGCACATGTTAGTACCTATAGAGGAAGGAATGGGGCAGACACCCAGAGGACTGGCGATCTTAGAGGTTGACCAAAAGTATCTCTAGTATGGCGCTTCAGTATTACCCCAGGTGATCTTCTTCTATACCAGCCTTTCTTGACCTTTTTACCCCAGAGGAACCCCTAAAGTAAGTTTTTCAGGTCTCAGGACACCCTTACTATAACCAATTAATCAGGGATCAATGGGAAAAATGACCCTTATATCAGTAGGACAAATGCAACCCTTACAGTGGTTTGTCAAAACCCTTACATACAGCTAAAATCATATTTTTTTTGTCATGCTGCTGGTCTTACCAATTGGTGTTAGTCCCGGAATAGTGCAGGAACCATTAAATGGGAGGTCAACCACAGCTCAAGGAGCCCCTAGCCATGCAAAAGCATTTGACACAGTTCCCCATAAATGTTTACTGTACAAAATAAGGTCCGTTGGCATGGACCATAGGGTGAGTACATGGATTGAAAACTGGCTACAAGGGCGAGTTCAGAGGGTGGTGATAAATGGGGAGTACTCGGAATGTTCAGGGGTGGGTAGTGGGGTTCCCCAGGGTTCTGTGCTATTTAATTTGTTCATAAACGACCTGGAGAATGGGGTAAACAGTTCAATTTCTGTATTTGCAGACGATACTGAGTTAAGCAGTGCAATAACTTCTCCGCAGGATGTGGAAACCTTGCAAAAGCATCTGAACAAATGAATGGGGTGGGCAACTACAAGGCAAATGAGGTTTAATGTAGAAAAATGTAAAATAATGCATTTGGGTGGCAAAAATATGAATGCAATCTATACACTAGGGGGAGAACATCTGGGAGAATCTAGAATGGAAAAGGACATGGGGGTCCTAGTAGATGAAGCAAAAAGAACAAAGCAAACAGAATATTCACATGCATTAAAATGGGGATCAACTCCAGAGATAAAACGATATATCTCCCTCTCTACAAGACTCTGGTCCGGCCGCACCTGGAGTATGCTGCCCAGTTCTGGGCACCAGTCCTCAGGAAGGATGTATTGGAAACGGAGCGAGTACAAAGAAGGGCAACAAAACTAATAAAGGGTCTGGAGGATATTAGTTATGAGGAAAGGTTGTGAGCACTGAACTTATTCTCTCTGGAGAAGAGACGCTTGAAAGGGGATATGATTTCAATTTATAAATACCGTACTGGTGAACCCACAATAGGGATAACACTTTTTTTCGCAGAAGGGAGTTTAACAAGACACGTGGCCACTCATTAAAATTAGAAGAAAAGAGGTTTAACCTTAAACTACGTAAAGGGTTCTTTACTGTAAGAGCGGCAAGTATGTGGAATTCCCTTCCACAGGCGGTGGTCTCAGCGGGGGGTCATTGATAGTTTCAAAAAACTATTAGATGGGCACCTGAAGGACCACAACATACAGGGATATACAATGTAATACTGACATATAATCACACACATAGGTTGGACTTGATGGACTTTTGTCTTTTTTTCAACCTCACCTACTATGTAACTATGTAACCCTGGTTGAGAATGGCTGCTGTAGAGAGTATTGCCCTGTACACACGATCGGACATTCCAACAACAAAACCGTGGATTTTTTTCCAAAGGATGTTTGCTCAAACTTCAGAGGTAAGGAAATGGGGTGGTTGGCGCTACCCTGTAAGTAGGTGAGTAGACAGGAGGGTGTTAAACCAAAAAATGAGGGAATACCTGTCCTGTGTAAACTAGACTGAATATTAGTGTGCTTACCCCAGTGACTGGGTGTGTGTAGGTGTACCCTGCAGGGATAGATACAGGCGTATCCTCGCACAGGTCTGATTGAGCAAATGTCAAACAATGTGAACCACATATAAACAGGTGCTGTGAGTGATCAGCCAAACTGTAAGATACACATACCAAACAGATATATATATATATGTATCTACCTGTGTTCATCAGGTAAAAAGTGCACAAAAAGTCACAATGGAGGCTAATTATCCAACCATATAATAAAATCCGTGAAATAAAACCATAAACCTATCCAAAAAATGAAAACCAAAATGCAAGTCCCAAAGTATGAAAAATACAGTGCAAAAAAATAGCCAATAATAGTCCTTCAGGTGACTTCGGTGCTCGGCAGAACAAGTGACTGGTGGGGCTCCCCCCCGTCAGGTCCTCACTCACCAAAAGAAGTAACCCCTACAGGGGTAATGGGCATGTGTGGGTAACCTTAGATAGAACTCCTCCTCCGCTCTCTGTGTCCCATCAGTGGGTCTATCGGGCTCCCGCAGCTGGCTCCACACGATCAAGCTATCGTAGCTGTCTCCACACATTCAGGGGTACACTTCGGTCAGAAACTGCCAAGAGGTCACTCCACAGTCCGGTCCTCATATGAAAAAAAGAAGGGCTCCCATAGTTTTAATAGTTTAAATAAATTTATTAAAATAAAGAAATAAAAGCAAGAAGCTTTCCCACCAACAGGCGTAGGGAAGCTAAACAAACTACACTGTGTACTATGTAGGAAGAGCTGGTCCGCGGCGTGCGCTCCACCTGCGTTCCAAGCTCCCTACTTCCGTGTCGAGTAAGACGTGAAAGCGTAGCCCCGCCTTGCGTGTTTTGTCATTGGACGTTGCTCAAACTTGTCATGCATACACACGGTCACACAAATGTTGTCGGAAATTCCAAACATAAGAACGTGGTGACGTACAACGAGCCGAGAAAAAGGAAGTTCAATAGCCAGTGCGGCTCCTTCTGCTTGATTCCGAGCATGCGTGAGCTTTTGTGTGATGGACTTGTGTACACACGATCTGACTTTCTGACAACAAACGAAGCTGTTGGAAAATTTGAGAACCTGCTCTCAAACATTTGTATGCGGAAATTGCGACAGCAAATGTTCGATGGAGCATACACACTGTCGGACTTTCCGACAACAGGCTCACATCGAACATTTCCAGTTGGAAATTCCGATCGTGTGTACGCAGCATTAGAGGATGGAGGTATCAGCAAACAACCCCTACAGCTGCATATCCGGGGAACAGTAGTGCTTGACCAAGACTAGCGATCTTTCCCTCCTATATCAGATAGGAATTTGCCGCCGCCATAGACATGAGTTGAAAGCGCTATTCATCTGAAAATGGCCAAACTGTGCGACTATGCTGGCATCATTAAATGGGAGGTCAATAGGCCCACAGTTCAATAAACACCTAGCAACTTCTGGAGGAACCCTATGGCTCTATGGAACCCTGGTTGAAGATAGCAGTTCTATATTAACTTACAGGACTGACATCAGTAGTGAAATAAAGATAAATATTATACACTGCTTTATACATGTATAAGTTTGGGATCAAGCTATCATATCACCTGATCACAACTGATATTTCCTCTTTCTCTTGTCTTAGAAAACCCTTTATGGAGCAAACGTGATAATATTTGAAGGGATCATGGCGTTTGCTAATTCAGAACTTCTAAAGGTAAGGAAGGGGTCTTTGTTAAAATATTTCTATTACGGTTTAGTTTTGCAGGAAACGGAAAGAAACAGATGCAAAAGAGTTTAGAAAAAAAACAGCAACATTTTCATTCAATACCAAGGTGCAACATAAAAAATATGAAAATTAGGTTGGTCAAAACAAACTGGCAAAATGGCTTAATCAAGTAGCTTTTTAAAAGTAGTTCTTGATGGGATTTATTACAGTTGAGCTAAAGCCGAATGATTTTTTTTTAGTTTTAGAAAGAGCATAGAAAGGTTTAGAAGCACCTGTCATGTTTATAATATGGGGGATTTTCCTCTCAGTGATCCCACAGGAAGTGAGGAGAATCTACCAACTAGGGAAAAGCAATAAAAACCCAACAATGTTCGTAACTCTTCCTTACTCTATTCAAAACTACAAACATTTTTTACTGACGTTCTCTTTTCAAATGAAACTCCGACCTTCCTTTTAGTTGTCCACAGCTGTATAGGCTCCTGTCCTGTGCTGAAATGGCTTACTCTGATTTCCCTGCACACTGTGAGCTTCTCACAGTGTATATTAGAAGCTGCATCAAGTTAGATAGAGCCCGTCTGGAGAAAATCCAACATCTAGCTCTTTCCTCCCCAGTCTGACTGTCCCTGGCTCTGTTCCTTTCATTCATCAGATTTCAGTTCTTTCATTCATGGAGGTTCAGTATCACATGTGAGTGCTCACCATGGCAGTCTATTTGCCTAGGAACATCCACTCTTCCAGACTGACCTCCACCCATCAGGGCATTTTGTTATTTGCATAATGCTTCCCAAGAGCCAGCCCACTGCTTCCATCAGGGCTGAGGGCTTTGAGAAGGGTAGTCAGATGTTTCAGGAATCTATGTACAGCATGTTGCCAGCCCTTCGATAGGCCATGATCTACCTGTGACAAATGCAGATGTCCTCCTCACCAACCACATTTTATCCCTTTAAATGTGAGTGAAACTACACCTTTTACCTGAATAAATCTGTGTTGCAGTCTGCACTTAGTTGTGCCTCTGTATTTTCTATTTTGCATGTTTCCTGGAGATCGCTTTAGCTCCCCATCAGCATGCTCGCCCTGAATTGCTGACCTTTCCTTTGTCCCTGTGCTTTTAATTTTGGATGGATTTGTTTCTAATTTATCCGCATCCAGCCCACGGACTTCCCATACACGAATACTGCTAAGGTCCATTCATTCTGCACCATAATTCTATTCATCTGACCAATCAAGCGCCTTGGACGTGTCCATGGAATGTTAACGGGTTTAGGAGGGTATCGTGGCCTTCCCTTGCACACAGTTTTATACTAATATTATGATCCTCCAATATGTACAGGTTGCATTCTAGAAACTGGCAGATTATTGTTCAGCATTGAATTTTGTGTCCAGCGATACTAAACACAGGGTATCTCGGATAAGGACCCAGGAGGTAGGAAAAGGAATAGGGCGCTTCTGTTAGGAAATGTCCTCCAGTGAACTGTACTAGATTATTGTCACATCAGCATCAACATCAAGGTTAAGGGGAGGAGGAAATACTGGGGGAGCACTTCAGGTAGAGGAAGAAACTCTGGAGGAAACTAAAGTAAAAAACAGAAGGCACTTCTAAGTGCAGTATTAAGAAGTATTTATTCATAAAAAGCAGTTAAAAACACTTAGATTAGTAGAACAAATGAGCATCTCAGTCAGCATAATAGGCATCCTGTAGAGTCCTTCGTCTCTACGGGGGGGGGGGGGGGGCTGGCCTGAAGCTGTGACAGGAGAGGGAGAAGCAAGGAAGTAAGATAGCCAGTGGACTTCCGGAACCACGTTGGAACGTATAAGCCGGAGTTGACGTCCAGGGGGGCGGTAACGCGTTTCGGAGCATGAGCAATTCGCTCCTTTATCAGGCTTCGTTCCTATTATGCTGACTGAGATGCTCATTTGATCTACTACATTGTTAGTGTTTTTCATCACTTTTTATGAATAAATACTCCTTAATACTGCACTTAAAAGTGCCTTCTGTTTTTTACCCAGCAGGTAGGAGACTGCTATCCTCCCTTCTGTATACTATAGCTTAGTCACGTATGACTTAGATTCAGTATGATGATCCCTATTTATATATATACTTAATATTTTTTTTTTTCCCATAAAGTTTTTATTGAGCATACCGTATATACTCGAGTATAAGTCGTTCCGAGTATAAGTCGAGGCCCTAATTTACCACAAAAAAATGGGAAAAACTTATTGACCCGAGTATAAGACGAGGGTGAGAAATGCACAGCTACTGTAAGTGGAAAAGAGGGTCAACAATGCCCATTTGCAGCATCACTGTGCCCATTTGCAGCCATAGGTCCCCTGAACTTCAAACTTGGTAGTTAAGGGTTCCTAGATGCCCCCTAGCTGCAGCCAAAATTTGGGGTCTCTGAACCCAAAGGGTCCCAAAATGACATTGCTGCAGATGGACACAGTTGACCAAATTTGGGGCCCCGTATCTTGGGGCCACTTAGTGCTAAGAACCCCAAATTTGGTGTGCAAACCCAGTGGAACTAGCACCATAAAATATCCAAAGCTGGGGTTTCTAGCACCAAGTGGCCCCCGAGATACAGGGCCCCAAAAATCAGTTCAGAAAATGTCAAGCACTTTTCTATAGCAGAGAATGACATTTTCTGAACCAGATTTGGGGCCCCGTATCTCGGGGCGACTTGGTGCTAAGAACTCCATCTTTAGATATGTTATGGTACCAGTGCCACTGGGTTTGCACACCAAATTTGGGGTTCCTAGCACTAAGTGGCTCTGAGATAAGGGGCCCCAAAATCGGTTCAGAAAATGTCAAGCACTTTTCTGCAGCAGAGAATGACATTTTCGGAACCGATTTTGGGGCCCCGTATCTCGGGGCCACTTAGTGCTAGGAACTCCATCTTTGGATATGTTGTGGTACCAGTTCCACTGGGTTTGCATACCAAATTTGGGGTTCCTAGCACCAAGTGGCCCTGAGATACAGGGCCTCAAAGTCGGTTCGGAAAATGAAATTTTTTCCTGCAGAAAAGTGCTTGACTCGAGTATAAGTCGAGGGGGGCACTTTCAGCACAAAAAAATGTGCTGAAAAATTCGACTTATACTCGAGTATATACGGTAATTAATATTAATGTGTCGTGTTTCTGTCTGATTTTATTAAATTGTATGTGGATTTGGTTAAATTGTGAATTGGGCAAGGGTCTACGAAAGGTTGCCTCAAGACTAACTGCTTTTTTTACAAGACCCATTCATTCTGGGTAGACATTTTATGGCATGGCCTATGTATTCCTAATGGGTTTGATTGCCCTACAAACCACTGTTGACAGAATTGAAGGATTTTGTTATAATTTTCACTTCCAATCCCCTCAGAAAAGTGATAAGCTGTAGGAGTTAATGGCCAACAGAACCTGCCTGATCTCTGGCCTCAGTGGAGATAACAGGACCTTTAAAATGTGAGCTAAATTAAAAAGCTATGGAAGTGCATTCTTAGGTATTTGCTGCTGCAATGTGTAGCAATGTTTTCTACAAAACCATCATGGCCAACCTATTATTCCAGAACAACATGGCCGCCAGACACGGCTTTTTCGTGTGCCCAGTTCATGATACCCGTACACCACCTGCATTGCCTAAAGAGATGATGTCAGTGGGATTAAAATAAGGTATGTAACAGAAAACTGATTTTAGTTTTGTAATTTCTCTGTCAATTGTATTCCCTTTGCAGTTGCTAGACATGAAGATTTTTGTGGAAACGGACTCTGATATCCGTCTGGTACGGAGGCTGAGGAGGGACATCTCAGAGAGAGGGCGAGAAATTGAGGGTGTCCTTAAACAGTACCATACTTTTGTGAAACCGGCCTTTGATCAACACATCCAGCCAACCATGCGTCTAGTAGATATTGTAGTACCCAGAGGTAAGTGGGCGTAGCAGAAACAGCCAACATCCATATGGTTTTGTGAGGCAGTCAGACTCTCTAAATATCTGTTATTTATCTAGTATTCAGAAATAAATCACATTGTGTCTTCCAGGGAGCGGAAACACGGTGGCCATTGATCTGATTGTACAGCACGTTCACAGCCAGCTGGAAAAGGTGAGTGAAAGTTATGTCACTATAATGTTTATAAGGCTTAAGGGGTCGGCCCGCCCAAAATTCATACTTTAGTTTTTGATGCTGGAATGCTAATGACTCATTGGCTATGTTCTAGGCTCCGCCCACCTGCTATAGCCACAATGCAGTTGACTCTCACGATTAGATCTTTTATTTTGCATTGGGGAGAATTCAGCAGGAGTATTCCCACAAGATTAAACACACCAATTCAGATTTCTGGACCCTGTGAGGAAGTGAAATAACAGGTTTTTAGTTGAATATTCCTTTCAAGCAGCACTCCAGGATTTTTTTAAATTCTAATCCCCCTTCCTGCTGTATTAAAAAAGTATAGTGCCAAGTTGTGCTGACCCTGTGCCAGTCCAGTGATGGAGCTCCTCTACTGGGCGAAACAACACTGTAATTCTGTCTATTTCCTGTGAGCCCAGTCTTATGGTTGCATACCCCCCTATGGGGCACAGCATCATGCAGACTGGGTGCGAACCAAGGATATGTGTGCAAGCCGCTCAGACTGTATGGCAGGGGTAGGCAACCTCGGCCCTCCAGCTGCGGTGAAACTGCAAGTCCCATTAGACATTGCAAGACCCTGACGATCACAGGCATGACTCCTAGAGGCATGATGGGATTTGTAGTTTCACCACAGCTGGAGGGGCGAGGTTGCCTACCCCTGCCGTATGCGAATGAAGTCCTGTGCCCACCAGTGTGAGTACTGGCTGGGAAGGGAGCTTGTCTATACTCAAGGCAATGATAGAGAGTGACTAGGTGTCCTGGAGCCGCACATCAAGTCAAGACTTGCTGTATGATAGTGAATGGCAATCTCAGCCTGCACCCCCACCAGTCCACGCACCCAACACATTTCACTTCGCCCACCAGAGCTTACTCATGGGGATGGCATCCCCATGAGTAAGCTCCAGTGGGCGGAATGTAACGCATTGAATGCATGGCCTGGCGGGGGTGCAGGCTGGGACTGCCATTCACTATCATACAGCAGGTCTTGACTTGATGTGTGGCTCCCGGGACACCTACTCACTCTCTATCATGCAGACTAGGCTCACAGTACTTTAGGACTGAGTAGCACTTAAAAGTCATTACATGATCATCACTCAGTTCTTGAAGAACGCCACTTCTAAAAGGAGAAGAGGCTGCGGTGATGTCAATAAAATGACAAGAAGACTTCAAGAAAAAAGGTAAGTACAGGAATTAAAAAGGGGAGGAAGTGGCTTGTATATTTAAAGAGAAGTATGGCCAAACATTTTTTTGGCCATACTTCTCTTTTGGGTCACAAGAGTGCACTTATTTCTGAGTGCACTCCTGTGACCCAGATTGAGCCATGTTGGCTGACATCACAGAGCCGCTCCGGGCTCTTTAAGGTTGGGATTCATCCAGATGACCAGCAGCTAGCTTAGCCTCTCAGTGCCTTGCTGAGAGCCTGAGCCAGCTGCCCCTTCGCCCCCTCCACAGCCTGGTGCTCCAGTGAGTGCTGGAGGGGCTGAGCAGAGTCGCTGTTCTCTGCTTAGTGAAGACCGAGAACAGCAGTCATGTGATCACTCAGTTTTCGGTCTTAGAGCTGGCAGGGGACAGCTGCAGCATTGAACTATTGCTGCAGCCATAAAGGTGAGTATGTATGTTTGTTTTGATATCCCACACCTCTCCTTTAAAATTTCTGGAGTTCCGCTTTAAGGGTTGGTTTTCTTGCTTGTAGGGTTGGTTTTCTTGCTTGTGATGATGGTAACCGAGGAGATCATGGCACTGCCAAACCTGAGGGAGCCTCTTACCCCAACTCAGGTTGATTTAGGCGTCTCCATAGTGAATGCAGCCCTAAATTATGTACAAAGAAGGAGCCTGATATGCACAGTGAGATCATTCAACAATCTAGAGAGGAATCTCTGGGAACAGCAATGTTTGTTTATTCATTTTGTATAGCATGGTGAAGGCTTAGAACCTCGTCAGATTTTTACTGCTTTCTGTGATTTCCCCTCATTTGGGTCACCAGGGCAAAAATCGCTTTATTAGATAGCAATATTAACTTGACAGGTTCTCTTTAATATTGGGTGATCTCACAGTCTATGTAGAGCTATTTGTTATGTTATTTTGGGCCTTTTTGTAGGTGAGCTGTGTGTCTGTCCTTGGTCTCATCATGTCTGTGTGTCTGTCCCACTGCTGCAGAGGGAGATCAGTGTCAGGTAAGGGGAAACGTGTCTCTGTAGAGTCGGTGCGGCTGTGGCTGGTCACCTCTTCCTGTGGAAAGATTTCTGTCATTCTCAGAATCTCTAGTATTGTATAAATTTAGTTCTCTGCTCTTTTCACACCATCAGAAAACTAACAGAAACTGCAAACATGTCATTTATTATCTCCTTCTTTGCTTCAGCATGGCAGGAGTAATGATCTGTATAATCATTATAGAGACTGCCTGCCTGAGGAGTGACAGACCGGTACAATAAGACATAATCTGACTGTAATTAGCGCTTACCATCACATGCTAATTAGCGATTGATTGATTCAAAAATCACTTAAAAAAAAATCGCCTTCCACATTCACCATTCAAGTTGAGGTCCTGTCTAAAATACTAACTCCAGACAAATGTTAGTTGGGGAGATTTAAAGCTGAACTCCGTGCTAAATAAATATTGTCTAAATATGAGAGGTATGTGTAGTTCTTCCTTGAATCTTGGTGTGCTTTGTGTATTCCTTTCAGATCTGTGCAGTAACTTCTGCCCTTTGCCTCTGTGTGGGAGTTTCCTGTAATACAGACCAGTCCTTGCTGCTCTCTCTCCTTGTGTAGGGTGACAGGTCTCATATCTGCCCCCTCCTGTAGCTTTCTGTAGGCAAAGTGTAGTGGGTGGGACCTGCTGGGCCCCTCCCACAGCTCTGCTTTCTCTCCTTGTGCAGGGTGACTGGTCTTGCCTCCGCTCCCTCCTGTAGCTTTCTGCAGACAGAGTGTAGTAGGCGAGACCTGTTGGGCCCCTCCCACAGCTCTGCTCTCTCTCCTTGTGCATGGTGACTGGTCCTGGCTCCGCCCCCTCATGTAGTGTTATGTAGACGGCCTACTGGGCCCCTCCCACAGCTCTGCTCTCTCTCCTTGTGCAGGGTAACTGGTCTCATCACTGCCCCCTCCTGTAGCTTTCTGCAGACAGAGTGTAGTAGGTGGGACCTGTTGGGTCCCTCCCACAGCTCTGCTCTCTCTCCTTGTGCAGGGTGACTGGTCCTGGCTCCGCCCCCTCATGTAGTTTTATGTAGACGGCCTACTAGGCCCCTCCCACAGCTCTGCTCTCTCTCCTTGTGCAGGGTGACTGGTCTCATCGCTGCCCCCTCCTGTAGCTTTCTGCAGACAGAGTGTAATAGGTGGGACCTGTTGGGTCCCTCCCACAGCTCTGCTCTCTCTCCTTGTGCAGGGTGACTGGTCTCATCACTGCCCCCTCCTGTAGCTTTCTGCAGACAGAGTGTAGTAGGTGGGACCTGTTGGGCTCCTCCCACAGCTCTGCTCTCTCTCCTTGTGCAGGGTGACTGGTCCTGGCTCCGCCCCCTCATGTAGTTTTATGTAGACGGCCTACTGGGCCCCTCCCACAGCTCTGCTTTCTCTCCTTGTGCAGGGTGACTGGTCCTGGCTCCGCCCCCTCCTGTAGCTTTCTGCAGGCAGAGTGTAGTAGGTGGGATCTGTTGGGTCCCTCCCACAGCTTTGCTCTCTCTCCTTGTGCAGGGTGGCTGGTCTTGTCCCCGCCCCCTCCTGTAGTTTTATGCAGACGGCCTGTAGTGGGCGAGGCCTGCTGGGCTCTTTCCACAGCTCTGCTTTCTCTCCTTGTGCAGGATGACTGGTCTTGCCTCCGCCCCCTCCTGTAGTTTTCTGCAGGTAGAGTGTAGTAGGTGGGACCTGTTGGGCCCTTTCCACAGCTCTGCTCGCTTTCCTTGTGCAGGGTGACTGGTCTTGTCTCCGCCCCCTCTTGTAGTTTTATGAAGACAGCCTGTAGTGGGCGAGGCCTGCAGGGCCCCTCCCACAGCTCTGATCGATGCATAGGCTATGTACAGGAAATTGATGATGTCACTGCCACTTTTACAAGGCATACAAAGGCATTTGGTACTTACAAAGCAGATTTATATCCTTTTGAGGCCATCAAGGAATTTATTTTTAACAATTTTGTGTGGCCAGTCTGTAGCTTTAATTTCCTTTTAGGAGTTTAAATCTGGCTGTGACTCCAGTTGGAAGATATTTATTAACTTCCTGTTTGGGTGACACCAGGATGGGGGGGATTGTCCCTAGAACAGCATGGACAGCAATAAAAAAACATTGTCAAAAGTGCTAACCTCTCCCCGCTCGCACTACAACTCTGATTTGTCTATGTCATGGGTCTCCAAACTATGGCCCTCCAGTTGTTCAGGAACTACAATTCCCATCATGCCTAGTCATGTCTGTGAATGTCAGAGTTTTACAATGCCTCATGGGTAGTGTAGTTTAATAGCTGGAGAGCCGTAGTTTGGAGATCCCTGGTCTATGTGAAGAGATTTTCACTTAAAACTTTACCCATAACAGTTTGATAACAATTAATGTTCTTTAACAAAAGAACGTACGTTCCACATTAATGAATATGTTACCAAAATTAGTGTGTGCTGTAAGTTGCCACTAGCATTGCTCCTGTTTCGTCTTGCTGGAGGCCGCCATTTTGTTGAAGCCTAGCACAGTCACTTCCTTATAGGAAACTTTCCCGCTCTCCTTAAAAACGATATGTTGCTTTCTGCAATTGAAATGTGTGAATTTCCAGACTTGTTTGTATATCTTGGCTCAACCAGAGGGGAAGGCTGACATGAGCTTTACAGTGCTGAAGTTCATATATATTTGAAGAACAAAGGAGAGAGTATACTGTATAGGGGAGATAAGTCACTATCGCTGTAAGTTGAACTCTTTTTGTGTCTCCCTGGCAGTAGTGTTTGTCCTGTCACCTTTCCCTGCTTTTCTTTTCTCCCTTCCTAACCTGTCTTCTCTCCGCACAGTCTGTGTCATTCCTGTTGTATTCTTACCCCTTCAGCAAGAGTTAGTCCTAAATCTGTCAGGAGATCAGCCTCTAGTGGCTCTGATTTTAAGCACAGTGCTGAGGATAGAGAGCAACTGAGCATGTGCAGAGCGGGGTGAGACAATGTATTACTGGATTTTACACAGTATAGGCACTTATTTTTAGTGCTAGTTCACACCACATGTGTTCCAGTGCTTTTTTATCAGCATTCAAAACGCATAGAAAGTAGGTTACATGGTTTTCAATGGCATAGTTCACTCCAGTGCTTTCAGCTCCAGTAAAAAGAAAAGTAGCACATGCTGCATTTTTCCTGCATAGAACTGTACTGGAACAAGACAAAATGCATAAAAAACGCACCGGACCCCAGTACAGTGAGGGAAATAAAAAAGAAAAAAATCATCTGGAAAGCATTTGACACAGTTACCCATAAATGTTTACTGTACAAAATAAGGTCCGTCGGCATGGACCATAGGGCGAGTACATGGATTGAAAACTGGCTACAAGGGCGAGTTCAGAGGGTGGTGATAAATGGGGAATACTCGGAATGGTCAGGGGTAGGTAGTGGGGTCCCCCAGGGTTCTGTGCTGGGACCAATCCTGTTTAATTTGTTCATAAATGACCTGGAGGATGGGGTAAACAGTTCAATCTCTTTATTTGCGGAGATACTAAGCTAAGCAGGGAAATAACTTCTCCGCAGGATCTGAACAAATTAATGGGGTGGGCGACTACATGGCAAATGAGGTTCAATGTAGAAAAATGTAAAATAATGCATTTGGGTGGCAAAAATATGAATGCAATTTATACACTGGGGGGAGAACCTCTGGGGGAATCTAGGATGGAAAAGGACCTGGGGGTCCTAGTAGATGATAGGCTCAGCAATGGTATGCAATGCCAAGCTGCTGCTAACAAAGCAAACAGAATATTGGCATGTATTAAAAAGGGCTCAACTCCAGAGATAAAACAATAATTCTCCCGCTCTACAAGACTCTGGTCCGGCCGCACCTGGAGCATGCTGTCCAGTTCTGGGCACCAGTCCTCAGGAAGGATGTACTGGAAATGGAGCGAGTACAAAGAAGGGCAACAAAGCTAATAAAGGGTCTGGAGGATATTAGTTATGAGGAAATGTTGCGAGCACTGAACTTATTCTGTCTGGAGAAGAGACGCTTGAGAGGGGATATGATTTTGATATATAATACATACTGGTGACCCCACAATAGGGATAAAACTTTTTCGCAGAAAGGAGTTTAAAAAGACTCATGGCCACTCATTAAAATTAGAAGAAAAGAGGTTTAACCTTAAACTATGTAGAGGGTTCTTTACTGTAAGAGCGGCAAGGATGTGGAATTCCCTTTCACAGGCGGTGGTCTCGGTGGGGAGCATCGATAGTTTCAAAAAACTATTAGATAAGCACCTGAACGACAGCAACATACAGGGATATACAGAGTAATAGTGACATATAATCACACACATAGGTTGGACTTGATGGACGTGTGTCTTTTTTTCAACCTCACCTACTATGTAACTGTAGCATCCGGAAACACATCAGAAATCCCTGGAATGCACAGAAAACGTTATAAAAAAAAATGTAAAAAAATAGAAAATGTTAAAAACATGCATGCAGAAAAGCATCCAGAACGGCTCTTCAGTACGTCTTTATAGTGTGAACTGGCCCTTAATGTTTTACAGCTATACCTGCAAAAGGGGCCAAAATGAAATCATCTACCCGCACATAATATTCTGACTAAAGCTCCACTTTAAAGTGGTTCTAAAGGCTTCAGTTTTTTCTTCTTCAATCATAGAATGCATGAAGGTGAATAAACCTCTGTATCCAGCCCCCACAAAGTGCTTTCCTGAGCTGATCTCGATCCAGGGATGTGCACTAGAGCAGCAGCTCTTATGGATCTCTCTCCCCTCATTGCCTGAGACACAGCAGTGTGAGCCATTTGCTACCACTGCTGTCAATCACAGCCAGTGAGGAGGAAGCAGAGGGCAGGGCCAAGTCTTGCTGTCTGTGTCTAAGGACGCAGCCAGCGAGGGAGCGATCCCGCATGAGTACCCCCATGGGAAGCAGGCTTCCTATGGGGGCACTCGCTGAAGAGCAGGAGCACTAGCAAGGAACCCAAGAGGTGGATTGGAGCTGCTCTGTGCAAAATCATTACACAGAGCAGGATACCTTGTTTGTTTGTTTTGTTTTTTTTTAGAATTTTACCTTTAGAATCACTTCCTGTCACCAATGAAGATCCAGACGGCAATAAAAACTGGACAGAGGCTTTAACCCTTCCTTGTTCTATGTAAGGCAAAATAAAATGTTTTAGCTGGGGTTGGACTTTAAAAAGACCAATAAGCAGTCGTATTTGTTAAGCTGCTGTGTGCTGAGCCCACGCTAGAACGGGGTGGGGTTACAGGAATCTGACACTCCCGGAAGTGTCGAAAGTCACAGTGTCCAGGAGTGTCCAGGAGATGGTGCGGGACTCCTTATCAACGCCGGTCACAGAAAACTTAAAAATACATACCGTATTTTTCGGACTAATAAACGCACTTTTTTCCCCAAAAAATATGGGGGAAAATGTCTCTGCGTCTTATGGTCCGAACGTACATCAGGCACCGCCCCCCGTCATCGCCATCACCGCCAACACCGGCATTGCCCCCCGCCACCATCATCACCGCCCCCCCGCCGCCGTCATCAACGCCAACACACGACCCCCCCCCCCCCCGCCGCCGCAAAGCTAGTCCCGGAAGACAGACATCCCAGGCCCCCCACGAGGGCCGGGCGATCTCCCGGCCTGACACCTGCTGAGGAGACCGAGCAATGGCACAGGTGAGGCTGCATTTATGGCAATAGTTAGGCTGCATTAATGGTAATATTCAGGCTGCATTAATGGCAATGGTCTGGCTGCATTTATGGCAGTGGTCTGGCTGCATTTATGGCAATGGTCAGGCTGCATTTCTTTGATACAGGTCAGGCTGCATTTCATGGGCACTGGTAAGTATTTTAGTACACCATTTGGTTCAGAATATTTTTTTTCTTGTTTTCCTCTAAAACCTAGGTGCGTCTTATGGTCATGTGCGTCTTATGGAGCAAAAAATACTTTAGTTACATGGTTAGTCTGGTTGAAAAAAAGACACAAATCCATCTAGTTCAATCTATAAATCACTGACTATATAACATATGGGGCGTCAGGCCCCAGCTATGAGGGCGTCGGGCTCCAGCTATGAGGGGGTCGGGCCCCAGCTATGAGGGCGTCAGGCCCCAGCTATGGGGACGTCAGGCTCCAGTTATGAAGGCGTCAGGCCCCAGCTATGAGGGCGTCGGGCTCCAGCTATGAGGGGGTCGGGCCCCAGCTATGAGGGCGTCAGGCCCCAGCTATGGGGACGTCAGGCTCCAGTTATGAAGGCGTCAGGCTCCAGCTATGAAGGCGTCAGGCTCCAGCTATGAGGGCGTCAGGCTCCAGCTATGAGGGCGTCAGGCTCCAGCTATGAGGGCGTCAGGCTCCAGCTATGAAGGCGTCAGGCTCTAGCTATGAGGGCATCAGGCCCCAGCTATGAGGGCATCCGGCCCCAGCTATGAGGGCGTCGGGTCCCAGCTATGAGGGCGTCAGGTCCCAGATATGAGGGCGTCAGGCCCCAGCTATGAGAGCGTCAGGCCCCAGCTATGAGGGCGTCAGGCCCAAGCTATGAGGGCGTCAGGTCCCAGATATGAGGGCGTCAGGTCCCAGCTATGAGGGCATCAGGCAGGATGTCGGGCCCCAGCTATGAGGGTGTCAGTCTCCAGCTATGAGGGCGTCAGGCCCCAGCTATGAGGGTGCCAGGCAGGGCGTCAGGCCCCAGCTATGAGGGCGTCAGGCCCCAGCTATGAGGGCGTTGGGCTCCATCTATGAGGGGGTCAGGCCCTAGCTATGAGGGAGTCAGGCCCCAGCTATGAGGGCGTTGGGCTCCATCTATGAGGGGGTCAGGCCCCAGCTATGAGGGAGTCAGGCCTCAGCTATGAGGGCGTCAGGCCCCAGCTATGACGGTGCAAGGCGTCAGGACCCAGCTATGAGAGCGTCAGGCCCCAGCTATGAGAGCGTCAGGCCCCAGCTATGAGGGAGTCAGGCCCCAGCTATGAGGGCATCAGGCCCCAGCTATGACGGCGCAAGGCGTCAGGACCCAGCTATGAGAGCGTCAGGCCCCAGCTATGTGGGTGTCAGGCAGGGCGTCAAGCCCCAGCTATGAGGGTGTCAGGCAGGGCGTAAGGCACCAGCTATGAGGGCGTCAGGCTCAGTCTGTACATATTACAGGAAGGGTGATAGTGCTATAGAAGTGCTGCTGTTGGGCTGGAGCATTTCTTTAGCTCTCTCACGCTAGACACGGCTTTTGTCTCCTCACATCAGTCTGGTTAAAGGTGTCTGTGGGGGGGGCAGAAGATATTTTCCATTGTGGGTCCAGCAGAGATGAAGGCAGGAAATTGCCCCTCCTTCCTCTCATAGCTCTCTCTCCCTCCCCCGCACGCCATACAGGAAACCCTCATCTGTATCACCTACGCTCGGACACTGCACCTTCATCTCTATTTTAAGTTCAGACTTTCGTTTAGGATCATTTCAACTAAACCGGAAAAAAAAACGAGAGAACTAACAAAATTCACAAACGTGTGTATACAAATTGTCACATCTAAAATTATATATTTCACACTAAACACAACTGGACACTTGCCTGAGGTATCAGGATCTGGTGACTATGTGTGGATAATAAATGCCATGACTGTATTCACTATATAAACTTCCATGCCTTTTATATATATATATATATATATATATATATATATATATATATATATATATATATATATATATATTGTAAAGCGCTGCACAAACTGTTGAACTGTTGGCGCTATATGTAACCTGTATAATAATAATAATGATATATATATATTTTTTTGCAATAATTACATGTAGGCCAAGCTGTCCTCAATAAAAGTGACAGCTGCAGAGCTTGGGGAAAACTACAAAATTGCCCGGGGGGGGGGGGGGGGGGGCAGTTGCAGCAACTGTGATTTGTCCAAGTTCAGGTATGCATCAAATGCAGGGGGGAAAAAAATAACACCTGTGAGCCCTTTAAAAAAAAAAAATCCAATCATGGGAGTACATACCCTTCCAACCAACCCCACATGCTGTGTTTATGGTTTGTCCCAGGACCTGGAACTGTCATATTTTGCTGGACAGCTTGGCCTGCCTTTTAAATGTAAAAAATGTATATAAAATAAAATAACAAATGTTGAAGGGTAAATCCACTTTCATGGGAACAAAACATCAAAAAAAAAAAAATAATAATAATAATATCACATACTTGCATGCTTATAATTGCTACACAAGTCATATTGTAATTGAATGTTATTAAAAATTAAGTTTCCGTTTCCATCTGCAGGGCTGTAATTTTCTGTAAAATGCAATATGGCAACCAAAAATGTAATTTCCCGCCTGTGTGATTGGCTCACTGATTTTCCGCACTAAGATACAAATCAGATTTTGGGCATCCCCTGAAACAAAAATTTAATTTTTGGTGAGATACTTCCAAAGGGAAAACATGTCTAAAGAGATGCAGACCCTCATTAGAACCCTGCAAGTACAGCAGCTGATTGATCATTACAAAGTCACTGCTATTCACATTCATTTTCCCCATAGACATAGACAAGCAAACAGCTATTTCCTCTGAATAACAAAAGGTTGGACCTGCAATACAGTGAGGTAAAATCCCTGCAATGTACATAGATCACCCAGAGGGGAATTTTTTTTCTCAACAGAAGTGGAATTACTCTTTAAAGCTGAACTCCAGGCAGAAGAGAAGTTTTTTTAATCATTTGTAATGCGAGAATGCATTTGACCATAAGAGTGTCCGCAACACTTGGCCAATAAAACAAGATAATAATAAAAATGTACATTTTGTTGCACTGTGTTTATTAAAGTGGGGTTCCACCCAAAAAAACAAACCTATCTAAAAAATTCTAAAAAAAAAAACAAAAAAACATTTGGATATTTTTTTTTTTTTTACTTACCTCTAAATGCCTGTTGCTAGGTGGTCCATCGTAGTCTGCCTGTCCATTAGCCTGGGCTGGTGACATCACTTCCTCCTCGGCACAGGAAGGGCTCCGCTCTGCTCCCTCCCTCCTGTCAATCATCTGGGACCCAATTCAGGTCCCAGGTGATTGAGCGGCCAATCACGGCGCACGGCGCCGCTCGCGCATGCGCAGTGGGTGCCAGGCTGTGAAGCCACAGCCCGGCGCCCACAGTTGAAATGCCGGCGCCGACGAGCGGAGGGGGGAGACGAGCGGGGCCTCGATCCCCCGCATCGCTGGACCCAGGGACAGGTGAGTGTCCAATTAAAAGTCAGTAGCTGCAGTATTTGTAGCTGCTGACTTTTAATTTTTTTTTTTTTGGACGGCCCCCCTGGGTGGAACCCCACTTTAAATGTATTTTTAATACAAGCAGTGCAAGTACCTAAATTTGGCTTAGGTTTAGCTCCTTGGAATCCATGTACAGCAGGGCTCAGGCTAGGAGATGGAGAAACAGCACAAGGAGCCAGTTACAGTGCCTTGAAAAACTTTCCACATTTTGTCATGGTACAACCAAAAATGTAAATGTATTTTATTGGGATTTTATGTGATAGACCAACACAAAGTGGCACATAATTGTGAAGCATTTGTATTCAGCCCCCCTTTACTCTGATACCCCTAACTACAATCTAGTGGAACCAATTGCTTTCAGAAGTCACCTAATTAGTAAATAGAGTCCACCAGTGTGTCATTTAATCTCAGTATAAATACAGCTGTTCTGTGAAACCCTCAGAGGTTTGTTAGAGAACCTTAGTGAACAAAGAGCATCACGAAGGTCAAGGAACACTCCAGACAGGTCAGGGATTAAGTTGTGGAGAAGTTTAAAGCAGGGTTAGGTTATAAAAACAGAGCACTGTTTAATCCATCATCCGAAAATGGAAAGAGTATGGCACAACTGCAAACCTACCAAGACATGGCCGTCCACCTAAACTGACAGTCGGGGCAAGGAGAGCAATAATCAGAGAAGAGCCAAGAGGCCCATGGTAACTCTGGAGGAGCTGCAGAGATCCACAGCTCAGGTGGGAGAATCTGTCCACAGGACAACTATTAGTCGTGTTCTCCACAAATCTGACCTTTATGGAAGAGTGGCAAGAAGAAAGCCATAAGAAGTCCTGTTTGCAGTTTACGAGACAAAACTGGGAGCACGGGCCGCGATTGGTCCACAGGCCAGACTTTGGACATGCCCGGTTTAGATCAAAGCATATTCATGTGTTAGAATGGCCAAGTCAAAGTCCAGACCTGAATCCAATTGAGAATCTGTGGCAAGACTTGAAAATTGCTGTTCACAGACGCTCTCCATCCAATCTGACAGAGCTTGAGATATTTTACAAAGAAGAATGGACAAAAATGTCCCTCTCTAGATGAGCAAAGCTGGTAGAGACATCCCCAAAAAGACTTGCAGCTGTAAATGCAGAGATTGCAGTTCTACAAAGTGTTAACTTCGGGGGGCTGAATACAAATGAATACAAATACACGCCACACTTTTGAGATCTTTATTTATAAAAAATGTTGAAAACCATTTATCATATTCCTTCCACTTCACAATTATGTGCCACTTTGTGTCGGTTTATCACATAAAATCCCAATAAGATACATTTATGTCTTTGGTTGTAACATGGCAAAATGTGGAAAATTTCAAGGGGTATAAATACTTTTTCAACAAGGAACTGCATGGACAGACATACAAATCCTTTGACAGTAAATATATTATTATTATATGTCTTCCATCATCTGTGTATTTAGCAGATTGCCTGGAGTTCAGCTTAAATAAACCTGTGCAGTTAAAAAACTAGATTCAAACATCAGAAAAAAGGAAAAGAAGCAATACGCAGTGCAATCACTCATGATTGCTTAAAGTGATATTAAAGCATTTTTTTTATTTGGAGGACTTGAATGCACTTGCTCTTCTTTTTTTAAATTTTTTTAAATGTCTCCTCTCTTCTTGCTCTGATGACTGTGCCCCGGGCAGACTGGCTGACTTCAGGTATGTGGGTGCCCCTGTGCCCGCTGGGACCACTACATGCACAATGCTCTTTAATACTACAACCCCGCGTGCAGCTGTTCCTGAGAGGGGGACTGAGCCAATGATGTGGGAGCTGATGTCAGTGGAGGAGGAGAGGCCAGGCTGTGGCTCTGTGTCCCTTTTTGCTCTGCCTGTATGTGCGGCGCTATGAGGGGCAGCACATAACATAGTAGTTGTAAACAGAAGCTCACGTGAAATCAAGACTCTATGGGGTTTGATTTACTAAAACTGGAGCACTCAGAATCTGGTGCAGCTGTGCCTGGTAGCCAATCAGCTTCTAACGTCAGCTTCTTCCGTTAACCACTTAGCATCTGGAAGATTTACCCCCTTTATGACCAGGCCATTTTTTTTTTTTGCAATACTGCGGTACTTTAACAGATAATTGCGCGGTTGTGCAACGCTGTACATAAATGAAATGCATATAATTATTTTTTTTTCATGCTTTCTTTTGGTGGTATTTGATCACCACTGGGTTTTTTATTTTTTTTCGCTATATACGAACAAAAAAAACAATTTTTTTTTTTACTTTCTGCTATAAAACAAATCCAATAAAAAAAAAAAAAAATCAAATTTCTACATAAATTTAGACACAATGATGTGTCAGCAATAAAGTGCATGAAGTGCTAGTATCAATGAAAACACATAATGCAAATAAACAGGTATGTATGAAAGCAACTCCAATAGTGGAATGAATACTCATACTGTATATAGGTGCTTGAAGTGCAAAATATAAATGCACAAATCAATGCTGATAATCTCAATGATGAATAACAATTATAAGATATGATTAGATATGAAAAGTCCATCAACATCCATGTTGGAATAAATCTCAACCCACTAGACAAATGTAAGTGAGAAGTACAGTCTATGCAATGTTGGTGGACTTTTCATATCTAACCACATCTTATAATTGTTATTCATCATTGAGATTATCAGCATTGATTTGCACATTTATATTTATATTTAGCACTTCAACCACCTATATATGAGTATTCATTCCACTATTGAGTTGCTTTCATACATACCTGTTTATTTGCGTTATGTGTTTTCATTTACACTAGCCCTTCATGCACTTTATTGCTGACACATCATTGTGTCTATACTTTGAATATTAACACATAATGCACTTTTAATTCCATATCTTATACTATTTTGTCACATCGTAGTGTCAGCGGCTTCCTGATTTGGTTTGGTAGCGCAGTAATTTCATACATTTCTCTTCATAAATTTAGGCCAATGTGTATTCTGCTAGATATTTTTGGTGAAAAAAAAAATCCAAGTCAGCGTAAATTGATTGGTTTGCGCATGTTCTAGCATCTACAAACTATGGGATATATACTGGAATTTTTATTTATTTGTTTTTATACTAGTAATGAAGGCCATCAGCGACTCATAGCGGGACTATGATAGTATGGCTGCAAATCTGACACTAACTGACATTTATTTATTTATTTCAGGTACTTATATAGCGCCGTCATTTTACGCAGTGCTTTACATATACATTGTACATTCACATCAGTCCCTGCCCTCAAGGAGCTTACATTCTAAGGTCCCTAACCCACATTCATACATACTAGGGACAATTTACACAGGATCCAATTAACCTACCAGCATGTCTTTGGAGTGTGGGAGGAAACCGGAGTACCCGGAGGAAGCACACGCAGGTACAGGGAGAACATGCAAACTCCAGGCAGGTTGTGTTGTGGTTGGGATTTGAACCAGCAACCCTTCTTACTGCTAGGTGAAAGTGCTACCCACTACACCACTGTGCTGCCCATTACATTTTGTGGGAACCAGTGACACGAAGGTCAGGTTCACACCTATGCGAATTAGATGTGGGTTTCCCCGCATCTAATTCGCATAGCAGGAGAATGTGACTGGCTCCCACGGGTATCCCCATTGCGGCCGCAAAGCGCACTGCACAGAAACGCTGTGCGTCTTTGGCTCCGTTTCAGGGCCGAATTAAGGCAAAGATTCTGCCCTGATTCGTCCCTGAAACGGAGAACAGGGACGGACAGCGTTGCTGTGCGATCCACGGCCGGTTTAGGTGTGAACCGAGCCTTGTACAGTGATCAGTGCTAAAATAAAAAATGATACACTGTCACTGTACTAATCACTGGCTGCAAAGGGTTAACATCTAGGGCAGTGATGGCGAACCTGGGCACCCCAGATGTTTTGGAACTACATTTCCCATGATGCTCAACTACACTGCAGAACGCATGAGCATCATGGGAAATGTAGTTCCAAAACATCTGGGGTACCAAGGTTCGCCATCACTGATCTAGGGTTAAATGTGTGCCTAAGAGTGCTTGGAGCATTCACTGTATGCTGTTTTTACTAAGGGATGAGCTGGTTTTTAGTCCCTGCTTTGCAGGGAAACAAAGGCTGGCAAATCTCCACTGACACTATGGAGCTCTGCATTGTTTACATACATAGAGCTCTGTTCTGTCATCCATCTTCGCCGATCAGTGGGTGCCAGCAGGTTATCCATTGGCCGGCACCCACTGATCGGCTTGTGCTGTCACTAATCACAGCACAGGTGGCGCACGCGTGCACCCCGTCCTACCTGGAAGTGCTATACGTGATCCAGCGCAGAAGAGCCGCTCTGTCATCATACTCCTACATGAGGTGGTCGGCAAGCAGTTAAGCTTTGGCAATAAACCTGGGCGCTGATTGGTTTCTATGCAGAGTTACATCAGATTTTGCACTCTTTAGTTTTAGTAAATAACCCCCCTATAGGTTCCATCATGCACAGGGGGGTCTCACATACTTGAAGCTGGCCAGAGCGGCTGGGGCACATTTATCAGAACATGAAGAGAGGAGACCTTTTTTTAAAAAAATAGCAAGAACATGTAAGTCTTACTATAGGCATCTCATTAAAAAAAATGTAGCTTTAATATCACTGTAAAACAGAGCAGAGATGGGGGCAGTAATCTTACTGTTCTGTTATTCCCTCAGCAAAGGAATCTGGTTGCTATAGGCAGCTGCAGTCTACATAAATGAGACCCCCCGCTCTTTGGAGACACTTTGATGGACAAGTCATGAGCTGTGAGGTGATGTGGGGTTGGCAGGACTACAGCAATCTTGTCTCCCCCTCTCACTATTCCCTCCTCTCCTTTATTTTTCCATGTGTGGTCGTTACTCATCCCATCCTGTGTGTGTTCTGGTCAGAGGAAACTCCGCTGGGACATGTGAGAACGGCGTTAAGCCTGCGTGTGTCTTCATTTCCATTAACGCTTTTTGTGTGTGCGCCCCGCGGTGATTGGCTCATCCTGGAGCAGGCTACCTTTCACAGCACTAACTCACATGGGACTGTCCTTCTTTGCAAGCTGGTCTGTTCACGGCAAGCTGTGTGTGAGATTTGCAACGCTTATATAAGAGTGCGGGAGAGTCGGCTGACAAGGTTTGCCCAGCAAGCTGGAAAAGGGATGTGACCTGGTATTTGGTTTTCCATGTATAAAGGGCACAAGTCCTATTTACTCCTATGTCACATCAGAAGCAACTGTTGCTAAAAGCCTCTCTTCATCCTCGGGGTGAAGGATGACTTGAGCCATGTGGCATTCCCTGCACAGGAAAGAACCATTTCATTTTCCTGTAGAGGATAATTTTCCAGCATGGTGGGAAATCTCAGATGATCTCTCATTGGTTGGGTTGCAACTCACACCATGTAAAAGCAGCTTAAAGCTGACCATATACATTGCAATATCTTTTAGATCTACCAGAACTATGTAATGTGAAGGCTTACCGCAGGCCCTCACACTACATAGTTGTTGGGAGATTAAACGAGATTGTACAATCTGATTGTCTAGACTAAGTTCTGATCAAAAGTAATGTACATTGAATCTATGGTTTCCTGAAGGGAAAATACAGGGGAAGCCATTGCTGACTATTTGCCTAGTTGGTCCTCCTGGTTTCATCATTGTTAGCAAACACAAAAATTAAGAAATTTTGAGTGACCTAGAAAGTATGTAAACCAGAGACAGCCAGGCAGGTAGTATTTTCAGCATTGGCAGCCTGCGTAGTTTTCTCAGAATATGTTTACTTTAAGGTTAAGTAACACCCCTTTGTGCCATTACAATGCAGACATCCATTACTTTTCTCAGCCCCATCCTGACCCCTGTTCCAGCCACCATGAACATCCTTCTGGGTATAGCGGGATATGTCAAATTCCCAACCTCCAATGCCAATCAACAAGCCCAAGCACGGATTCAAGAATGGGGGACATGCATAGCAATGGGTTGATTTACTTAAAGATAAGTTCAATTTTACAAAAAAACTGCTATTGCAGGTAAGGAGTGTTTGTAGATAAAAACAGAGCATCCAGCTCTGACTGAAGATGAATAATGTTCTTGCTACAGGTGTAGGCCATTTACATACCTCATGAAGCCTGACTAAGGCTTGGTTCACACTGGTACGACACGACAGTCGTACGACTGTGGATCTGACTTTGCCCTACGATCTGACTTCCAAACGGGACGGGAACAGGATTTGACTTTGATCCTGACAATACCAGGCCCTTTGTGTCTGGTATGAATCTTTAGGGGAAACTCTAAGCCAAATAAAAAAAAAAAAGGGCATAGGATCCCCCCTCCAAGACCTTACCAGGCCTTACGTTCTGGTATGGATTTTAAGGGGAACCCCCACACCATACTAGACCCTTATCCTAGCACGCAGCCCAGCAGGTAAGGAAGAGGGGATTGGACGAGCGCTCCCCCTCCTCGACCATACCAGGCCACATGCCCTCAACATAGGGGGTGGGTGCTTTGATGTAGTAGGTTTGCCCCCCACCCCAAAGCACTTTGTCCCCATGTTGATGCTTACAAGGGCCTCTTCCCAACAACCCTGGTCGGTGGTTGTTGGGGTCTGCGGGCGGGAGGCTTGTCGGAATCTGGAACCCCCTTCAACAAGATCCCCAGATCCTGCCCCCCCCCATGTGAATGAGTATGGGGTACATTGTACCCATTCACCTAAAGAAAATGTCAAGAATAAAAACAGCATTCAGGTTTTTGACAAAGTTATTTATTAAAGCAGCTCCGGCGTCTTTTCTCCTTCTGACTTCTTCTCCCTCCAGCGCTGTCTTCATGCTCCGGTTCTTCTCCCTCCGCTGATGACATCTTCCTCTGATTCTTCTCCCTGCGCTGATGTCTTCTTCGGCTGCCAGTTCTCCTCTCTCCACTGTCTTCTCCCTCTGCTGGGTCTCCTCTCTCCGCTGTCTTCTCCCTCTGACGGGTCTCCTCTCTCTGCTGCCTTCTCCCTCTGTTCTTCCTGTGATGTTCTCTCAACGCTCTCTCCAGCTGTAATGCTAGGGCCATTGTGTGCCATTACTTATATAGCCATGGGGCATGACCACCCTGTGACGTCATCAGAGGCCCGTCCCCTTGTGACATCACCGCCCCATCATGCCCCAGGTGGTGACGTCACAAGGTGGTGAGGCCTCCGGATGACGTCACCGGGTGGCCACGCCCCATGGCTATATAGGTAATTGCACACGGCAGCCCTAGCATTACAGCAGGAGAGAGCGTCAAGAGAACATACGGCGATGACAGCAGAGGAAGAAGACAGTGAAGAGAGGAGAACCAGCAGCAGAAGAAGACCTCAGCGGAGGGAAAAGAACCATGGGTTGAAGTCATCAGCAGAGGGAGAAGAACCGGAGGATGAAGACAGCTCCGGGGGGTGAAGAAATCGGAAGGGGAAGAGACGCCGGAGCTGCTTTAATAAAGTATTTTGTCAAAAACCTGTGTGCTGTTTTTATTTTTGACACTTTTTTTTAGGCAAATGGGTAGGGGTACAATTTACCCCATACTCATACACATAGGGTGGGGGGCTGGAATCTGGGGGCCCCCTTGTTACCCCGACAACCACCAGCCAGGGTTTTTGGGAAAAGACCCTTGACCCCATCAACATGGGGACAAGGTGCTTTGGGGCGGGGGGGGGGGGCGCAGGGCCCCCCCTGCCCTAAAGCATCCACCCCCCCCCCATGTTGAGGACATGTGGCCTGGTTCAAACCCCCTCACACACTTTTTCTCCCCTGACGCAGTAGTTCTGACTAGGCCTCACTTAGCAACGTCCTGGGAGTCTTTCAGTCAGGCTTCATGAGTTATGTAAATGGCCTACACCTATAGCAAGGGCATTACTCAACTTAAATCATAGCTGCACTGTTTGTTTTTATCTAAACACCCCTTATTCACATAGGCAGTTTTTGGTAAAGGTGAACTTACCCTTTAAACCCGGAGAGTGCAAAATCTGGTGCAGCTAAGCATGGTGGCCAATCGGCTTCTAACTTCAGCTTGTTCAATTAAGCTTTGACAAAAAAAAATAGAAGCTATTTGGTTTCTATGCAGAACTGCACCAGATTTTGCACTCGTTTCAGTAAATCAACAAATCAACCCCACAGTGCTCAGCATGATCACTATTTCTCTAGAATTTTTGATTTTACCAAACCGGCTCATCCTATAAGTAAAATATCAGTTTAGCATGATTTGTTTCATTACCCTGCAGGAGCATTCCTGTTATGAAGCAGACTTGCAATTGTGTGGGATTTGGTGATTATGGGGTTTTTTTGTTCTTATAACAAATCAAAAATATTGGATGAAACTGCATGTAGCATATGGAGTGTCACTTGCATGTGAATGACAAATGGTTAAGACTTGTAGTGTGCTCTTCAGCTTAATGTCTGGCTGGTGTGCAACATCTGTCTCTGTTCTACCACTAGGGCGGCACTGGCGTCTGCCCACCAATCACAGCCTCTTCCACGGACGCTAAGCGTTTTGGTAGAGACGCCTCAAGTGAACGTCATGCACACAATAATTAGGTAGGTGTTTTTTCCATGCAGCTCTTCTTTACCCTTCCCAGTTCTAATCCCCCAGCATTGCTGTAGGGTTGATTTACTAAAGCTAGAGAGTGCAAAATCAGGTGCAGCTCTCCATAGAACCAATCAGCTTTGTTTTTTTTTGTTTTTTTTGCCAAAGCTTAATTGAACAAGCTGAGGTCAGAAGCGGATTGGCTACCATGCACAACTGCACCAGATTTTGCAGTTTCCAGTTTTAGTAAATCAACCATAGTGTATATATATTTTCGTATTATTGGAATTATCTCTAATGTATGTTTATTTTTCCCCAATCAGGAACCGGGAGACGAGCCGGGATGAATTCATCTTTTACTCACGGCGACTAATGAGGCTTCTTATTGAGTATGCGCTGTCTTTCCTGCCCTTCAGGGTGAGTTTTAGTAAATGGAGTAATGCTAGCTAATGCCTTCTACACTAAAGGAGAGACTGGTATCCAAATCAGTAATATCTATAAAATGCCACATTCATAAAACTGAGTGTCAGTTTAATAAAAAAAATCTACAGTTAACATGATTTAATGTGTGCTAGATCAACATACGTATGTTGCTACACCAACAGTCCTCCTTTTCTTTCTTTTTTTTTTCCTTTTCTGGAACACAGTCTCACTTTAAAGTTCACCTTTTGTAACATGTTACATGTTACACCTATATTCAGGGTGTAACATGTGACATGTTACATACGTACCAGCCCCGATCCCCCGGGGGATCTCCTTCCCCCACCGACTATCTGTCACAATCTAAAAAAGATGTGGCCGTGTGGGGCTCCGCCCACCAGGCCGCATCATCTATTCACAGTGTTCTGTAAATGGGAAAACTACAAGGTCCAGCGGCCTTTGTGGCTGTCGGCTTGTAGTTCTCAATGAACTACCATGTTGAGCACTGTGGTAGTTCATTGAGCTTCCTGTCTCAAGTGTAATTGCTTGCTCATATTGGAGGTACGGGCAAACAGATACATCGTGGGGGTGCAATGCTTTACAGGTTCCTAATAGAAAAAATAAGAAGTGCATATTTTCTTTACCTGCAAAAAAATGTGCATTTATTATTTTATTTTGTAAAAGTAAACTTATCCTTTAGGGCCCTTTCACACTGGGGCGGTTTGCAGGCGCTATTGCGCTAATAATAGCGCCTGCAAACCGACCCGAAAGTGGCGCTGCTTTCAGAGGGCTTTCACACTGGAGCGATGCGCTGGCAGGACGGTAAAAAAAGTCCTGCTAGCAGCATCTTCGGAGCGGTGAAGGAGCGGAGTGTATACCGCTCCTTTACCGCTCCTGCCCATTGAAATCAATGGGACGGCGCAGCTATACCGCCGGCAAAGCGCCTCTGCAGAGGCGCTTTGCGGTGGTTTTAACCCTTTCTCGGCCGCTAGCAGGGGGGTAAAACCGCCCCGCTAGCGGTCGCATACCGACGGTAAAGCGCCGCTTACAATAGCGGCGCTTTACTGCCGACAACGCCCCCGCACCAGTGTGAAAGGACCCTTAAGGCCACATGAAAACAATAAGCATAAACTGTAATCTAATGGGCTTAGATAACACGGTAAAGAGTGGAACACAAAGAAAATACCCCATTTGATCATCTGCCAAGCTAACAACCGGTCCCTGCAAAATGACTGGGAACAATGTGCCCTGGTGTATACGAGTTATGACCAAGGTATATAGAAAATGATTTTTAGTGTATTTATTTCCAAAGTTATATAGTTACATAATTAGGTTGAAAAGAGACAAGTCCATCTAGTTCAACCAATAAGGCCGGGTTCACATATGTGCAAATCGGATGCAATTTTTTACCGCATCCAAACCGCATGACGGGTGAGTGTGACCGGCTCTCAATTGGTGAATTTGCATTGTGTGAGCTGTCTCCATTCCTAATAACCTGCCTCCTCTCTTTGCAGAGCTGCACCGTTCAGACCCCGCAAGGACATGAGTATGAAGGAAGGACGTATGACGGAAAACGAGTGAGTGGCTCTGTTGGGGTATATTGTGAAGTGGAGGTGTTGGGCACACAGAATCTTCTTTAGTCTTCTAACCTGCATTAGAATAACACCAGAATGAATCTAGTCACTTGGAGCCCCTTACAAATTACATCTGTATAAGACCTATTTAAAGCGGAGTTCTGACTAAAAAAAAAGTACTGCAGCTGCTGACTTTTAATAAGCGGACACTTACCTGTCCCAGGGTCCAGCGATGCGGGGGACTGAAGCCCCGCTCGTCTCCCCCTCCTCTCTGTGGTGCCGGCATTGTCACTGTGGGCACACGGCTGTGGCTTCACAGCCAGGCATGCACCGCGCATGCTGACTGGCCGGGCAATCATCTGGGACCTGTGACATGTTCCAGATCAATGCTGAGAGGGAGGGGGGAGAGGTGAACTTACTTCCAGCGCCACGGTGCCCCGGGAGGAAGTGGGAGCTGGAACTCTCTAAAAGAGGGTTTCCACCACCCCCCCCCCCCCCAAAAAAATAACATGCCAAATGTGGCATGTCAGGGGGTCACCTTCCATTAAAGCAGATGATTCCATCTTTGGGTGGAACTCCACTTTAAATTTTATCTGAACTTCTGTAGCAAGCTAGATGTGCAAAGAGAGACCATAGTAGGCAGTTAAAAAGTTTTTTGTGTATTCTAGGGAAAATATTTTAAAACCTCTGTTGCTTCTTATGTCAGTTGGTATGGCATCTCTATGAAGTTAGATCGGTGATCTGTCGCTGACGGCAATTTGTTAGTGACAGGATCACTCAGGTTAGCTTGTCCTACAGTGTGGCCTGCTCATTCACTGAACTGACATTCTGCACTGCTTTGGCCAATGAGGGAGCAATGCCATAGAAGCTGTGAAAGCTCTCTACAGCAATCTTGTGGCTGCAAAGATGCCACCAGTGACACCATCACAGGTGACATTACTTTTTTTTTTTTTTGGGAAAAAAATAATCTTTATTGAAGTTAGACAGATATTAATACAGCGCATATGAGGTCCAAGTATAAGAACATGAAACATAATCACATGTGGTATGTTAACATATAGTAGAGTCTTATAAGGCTGGCATTTCATAACAGAGATATACCAATTGTTGGTGATTCGGTGAGGCCCTGACAGATCTAAACGGGTTATCTATTATATGGTTGTACATTTTAGTTGCTAGGTATTGATAAATTTATTTTCACGCATTACTATACACATGTCTCCCCATCTCCCAGCCAACCATCCCAAATCCTTGAGTATTTCTGACTATTTCCCCTGTGTTTGTATATCAACTGCTTGTATGGGAGGGAATTATTAACATCTCTCTTCCAGCTTGTTATGGTGGGGGTTACGTTCTGCATCCAGGTCTTGGCAACTACTTTTCTGGCCAAGAATAGGACTTCAGATATAAATATGGCCTGGTATTTATCAATGTCCACATCTGGAAGAAGACCCAATATACAAAGTTTTGGATCTAAAACCACAGGGGAACCCATCTGGTCGTGTAAGAACTTAATCACTTGACTCCAGTATGTTTGAAGAATAGAGCATTCCCAAATTAAGTGAAAAAAGCTACTCATCTCTGCCTGACAGTGAGGACATGCTATATTGCGTGTAGGTTGAAACTTCCTTATTATGTTAGGTGTTAAATACGCTTGATGAATGATGTATATCTGTGTTAGCCTATCAGACAGTTTTGGAGATGCCACCTTTACATTTTCTAAAATTTCCTCCCAATCCGAATCACTAACTGCACCTACGTCTCTTTCCCATCTTGTTTTGGCTTTTTGCGTCACTTCTTTGATTCTGGGTAATCTTATGGAGTAGTAGAGATTAGATATCAATTTTTGTGGGTCGGCTCCCATTACTATGTCCAATATTTGGGGATGTTCCAGGATGCAGTTTTCGTTCCTAAATTGAAATCGCAGGGCATGTCTGAGTTGCATGTATTTAAACATTAATTGTTGTGGTATAGAGTATTCTTCCTTAAGGGTTTGAAATGCTTTAGGCCTAGTACCCGCCATTACCTGGTACAGGTAAATAATTCCATATCTGGCCCATAGATTAGGGTCTGGTATTTTTTTAAGCTCCGCTAGTTGGTTGTTCGCCCATAATGGAGTGTGGGAATGAATGCACCCTATTTTAAGTTTTTTCAGGGCTAATCCCCATATTCGTTGGTGATGGTTGAGTACCCCGTCATTAAGGTTTGGACTTTTCCTATTAAATTGGCCCCCTCGTAGTATAAGTTGAAGTGGGGTGGATAAAGGACTGTCTGGACTACTGGATACTAGTGTACTATAGCGTTGTCTTTCGTTATTGTGGTAGTGATGCATGTGCGACATCTGTGCCGCTATGTAATATTCCTGCAGATCTGGCAGAGCTGTTCCTCCCATATCTGTAGGGTTTTTAAGGACATGCCAAGCTACCTTGTGTCTTTGATGTCCCCAGACAAAGGTGTTCAAAATAGATTCCATTTTCTTGAAGATCCCAATAGGTATATATAGTGGGGCGTGCCATACCATATATAGGATCTTGGGTAAAATAATCATTTTTATGATATTTATCCTCCCCATTACTCCCAGTGGTAGTTTGGACCAGGCTTGTGTTTTGGTTTTTATCATGGCAAACAGTGGTTCTATATTGTTGGTTGTGTATTCGCGTAGGTCTCTTGTAACCAGTACCCCTAAATATTTAATGGTGTTTACCCTGACTAATGGTAGTTCTGGATGTATATTGGTTGGGGGGAATTGGTCTATGGGGAGTATCTGTGATTTTTCCCAGTTTATCCGTAGGCCTGAGAGTTTTCCCATTTTATCTATAGTGTCCAAAGCTGCTTGAAGTGATGGGCCCTGGTCGGCTAGATAGAGTATTGTGTCGTCTGCGTATAGTCCGATCTTCTCTATATAGTTGCCTATTTTAAGTCCCACTATGCCCATGTCAGCTCTTATAGCTATGGCCAATGGCTCAGCTGCCAGGGCATATAGCAGTGGAGAAAGGGGACATCCCTGGCGTGTGCCTCTCTCTAGGGGAAATTGTCCCGATATACAACCGTTAACGAGGACCCGTGCTTTTGGTGACTGATAGAGTATTTGTACCCACTGTATGAAATTGGGACCAAATCCATATTCTCGTAGACACTCCCAAAGAAAAGACCACTCCACTGAGTCAAAGGCCTTTGCTGTGTCCAGGGCCACTACTACTCTGGTACCCTGATTATCGTGCTGTGCTTGAATATTTAGAAACAGTCTTCTTATATTCATGGCCGTGTTTTTCCCGGGCATAAAGCCGGTCTGGTCTGGGTGAATTAATGATAGAATAACTTTATTTAGACGGGATGCTAGGATTTTGGCCAGTATCTTGATGTCTACTTGTAATAGTGAGATTGGACGGTAGGACTCGGGATATCTAGGGTCTTTTCCTGGTTTAGGTATAACTATTATTTGTGCTTCTTGCATTGATGGAGGGAGTGATTTATATTTAAATATTTGTTGGTATAATTTTTGCAAATTCGGGACTAGTATATCAGGGAATGCAGTGTAAAATTCTAGTGGCAGGCCATCCAGTCCGGGGGCCTTGGATTTAGCTAGTTGGGACAGTGCTTCAGATATGTCCTCCTGGCTAATGGGGGCGTCTAGTAGCTTAACCTGTTCTAATGTGAGTTTAGGGAACTGAATTCTGTGTAAGTAGTTTTTAATTTCGTGTATGGATTGTGTTGTCTGAGTTTTATATAAATTCCTATAGAAGTTTAGGAAAATGTCTGCTACCTGTTGTGGGTCGGTCACCTCGTCTCCCTGTGGGGTAGCTAGGGTCACCACTACTGGAGGTTTTTCATTTAAATGGGCTAAATATGCCAGTAATTTACCTGCTTGCTCCCCGTGTTCGAAGATTCTTTGTTTTTTGAAAAAAACCTGTTGTTTGGCCTTCTCTATGTGCATTTGGGTTACTGTTCTGGATTGCATTTGTAGTTTATGGAGATTATCAGTACTGGGTTCTTGTGCGTATACCTGTTCCAATTCCTGTAGTTTGTCAGTGGTCATCTGTAATAGCAGTTTGGTGGAATTTTTAAATCTATTTATTCTTAGTGAGAGTAGTCTACTAGCTTGATTTTTGAAGGTGTCCCAGACTGCAGTGTCTGAATCTGTAAATCTTATGTTGTTTAGGATATATTGTAATTCTTGCCCTATGCTCTCGAAATCAGGCAGGACCGACAGCCAGAATGGATTCAACCTCCAATTAGAAGTGGGCATTGCCTTTAGTAGAGATATTGTTATCCAACAGGGTGAATGGTCCGATAGTGCTCGTGGAGCCATACCTGACCCTGTTATTTTAGGCAGTAATGCGTTTGAGACCAGTATAAAATCAATCCTGGACATCGTGTCACAGCCTGCCGAGTGACATGTGTATGCTTTTTTAGTCGGGTTTTGCCATCTCCATACGTCTGTTAGCGCAAATTCTGTGAATAGTCTGCATAGTCTGGTTTGGTGAGGCACAGTCCTGGATGTATCTCCCAGGCCTGGTCTGTCCAAGTTTGGATTCATGGTTTGGTTAAAGTCGCCCATCCATATAGCAGGAACTGATGGGTGTTGTGCCATGAATGCCAGTCCCTTGAGTACTACCTCGATCGAAAAAGGGGGGGGGATATAACACGCCAGAATCAATAAAGAGTTGCCTCCTATGATGGCGTGCAGGAAGATATATCTTCCTAATCTATCTGATTCTAGAGTAATTAGTTCAAAGGGCATTCTTTTGGTGACCAGTATCGATACCCCTCTTGATTGATTGGTGTGTGTGCTGTGGTATAACCATCCTATCCACGGTTTTTTTAAGGCTACCTGCATCTGGCCTGTGATGTGTGTTTCTATTAAAGCTATTATATCTGCTTTCTGTGATTTTAGAAATGTTAAGGCTGCGGTTCGTTTTACCTTATTCCGCATACCGCGTATGTTCCACGTCAAAAACTTTACATCGGCCATAATGGTTTCTGATTATAATAGTGTGGCTGCCATCTAGTGAGATTCCAAGACAGTGGTGCCTTCTTAGTCTGCCCTTTCCGCTGTGCCAGTCTGCAAATACCTATCTTAACGTTGAATACATATTTTCTGTCTATCTGTATCAAGGTCATATCAATACTTATATTCCCAAAGTAAAACACAAAACTTATCCTTTTAACTGTTCCCATCCCTCCCAGCTGCACATCTCCCCAACCTGATGTGAGCATATTTACCCAAACTGTCAGCATATAACATATCATCCAGCGGATATACTCCGCTGGAGGCACATTTCTTAATAGCAATAGATGTGTTGTCCTTTTATGCTGAAACAACTTTGTTAAGGGGGCGACTGTTTTCCTGTCGCTCGTGGAGTAGTTATAATCAGGACTACCACACATTTCAGTCAGTGAACTCCCCTTGCATTTTTCTTCCTTGCAGCTGGTCAAATTATAACTCATATTCCAGAATGTTGTAGTACAGTTCATCCCAGTCATTTAGGAGTCTTGCAGAGCATATCACTGTAGACTGTCCCCACTCTTCTCAAAATGTAAGGGCGCAACCGGTAACCCGCGCAACTTTATTGTATGATCCCGCTTGTTCCATGTCAGAATTATACAGGAGTTAGCTCTCTTATCCTCATCCACTGCTCTTGTGTACAAGCTGTGTGTGTCCCCGGTCTTTATATCCCTAAACTGGATTCTGGTTCCCTTCTAAAAAGTCTCTATGACATTTGTATTGTAGGATTTTGTGCGAGGTCAGAAAGTACTCACTGTGGTTGTATGAACTTAGACAGATTAGGCCGGCCTGTCTCTACGATCCAGCCATGCTGTTGCTGCCGCCGGGTCGTCAAAGAACTGTACTTTTCCGTCCTCCTCCACCCGGAGGCGGGCAGGGAATAACATCGCATATTTGAGATGGAGGGTCCTCAATCGGCGCTTTACCTCTTGATATTGTGCTCTCTTCCTTTGCACCTCGCTGGAAAAATCCGGAAATACTGCTATCTGGCTGTTCCCGATCTGTATGTTTCCTCTCTCCCGTGTGAGTTTAAGGATTTTGTCTCGGTCCCGGAAATTTAGAAATTTGGCGATGAATGTGCGGGGAGGCGCTCCAGGTGGTGGTGGCCGCGCAGGTATGCGGTGCGCCCTCTCCACCGCAAACATTACTGAAAAGGCTTCCCGGCCATACGTTTTGAGCAGGAGCGTTTCTAGATAGGTTGCCGGGTCTGCGCCTTCCTCTTTCTCCGGCAGTCCTATGAAGCGGAGGTTACAGCGTCTAAGGCGGTTCTCCATGTCATCTTGATGGGCATTAAGTTGCTGTATTTGTCTCTGCATCTCTTCTGTAGTATGTCTCATGGGGTGCAGGGCATCTTCCGCGTTGCTGATTCTGGTTTCTGCCTCCGTAACCCTGTCCTTCAGTTTTGAGAAGTCCTGTCTGATCAGGGATATATCGATTTTTACTTCGTCTATCTTCGCAGTCAGCGTGCCCTGCAAGGCGGCTATAGCGTCCAGCACTTTGTCGGTGTCTGACGTCTGAGGAGGGGGGTCCGTACACGTATCTGCGCTGCCCTCCTGCTGCATGTCTTTCTCCAGGCGGCGAAATTGCGCGAGCTTGTCTGACGTCCCAGTGTTCCGCTTTGTTGGTGACATAGTCCTCAGCGGTCCCAGGACAGAGGGGGAACCCTTGTGATGGATTACTTTGGTGTATCGTTCCTCAGGACCCCTATCAGGAGTTTGTGTGCTGGAAGTTTGCTCTGTCTGTATCTCACTTCCTCACCTTTCAGGCCTCTCCTCAGGTACTGTGTCTCCAGAGGAGATTTGGGGGCCCATGCACGCAGAAAATAGTCCTTTGGGGGGCTCGGCAAGTCAGGAGAATCTGCAGGGCTGTTGCTGGGTGCAGCAAGATGGCCGCTGTTCCGAGGACCAGGCCGGAGCCCTGGGCCGTCCCAGGAGCCACCTCAGGGTGCAGAGGTTCAGCGCTGGGGGCCACAGGCAGTTCGGGGGCTGAGGCAGGCAAAGATCTGTCTCTGGGGGGCCTTGTATGTCCGGGGGATAAGCAGGAGCCGCCGCCGGGTGTAGCAAGATGGCCGCCGATCCGAGGACCAGGCCGGATCCTCGGGCCGTCCCAGGAGCTGTTTCAGGGTGTAGAGGTTCAGCGCTGGGGGCCACAGGCAGTCCGGGGGCCGATGCAGGTTAAGAGCCGTCTCTGGGGAGCCTTGTATAGCCAGGGGATGATTAGGAGCCGCCGCCGGGTGGAGCAATATGGCCGCCGCTCCAAGCACTAGGCCGAAGCCGGGGACTTTCCTACAGGCCGGGTCCGGGGCGGGACGAACCGGTCTCCGCGGCCTCGAGCAGCGCTCCAGACGGCCAGGCAGCACTCAGGGCCACACAGATGATGGGACAAGCCTATCAAGGTGTCTTATTCTGTCAGGATTGCTAAGATTGGAGCAGGATGTCGGTTGCAGGATTTTGGGCAAAGGGAGCTCTCTTTCCAAACGTCCTACTCCATAGCTCCTCAGGCCACGCCCCAGGTGACATTACTTTTAAGTGTCCCAGTGATGTTTAGGGAAGCTGAAAGTGGTTGTAAAGGCACAAGTTTTTTTTTACCTTTATGCATTCTATGCATGAAGGAAAAAACCTTCTGTGTGCAGCATCCCCCCTCTTACAGTGGTGAAAATAAATATTTGATCCCCTGCAGATTTTGTAAGTTTCCCACTTACAAAGAAATGAAGGGTCTATAATTTTTATCATAGGTGTATTTTAAATGATAGAGACAGATTATCAACCAAAAGTCCAGAAAAAACACATGATACAGATGTATTTATTGAGTTGCAGTTCAGTGAATAAAATAAGTATTTGATCCCCAAGCAAAACATGACTTGGTACTTGGTGGAGAAACCCTTGTTGGGAAGCACAGAGGTCAGACGTTTCTTGTAGTTGGTGACCAGGTTTGCACATATTTCAGGAGGGATTTTGGTCCACTCTTCTTTACAGATCTTCTCTAAGTCCTTACTTGGCGATCAAATACTTATTTTACAACAAATTTATAACATTTGTATCATGTGTTTTTTCTGGATTTTTGGTTGATATTCTGTCTCTATCATTTAAAATACACCTATGATAAAAATTATAGACTATTAATTTTTTCAAATAATTATTTACCCCACTGTACCTGAGCCCCCTCTCGATCCAGGGATGTCCACGAAAGCCTTGGCTCTCCAGGGACTCGCACTCCTGATTACCTTTTGGCAGCAGTGGAAGCCATTGGCTCCTGCTGCTGTCAATCAAAGCCATTGAGCCAATCAGGATATGCAGGGGGCAGGGCCGAGACACGGCACTGTGTGTGAATGGACACATACAGATGCAGCTTGAGAGTACCCTGCTCTGGGGGCACCCAGGAGGAGGGAGGAGCCAAGAGCGCTGGCGTGGGACCTGAGAAAAGGAAGATCAAGGCTGCTCTGTGCAAAACCATTACACAGAGCAAGTAAGTATGACATGATTTGTCTTTTTTTCTTTTTTTTAAATAACAGACTTGAATACCGCTTGAAGGTATAAGAGAATCGCCTGCAGAGGATAATCCTTGATAAAACCAGTGGCAATTCTCACATTATTTACTGTTTTGAGCTGACTCTACATCTCCAGAGCAGTTCTGGTAATCACACCTAACTCCCCTGTCCTAACCTCCTTGCACTGCCATGTTAAACAAATACCGTTTGTGTGTGTGTGTGTATATATATATATAATCAATAGGGTTCTCTACTTTGTCATTTAAATTCCTGATGAAATTTACAGTGATGTTATGTATTGGAGCTGTGACCCTGCCTTCCAGATGAAAGCAGCGGCTTCCCTAATGGTGGCCACACACATAGCGATTTATCTTCAATCTTAAAATCAAAAACTCATTGTGTATATACAAAAATATTAAAAAATGCAACACGCTATATTTCTATGCACTTTGCGATTGAAAAGACAATCTATTTAAAATGACCATTTAATTGGTCTTTATTATTGTACACACATGTCGGTATTGGTCAGATCAACAAAGCTTTGGCACTGCCAATCAACTTGGCACAGTAGGAATCTACAATTCATTAAATTGATCGAATAAGGAGGTCTTTAAATTGCATTTTTTCAGTCAGTTTAGTTGCACTGGATAATGGATTATATGATGATATGGGGTACATGTGGCCTACAGCATGTACAGTGAGGGAAAAAAGTATTTGACCCCCTGCTGATTTTGTACGTTTGCCCACTGACAAATAAATGATCAGTCTATAATTTTATAATAATACATTTTTAATAAAATGCTAGGTTTATTTTACCAGTGAGAGACAGAATAACAACAAAAATATCCAGAAAAGCACATTTCAAAAAAGTTCTAAATTGATTTGCATTTTAATGCATGAAATAAGTATTTGATTCCCTATCAATCAGGAATATTTCTGGCTCCCAGGTGTTATCTGAACAGGTAATGATCTGAGATTAGGAGCACTCTCTTTATAGGGCTTTCACACCGAGCCGCCTAGGGCGTCAGCGGTAACGCGGCGCTATCCAGCCGCTAGCGGGGCGGTTTTAACCCCCAGATAGCGGCCAAAAAGGGGTTAAATCCACCAGCAAAACGCAGCCGGAGAGGAGTTATGCCAGCGGTATCGCAGCGCTGCCCCATTGATTTCAATGGGGGGCAGCAGTGGAGGAGAGGTGAGTTCACCACTCCAAAGAAGCTGCTAGCAGGACTTTTTCTGACGCCCTGCCAGCGCACCGCTCCAGTGTGAAAGACCTCGGGCTTTCACAATGGAGTGAATGGAGCCGCTTTTTTCAGGCGCTTTGCAGGTGCTATTTTTAGCGTTGTGGCGCCTGAAAAACACCGGCAGTGTGAAAGGGGTCTTAAAGGGAGTGCTCCTTATCTCAGCTTGTTACCTGTATAAAAGACACCTGTCTACAGAAGCAATTAATTAGATTCCAGACTCTCCGACATGGCCGAGACCAAAGAGCTGTCCAAGGAAGTCAGGGACAAGATTGTAGACCTACACAAGGCTGGAATAGGCTACAAGATCATAGCCAAGCAGCTTGATGAGAGGGTGACAACAGTTGGTGCGATTATTCGCAAATGGAAGAAACACAAAATAACTGTCAATCTCCCTCGGTCTGGGGCTCCATGTAAGATCTCACCTCGTGGAGTTTCAATGATCATGAGGACGGTGAGGAATCCACCCAGAACTACACGGGAGAATCTTGTCAATGATCTCTAGGCAGCTGGGACCACCAAGAAAACAACTGGTAACACAATATGCTGTGAAGGACTGTGAAGGACTAAAATCCTGAAAGAAAGCACATGTACAGGCCCGTCTGACATTTGCTAATGAACATCTGAATGATTCAGAGGAGAACTGGGTGAAAGTGTTGTAGTTAGATGAGACCAAAACCAAGCTCTTTGGCATCAACTCAACTCTCCGTGTTTGGAGGAGGAGGAATGCTGCTCCAATGACTTGGAGAGGATCTGTCAGGAGAAGTGGGACAAAATCCCTCCTGAGATGTGTGCAAACCTGGCGGCCAACTACAAGAAACGTCTGACCTCTGTAATTGCCAACAAGGGTTTTGCCACCAAGTACTAAGTCATGTTTTGCGAATGGGTCAAATACTTATTTCACTCATTCAAATGCACATTGATGTATAACTTTTTTGCTTGCACTATGGTACATAAGAGCAAGTAGTTTTACATAATAAGCTATATAGTATTAAGCTTAGAGGTACTTAAATAATAGGTTCACTGAGAGAACATTGGGAAATTATAAAAACAATTACAGGGGATCGATGTTGGCTGAGAGAGTCCGCATGGACAGCATAGGTGACCAAGCATGCAACCCCGGACTAGTCACTGTTTCACATCCACAAGAAACACCCTGATGGCTGTACCAGCAAAAGAGTAATAATGTCTAAAAGGCAAGAAAAAAAACGAAAGGAGATTAAAAATGTATTGAGATTAGTACACAGACACAACCAGTGTGCGTGACAGCAATGTAGGGGCATATATTGCCCAGAGTTGCCTGTATTCAAAAGTATTCATACCTTTCACTATGCTGGTGAGAGTGCAGACATCACAGCGGCCGTGCTTGAACCGAGACATGCCAGCTGTGTGTGAGCACTATAAATAGGGAGTAGTCCATTGAGGGAAGCAATCCTTGCAGTGCTGGGTGTCCAGCCTCATTTGCTGCATAAAGAGCAGCTGTGGAGGCGCGCAGCATAACCCTGCCCCTCTGGGCGTGATGACATCACATGCCGGCGCCTCACCAGCGAAAAATAAATAATCATCGATGTCGGAGACACAGCGGGGACGGGTAGGAGCTCCTCCCTGCACATATGGCCTGGTGTGGAGGCACGGGACCCCCTGTCATCCATCCGCCATGCGCAGGTGGAGCCTACCCGCCGGGTGGTGTGAAAAAACAAGGCAGCCCAGAGAGCACACAGTGCGCCACCCAGTGGACCAAAAGGACAATGACAGCCAACATGTTTACAATATAGGAAAAACATAATGACAAAAACAAAAACAGAAAAAGCGTAACAAATAAATGCCATATAGACATAATTTACAATAGGATAAACAATTCATATTACATACATGTAGTTATAAAGATAGTCATGCAGTAAAAAGGCTGTACAGCAGTTCCCTGCTGTAGATTTACGGTATAACTCACTGGAAAGGCCACCATCTGTCTGTTTTTTAATGAGGACATCTAGAAAGGCAATCTCAGTTGTGCTATGTGACATGGTGAAACTTAAATTGAATTCATTGATATTAATACAGGCCATAAATTTGTGTAAGAGATCGTCTGATCCATCCCAAATAAGAAACACGTCATCTATGTAGTGGTGCCATGCAAGTACATGGCCCATATACATAGATAGCGAGTCATTGGTAAGCAGTGAATGTTTCCACTCCCCCAGGTACAGGTTGGCATACGATGGGGCACAGCATGTCCCCATCGCCACCCCCTGCACCTGGAGGTAGTGGGAACCATCAAAGCAAAAGGCGTTATGATGAAGTATAAATTCAAGGGATGTTAAAATAAAATCAGTATAGTGGGGTTCACATTCGCTGGATTGTGATGCATCACTGCAGGGCCCTTCTCATGAGGAATTGTACTATACAGGGCCTCAATATCTACAGCGACCAATTGAGTGTTATCACCAATGTGCATATCTTGAATGATTTGCAAAAAGTGGATAGTATCCTGTACATAGGATGGCATATATGTTACAAAGGGTTTAAGATGACTGTCCACTACACGAATGAGATTTTCAGTGGGTTTACCTGGGGGGTTCGTGGAGTGCTTATGCAGCATGGGCAAAGCATAAAACAAAAGTTTTGTTGTTATTCTGTCTCTCACTGTTAAAATAAACCTACCAATAAAATTATAGACTGATCTTTTCTTTTTCAGTGGGCAAAATCAGCAGGAGATCAAATACTTTTTTCCCTTACTGTACATTAGGAAAATTGGCCCTTTTTTTGTGTGGAAAAGGAGGTGAACTGAATGATCAGTTACATTTCCAGCACACTGGCAAATCTTTATGAGCTCCACTGTCTTCTGCATAGCATAAGCATCGCTAATCATGTGTACATGAGCTGTTTTGCTGCAAAAATGTGTATAGCCAGGATTACTTCACTTTGCTTGAACCTAAGCCATGTTTCCTTTGTATCAGATCACCGGGGTGTCCATTCTGAGAGCTGGCGAGACAATGGAACCCGCGTTAAGAGCCGTGTGCAAAGACGTGAGAATTGGAACCATCCTTATTCAGACCAACCCCAGCACTGGAGAGCCTGAGGTCAGAGGTCATGTTATCTCGCTGTGAGTGGGGTGGTGGTACTCATTAACACGGTAACGGTGTTCATAGGGTGGTAACCCAATAGCCAATTGGATCTCCATAAATCTTCTTTGGGTTGCCATGGTTATATATATGTTATGGAGTGCATAAGGATGTGATTAACTCAACGTATACACACTTATCATTGTGTCTTAACATAAATAAAAAGGTTAGCAAGAATAGTTCAGCATTGTATCTGCCCATGTAGCAGCTCTATTTGCCTATTGGGTGCAGTGCAGCACAGTGATTGCACTTTACTGCTTCCCTCAATTCAAGTCTGCCAGTCACACAGGACTATAGAATCTATATGTGGCTTATCCTGTAATTTAAAGCAGTTCTGTGGGGAACCAATCTTAATGATTTTGGGCACCCCAGCAGGGAGATCTCCCCTTGCTCTGGGTTTCTTCCCCTGCTATGGAGTCTCACCCCTCCTGTTGTACAGTCGTGGCCAAAAGTTTAGAGAATGACACCAATAATAATTTTCACAAAGTCTGCTGCTTCAGTGGTTTTAGATCTTTTTGTCAGATGTTACTCTGGTATACTGAAGTATAATTACAAGCATTTCATACGTGTTAAAGGCTTTTATTGACAATGACATGAAGTTTATGCAAAGAGTCAATATTTGTAGTGTTGACCCTTCTTTTTCAAGATCTCTGCAATTCTCCCTGGCGTGCTGCCCATCAACTTCTGGGCCACATCCTGACTGATGGCCACCCCTCGTTCTTGTATAATCAGTGCTTGGAGTTTGTCAGAATTTGTGGGGTTTTTTTTGTTCACCCACCTTTTGGAGGATTGATCACAAGTTCTCAATGGGATTATGGTCTGGAGAGTTTCCTGGCCATGGACCTAAAATGTTGATGTTTTGTTCCCCAAGCCACTTAGTTATCACTTTTGCCTTATGGCAAGGTGCTCCATCCTGGTGGAAAAGACATTAGTTGATCACCAAACTGTTCTTGGATGGTTGGGAGAAGTTGCTCTCGGAGGATGTTTTTGTACGATTCTTTATTCATGGCTGTGTTCTTAGACAAAATTGTGGGTGAGCCCCCCACTCCCTTGGCTGAGAAGCAACCCCCACACATGAATGGTCTCTGAATGCTTTACTGTTGGCATGACACAGGACTGATGGTAGTGTCACCTTTTCTTCTCTGGACAAGGTTTTTTCCGGATGCCCCAAACAATCGGAAAGGGGATCCATCAGAGAAAATTACTTTACTCCAGTCCTCAGCAGTCCAATCCCTGAACCTTTTGCAGAATATCAGTCTGTCTCTGATGCTTTTCCTGGAGAGAAGTGACTTCTTTGCTGCTCTTCTTGACACCAGACCATCCTCCAAAAGTCTTCTCCTCACTGTGTGTGCCGATGTCCTCACACCTGTCTGCTGCCATTCCTGAGGAAGCTCTGCACTCGTGGTGCCCCGATCCCGCAGCTGAGTCAACTGTAGGAGACGGTCCTGGCACTTGCTGGACTTTCTTGGGCGCCCTGAAGCCGTCTTCACAAATGCAGTGGAAATGTTTTTTTTATGGGATTACGTTAATTTTCACAGCAAAGACGGACTTTGCAATTAATTGCAATTCTTCTGATCATTCTTTAGAAAATTCTGGAGTATATGCAAATTGGCATCATAAAAACAGAAGCAGCAGACTTTGTGAAAATTAATATTTGTCATTCACAAAACTTTTGGCCACGGCTGTACTTCCAGTAATGTAAAATTTTAAAATGCAACAGGATAAGTGAAAGCCAGTTGTAGTGTTTAAGGTAGGTAGGTAGGCAAAGCTGGGAACTTAGGCATGGAATTCTCACCTTCTGTGCCCTGAGAGACTTAATATCTACCATTGAATAATTCAGCTAGCTGGCTTTTTGGTCTGTAACTTATCACATCATTGCTTTCTCTCTGCCTTATTTCACCCTCAGCTGCATTACCTGCGACTTCCTAAGGACATCAGTGAGGACCACGTTATTCTCATGGACTGCACGGTGTCTACAGGAGCAGCGGCCATGATGGCGGTCCGTGTACTGCTGGTAAGCTTGTGACGAGACTGGGGAATTGTATAGAATCATCCGATGAACTGAAATTTTGCCTACTGTAACGTCTTTTTATCTGAGTAGGATCATGAAGTTCCTGAAGAGAGGATATTTCTGCTGTCGCTGCTCATGGCAGAGCTGGGCGTCCACTCCGTGGCTTATGCCTTCCCACGTGTGCGCATTCTAACCACTGCTGTGGACAAAAAAGTTAACGACATGTTCCGAATCATCCCTGGAATAGGTAGGAGCCTGATTCTCCAAACCTTCTCAGGATTGCTCACATTAGTATTCTCTCCATTCACGCAAGCACAAAAAAAAAAAAAAAACCCACTGAAATCTCGGCTTATTTTTACCCAGATTTATACTATTTTTATACATTTTTTAATAAAGCTTTCATTGTTCTTCCAGTCCATCTTGATTCTAGATTTCTGTTAAGGACCATTCACACTGGGAGTTTAGCCCCGACTCTGTTTATCTGTGGCTGGAGGGCACAGGCGCACCTATTGTTGGTTGGGTGGTGCACTCACTGGTACTTTGTTTAGGGCAGTATGGAACCAGGAATGAATACCCAGACTGCTTGTGTTGGGGGCATTTGTTTCTGGGCATGTACTGCCCTAAATGTACAAGCCACTAAGTTTATCGCCCAGCCGCAGCAGCTGTGAAAACTCTCATAGGGTTTGACAGGCTGGACAGGGCACCTGTGCCCTCTAACCACAGCTAAACACCAGAGCCTCATTTATTATGAATAGAATGCCAATGTAGAAAAAATTTGCCTGATCTTTTTCTGAAAACTCAACACACAGTATATACCTTATGGTGTGCTCCTCTGGGTTGGGCTCTACTGTACTATCTCTTGGGGTGGCATTCACAATGAATGACACTGCAAATAGACCAGGCCCGTTGCCATGTGTTGTTGTAACGCACGATGATGAATGTGTTTTAGTGCGCTTAGCCACAGCTCATAAGCGTGGATGGGAATCCATTCACATTCAGAATCCATTTCCTTTGGATATGGGAGGTTTTAAAATATACGTGGAACTTAAGTAAAATTTTAGGACTCAGATAAAGGAAGGGTTAAGTGTTAGGGGCAGCTTTAGGGTCATGTTAAGATTAGAAGTAAGAGTGTGTGGGTTTCCTTTTGCTTTTGGCAACCAAGCATAGGTCACAATAACTGGCATACACCAGTTTCAGGCATGAAAGATCAACGCACCGTCTCTCTTGACACCTTGTAGTAAAAGCTCTGCAATAGCTGAATAGCTACAGGAAAATGATCCTTACTGTGTAAAGGGATCGCATGCAGAGCTGTCTTTATCATTGTCGGAATTGGAGTTGTCCTTTAAAGTGTATGTATAGGCAACACTTTTCTTTTCCCCTAGAGTAGGGTTAAAATCCCTGCCAGTTTTTTTTGTTTTTTTTTTGCTGTCTTTGTATCAGTGGCAAAATGTACCACCACATACTGTTCCAGAGAGGCAAACATCCTGTCCTTAGAGAGCTGACTCCGGAAACAGACGTCTCCATTGGAAAATGTCCCCTCACCTCCTGTTCTGGGTACAACTCTAAAATTTTAGATTTCTCCAAACTTTCTTTCTCGGTGACCATGGCCATCAGAACAAACAGAAGAGTGGATCCCCAAAGACGGCAATAAAAACTGGACATATGTTCTAACCCTTCCCTACTTCCTAGAGATACATTTTAACATAGATCTAAATGCAATGATTAAAACCTCGTAGAAGCTTAACATGTTAACGCAACTGCAAAAATTATTTTCAATCTATTTAAAAGTGCATCTTTTAGTAACACTTTGTGATCCTGCCAGGAAGGTCCTTGTTTTTAGGCACCTCTTTTTATAGTGCTCTGTCCCTGATCCCAAATGTACTTCTGTGTTGTCACCCAGTAACATGTATTACAAGTAGCTTTGCGCTGATACCGAAACTGGTGGCAACACTAAGCTTTTGCACGAGTACTTGTGCGAATGCTCCAATACCTTCAAGTTTTATTAAAAACATGTAAAGTGGCACTTTACAGGCAGGAAATCTACAGTGGCTTGACAAAGAGGCAGTGCCTTGAAAAGAGACTTCCAGCAGAGTCCCCAGTTCTAGTGATACGGTTAGTTTCCGGTCCGCCGTGACTGGTGATGCCCACTGGCTCTTCCTGGATATGGAGATACACAGCACATCACCATCCACATCCCTTATCCCAGCTGGTTCATCCATCTTTCCATCCTTTGCTTTCCTGGTGGCCACAGATGGCACAGATGATATTTCTCAACATCAGAACCTGGTCACTTGTGGGGATGTGGTTTTGCTCTATTTCTTTGATGTAAGTGTTCCTTTGACATGTTGTTTGTTTTTATCCAATAAAGACACTAAAAATAGGTAGCGGGTAATTGGTATTGGCGAGTACTTGAGAATAAGTATCGGTACTTGGGTTAACACCTAGTTTGAATGGTTTGGACATCAGACCTCCTAGTAAACCCAACACCTGTGTGCAGTTGCTTTTTATTACTGTCTCTGTCTTTCATTCCAGGTAATTTCGGGGACCGTTATTTTGGCACAGATGCCCCTGCGGATTGGAGCGATGAAGATGACCCAGCTTGATTCCCCCACTTGTTCTCCATCACTGGTGCCAATGTCTGACAACTAGAACAAGAAGACTTACTGCGGTTTTTCATAGCAACCAGATTCCATGTGTCATTTTCCTGGGTCCAGAGAACAGAAGCTGAAATCTGGTAGCTGTGAATGACGGCTCTGCTTATAGATCGCACCAGTGTCTTGAATTCTGTATCTTAAGTACCAAGGCAGACTTCAGCTCCAAGCTAATTCTCCAAAAACACCCATGTTGTTTAATATATATATATATATATGTATATCAAAAAATATTTTTTTTCTGCTGGTGTTCTCCTTTAAATAGCTTTATTATTTAAAAATAAATCTTATTATACATATTACTATGTAAAATGTACAGTATGGTTGATTTTTTTATTTACTTTTTTATTGTTTACCATAGTTACATAGTAGGTAAGTTTGAAAAAAGACACAAGTCCATCAAGTCCAACCTATGTGTGTGATTATATGTCAGTATTATATTGTATATCCCTGTATGTTGTGGTCATTCAGGTGCTTATCTAATAGTTTTTTGAAACTATCGATGCCCCCCGCTGAGACCACCGCCTGTGGAAGTGAATTCCACATCCTTGCCGCTCTTGCAGTAAAGAACCCTCTACGTAGTTTAAGGTTAAACCTCTTTTCTTCTAATTTTAATGAGTGGCCACGTGTCTTGTTAAACTCCCTTCCACAAATGGGATATCAATATGGTGACCCCACAATATCCCTATTGTGGGGTCACCAGTACAGTATTTGTAAATTGAAATCATATCCTCTCTCAAGTGTCTCTTCTCCAGAGAGAGAATAAGTTCAGTGCTCGCAACCCTTCCTCATAACTAATATCCTCCAGACCCTTTATTAGCTTTGTTGCCCTTCTTTGTACTCGCTCCATTTCCAGTACATCCCTCCTGAGGACTGGTGTCCAGAACTGGACAGCATACTCCAGGTGCGGCCGGACCAGAGTCTTGTAGAGCGGGAGAATTTATCGTTTTATCTCTGGAGTTGATCCCCTTTTTAATGCATGCCAATATTCTGTTTGCTTTGTTAGCAGCAGCTTGGCATTGCATGCCATTGCTGAGCCTATCATCTACTAGGACCCCCAGGACCTTTTCCATTCTAGATTCCCCCAGAGGTTCTCCCCCCAGTGTATAGATTGTAGTCATATTTTTGCCACACAAATGCATTATTTTACATTTTTCTACATTAAATCTTTTTTGCCATGTAGTTGCCCACCCCATTCATTTGTTCAAATCTTTTTGCAAGGTTTCCACATCCTGAGGAGAAGTTATTGCCCTGCTTAGCTTAGTATCATCCGCAAATACAGAGATTGAACTGTTTATCCCATCCTCCAGGTTGTTAATGAACAAATTAAATAGGATTGGTCCCAGCACAGAACCCTGGGGAACCCCCACTACCCACCCCTGACCATTCCGAGTACTCCCCATTTATCACCACCCTCTGAACTCGCCCTTGTAGCCAGTTTTCAATCCATGTACTCGCCCTATGGTCCATGCCAATGGACCTTATTTTGTACAGTAAACATTTATGGGGAACTGTGTCAAATGCTTTTGCAAAAATCAAGATACACCACGTCTACGGGCCTTCCTTTATCTAGATGGCAACTCACCTCCTCATAGAAGGTAGCTTGGTTTGGCAAGAATGATTCTTCGTGAATCCATGCTGATTACTGCTAATGATACGTTCTCATTACTAAAATCTTGTATATAGTCCCTTATCCCCTTAAAGAGTTTACATACTATTGATGTTAGGCTAACTGGTCAGTAATTCTCAGGGATATATTTTGGGCCCTTTTTAAATATTGGCTTTTCTCCAATCACCTGGAACCATTCCAGTCAGTAGACTGTCAGTAAAAAGTAGGAACAACCTTCATGAGAAGGTTTTTAGTCACTGTACTAAACAAATGATGTCCTAAACTTTAAGATAACCAATAAAGTATGTTATAGATGTGTTCATCTAGGCCAGGGGTAAGCAACCCCCGGCACTGGTGCCGCAAGGGGCACGGAAAGCCTCTTTTGCTGGCACTCGACTCCCTTCCCATCAGCAGAGCAACACAGGGAAGTGTCAGTGAGACACTAATGCATTCCAGTTTCAGAATTCCCCACACCGCACCTGCACTGAGGGGGAGGCACTGTGCCCCCACACATTGTAAAAGATGGGAAGAATTGTTTGGTTCTCTAACTTTGCTGTAGCTGCGATTGTCAGCTTTTGTGATGGGAAGCAATTCTGCTGGGGGGGGGACGGTCCCTGTTTCCAGGAAAAGGAGGACTGTCATAGGCCACTGCTGAAGCCAATCACAGTCCTGCTAGCCCCGCCCACCATCTGGAGGAAGATGACTCGCTTGGTTGACAGTTTGTGGAATTACTGTTGAGCTATTGGGAACTTTGTTGAAATTATTCCTGAACCTTTGCGTCACTTATTACTGAACCGCTGCACTCTGTGTCCCTTTAACCGCTTCCCGACCAGCCGCCGCAGTTATACTGTGGCAGGTTGGCTCCCCTGTGCGAGCCGTGGTAGCTATACGTTGGCTCGCGGGGTTTGGGATAGCAGCACAGCGGGGGTGCCAATGAGCGCCGGCCAGGAGCGATCGTGAGCAGGAGACACAGAACAGGGACGAGTGTATGTAAACACACACTTCCCTGTTCTGTTCTGATAGGAGTGACAGATCGTGTGTTCCTATTAGCTAGGAACCATGATCCGTCACTTCCTCTAGTCAGTCCCCTCCCCCTTCAGTTAGAATCACCTCCCAGGGAACACAGTTAACCCCTCGAAAGAAGAAAAGTCCCCCTTTAGTTGGGACTTTGACAGACCACCAGCTCTTGAAGTAAAAATATATGTTTTATTAATATGCTTAAAAAAGACGTGAAAGCGTCTATAACACACAGGATAAAACCATTCCGTACATGATAGATACAAAATCAAAGCAGTGAATGTATATGAGATAAAAATAGTAGATGTACTCTCATGGGGTTAATGTACCCCAGTACCCGACGCGTTTCCGGTATTCTGGTACCTTCATCGGGGAATATGAGAGTTGTAAGTGTTTTGTATACGTATGGATTCTAATGGAATGACTTTGTGTTCAGGTAGCACCTATGGCCTCAAAGATCAGATGGCGTATTTTCGTATGCACCAGACCAAGACTATATAAAAGTAGTGCGTATATTGTGTTGACAGTATCAAAAAATCATAAGTGAGCCAACTGGGGGGGGGAGCCACCTGGGGGATCTAGATCTCACTATATCAGAGAGAGTGGACCTGAACAGATTGCAGATCCAGCCAGAGTTCAGTTTTATGGAAGCAAGTGGCCAAAATAGCCCTATGAGAGATGTCGCTGCCTTTCTGATCCGCACCCTGGTTGTTTCACTGCGGGGACCCACCTGGCGGCCCCGGGAGATCCACGCAGAATCCAGTCTGGACGGTTTCGCTTGTTGGGACATCTTTCCTCACGCCCAGAGTGGCATACTGCTCATCTAATTCCCTGTCGCTGACAAGGGAATCCACAGGATCCGGTAAGAATTTTCTACACACCATCCCTCTCATGGTTTCCTTATCTGGTTGATGTTTTTTCCTTCGCGGAGCCATCGTTCTGCCAACTGTTTGAACACCATCCCCTTCTGGATTACATCCATAATTTATATAGTGGGACACTTTACTCCTAACCCATTTATTTATTTATTGATGTTTATTATATGATTTGGTTGATCATTTTCCAATATTTCGTTGGGTTGAAGCACAATTTTTTGTACTTTGATCACACACTTATCCATTACGCGCTACATTGTTTTCACTAAGAATACATATCAGCCTAAACTGAGGAAAAAAATAGTTTTTTTAATATATTCTTGGGGGATATTTATTATAGCAAAAACTAAAAAATAATGCGTAATTTTCAAAATTGTTGCTATTCTTTTGTTTATAGTGCAAAAAATAAAAACCGCAGGGGCGATCAAATACCACCAAAAGAAAGCTCTATTTGTGGGAAAAAAAAAGGACATCAATTTTGTTTGGGTACAACGTCGCACGACCGCGCAATTGTCAGTTAAAGCGACGAAGTGCCGGATCGCAAAAAAGGCTCTGGTCAGGAAGGGGGTAAATCCTTCCGGGGGTGAAGTGGTTAAGCCACAGACAGTATTCAGCACACTGAAAATCACACCCAACTTTTCCTGTGGCGCAGAGCGCCAAACTTTTTTCTCAGTTGCGGGGCCAAACTTATGACCCTGCACACAGGCCCACTGCTTTCAGAAAATACCCCTGACCTGAGCTTATCATTGTGCATCCATTCCAGATGCTTGTATGTGACATCACATATATCCCATAAATCACATAGAAGCATGTGGGCTGGATGCGAGAGGTGGATCAGCAGGATGAGTGTGCCAGGACAGGTAGATCTCATCTCTGCTTCCTTTCACCACTCTGCATATCGCACATATAGACGAGAAGAGGGTACAGCGGTGGGGAAAATGAGCAGGGAGGTATAGTGGTGGGGCAGATGTTCAGGGGGATACAGTGGTGGGGCAGATGTATAGGGGTTACAGTGGTGGGGCAGATGTATAGGGGGTTACAGTGGCGAAACATATTTGCAGGGGGGACAGTGATCTGAGGTGTGGAGTTTCAGGAATTGGGGCTGATCTGAGGTGTGAGAGTGCAGGATGTTGATTTCTCACTACTAAAGTAGTTTACAGCATTTACTTTATAAAAAATCCTTTTCGTGATTGAGAGTGTGAAGTTGACATTTTTTGGTTAAAAAATCGTCACGCTCCATTTCTTTGAAGACATTTTCCGGCACACTGTGCTCAAAAGGTTGCCTACCCCTGACTTAGGCACACTGAGGGGAATCTACTAAGCCTGGAGCAGCCGGAATCTGGAGCAGCTCTGCAAGGCAACCAATTGGCTTCTAGCTTTCATTTTCAACGCGTAACTGGACACTGAAGTTAGAAGCTGATTGGTTACTATATGCGCAGCTACTCCAGATTTAGTTAAAGGAGTTGTAGAGGGGTGTAGTAGGGCCCCCAGCACCCCCTAATATCTGAGCCCCTTCTCTATCCAGTGATGTCCACGATTCCCTCGGCTGTCCGGGACTCTCCTCCTGATGGGGCACAGCTGCGGTGCCATTGGCATCTGTGGCTGTCAATCAAAGACAGTTAGCCAATCAATGGAGAGAGGGGGCGGGTCCGGGCTCCATGTCTGAATGTATACACGGAGCTCTGACTTGGCTTGGGTGCCCCCATAGCAAGCTGCTGGTCTATGGGAGTACTGGTCAGGGGGGAGGGGCCAGGAGCAGCGAAGAGGGACCCGAGAAGAGGAGGATCCAGGCTGCTCTGTGCAAAACCAACTGCACAGAAGAGGTAAGTATAACATGTTTGTAATTTTGTTTTTTTTTAAAGCGAGACTTTACATTCCCTTTAATTATACCCCCCCCCCCACTGTGCACGGTGACACTACCCAAGCTACATGTGGCCCTTTTTTTTAAGTTAAAATCCTTGTCAGGTTCATTGCTATCTAGAGAGAGTTTTCTCTTCCTGTCCAACTAAAACAACAGAAAGCGAGAGAAGATCTCTCCAAACTCCCCTCTAAGGCAGGCCATAAACAGCGTGAATTTCTTTCCTGCAACCACAGGTTGCAGGGAAGAAATTTGTACGATTCCCCCATCAACACAGGCAGCGTTGACAGGGGAATCGGCAATTATCTTCTGCCGGTGGGGAAACAGGGGCAGCCATACCCACCAGGAGAAGACTGATTATCCCTAGTGATAATCGCAAGAGAGTCCGGCAGGCTGTACCCAAGTTGATCGATCATTAGCAGGTACCAGCCAAGATTCAAACTGTAAATGGGCAGTTTGAATCTTGGCTGGTACCTGCTAATAGGCCGAGATTTGAACCATATATGGCTGGCCTTAGTTGTCACCCTAGTAGGTATTCCCATTAGGAGATTTCCCCTTAATTCATGTTCTGGTGACAAGTCCAAATTTTCCCATCACTTTCAGTCCAGTTGCCAGTAGTTACCAGGACAAAAAGCGGGGTGAATCTTCCTAGTGGAGACAGACCCCATTAAAAAATCGAATTGGCCCTTCTCTATTTTATCAGAACCTAAAAAAACAAAAAAAAAAACACCTGGGCGTTTTTCTGCTCTAAGCCTCAGCTCTAAAATTGCCAAACAAGATCCCATTCATTTCAATGGCCCCTGTTCACATCTGAGCGTTTTGTTGCCTAAAGCAAAACGCCGTCACTCAAAAACGTACAGGAGTTCTTTTTTTGGCAGACTACGGGCATTTTAATTCTTTTATATTGGTGACCTTTTGAACTTCAAAACGCCTGAACAAAAACTCTGCAAAAACGCCTATAAAATAGCAATGCCTAGATGTGAACGGAGCCTTAGCCTAATAAAAGATCATTTGTTGCCAATCAAGTGATGCCAGCGTACATTACCAATCCCCCTATACACATCACATCCTGGGCTACTTGACAGTTGAGGCGGCAGGCCAAGAGCCACACGTCTGTCCCTGACTTGGAGCCCAAACACCAATCTGCTCATTTTACGACTTCAGAAGTATAAAAAGTTGATATTAAAAAAAGCCAGAATTACCCATCTTTGAGAACGGACATACCCTCTCAGACGGAATTAGGGACCTCAACAATGTGGTTACAAAGGGGTCAAATAATGTCATACATATGCACTTTCTCCTCCATCTCAGAGATACTGGCCGACCCAACAGACTTTGACGAACTGCTTTTACAACCAGACCCACAAATACATGTAGTATCACTGTTGTATTCCCTACTACTGAACGAATACGCCCCTGACCTTCCAACATATACACAGAAATGGGAAGCGGAGCTGCAACACTCCATCTCCCCCACTGATTGGCAAAAAAGCTTTATTCTAACGCATAAGATTTCCCTGGCAACCAAGAACCAAGAAAAAGGGTTTAAATTATTAACGAGGTGGTACAGATGCCCAATAGATATTAAAAGGTTTAACCCCTCTCTGACGGACGTGTGTTGGAGATGCCTGTCCTCTAGCGGGACAATGCTTCACATCTGGTGGGCTTGCCCTCCAATCCGGAAACTATGGCAAAAGGTCTTTGATCTTTACAGCAGGCTGATGGCGACATCAATCAAACCCACACCAGAGATAGCCCTATTATCTATACTCCCAGGCCCCCTCAAGTCGATTAAAAAAGATGTACTGCGCCACTTTCTGGCAGCAGTTAGGACAGTGATCCCCCGACATTGGAAAACGACAGATGTGCCTTCCCTGGGAGAATGGGCAGTTGAAGTGGACCAGATAAGAGATCTGGAGCGCCTGTTGGCAGAGGAAGCGGGAAAGGAGGAGCAGTCTACCGCCACCTGGGCCTCATGGTCCATGTTTCGATATTCTGATGAGTTTTCCCTATGGGTCAGAGATATCCCACCCTTACCCGCCGATTAGCCATGCTGGAGTACCTGGTGCCTCAGGTACCATCCCTCACTTCTACTCACGATCTTATTTCTGACTTTTTCTGTTTCCCCTTTGTTAAGTACTGAACCGACCACTCACATATATAGTTAAAGATCATATCTTTGGAATAGCTAAATGATTTGATTATCTATAATAGGTGAATAAAAGATTTCTACAGCATTCTAATTCGCTGAGAGGGAACCCTCAGATAACACCAACCCGCGAAACTACAAGGTTCACTATATGTTGGCTCCCACCCGCATATTATTCTTCTCTTATAATAAAGATTTCAATATACAATATGATATACCAGTAGTTCACCGAAAGCTGTATGTTAAAATGATCACTCCTGTTTATACGTGGGTAAAGTACACCTCACTAATCTATGTATACTATATGTGATGATATACTGTAAAGAACGGTATTTTTCTGTTATATTCTTTGTGTTCTTACTTTTGAAAATAAACTAAGATTGAAAGAAAAAAAGCCAGAATTAATAAAGACTGATATTTATATGAATATAGATCAACAAATAAATAAAAAAACTACAAAGATCTTCCTGGCTGCTAATCTCCCCCCCCCCCCCCCACCTTGGACCAAGTCTGGATGTGTAAAGTGACATTTTTGGACTCCACCATCAAAACGAGAATAAATGACAGCAGGACCTGGGGCTCCATTCCGCACACTTACCTTCATCACCAACGCTTTCAAACTTTTTGCTGAAAACATCCTCAAACAGGGTCATCGTTCCCCCCAAATAGCAGATGTCTTTGGAGACCCGGGTTCAAATCCCAATACTAGAGGTCCATTTATTGTCCTAATATTGCGCAAATTTAATAATGGGGCACAAGAAATCTCATTCCCAACAGCTTTCTTACAAGGTTTCTTTTCTGACGCTAACACCAGAAGGCATCCCCAACATTGAATGTTAGCAGTGATCACTTTTTTATTTACGCAGACCCAATATTTACAGGGCTGGCTGCTGAACCACTGAGCCCAATGGCGGCTCAGTTCACACTGCCATAACCTGAAAATTGTGTAACTTACAGTGCGACCTCGCCGAGCGACTTCGAAGCAATTCGGGGAACGCCTAGGTATTCTTCCTATAATGTCGGATTTAAATCACATCAATACAAATGAGGATCCGACTTCCATTAAAGTCCATGGAAACAAGCCAGATGGAAGTCACCTTGAAGTTGTACAGGAACCTTTTCTAAATTCAGAGCGACTTCAGTAGAGCCAATTAAGGCAGCTCTCATTGATTAACATGGGATTTCACCCCAGCAGTGTGACCCAAGCCTATAAGAAAAATAAAATAAAAGTCCCACTTTCCAAGAACCCAAGACAGATCAGTCCAGATATTAGTGCTGGGAGAGGCTCCAGCAAGAATATTGGATCACCTGGCTCCGATCTTCATTAGTCTGATAATTACGTGATTATTGAACACATTATTCAGTGATCATTTTATTTACTAAGCCTTGATGTGCAAAAGACAGGCTGCTAAACTACTGAGCCAGAGCAGATTTCCAGTCCCATAAATAAGAAAAATATTCTAAGTCCCATTTTTCACCTCCCTAGGTTTTAAATAATCTTAATTAGCTCATTTTGAGTCAATAAATGTTGACATTTAAAGGGCTGCCAGCCAATTGTTTAAGCCATAGCTTTTCCCTGGCTCAGCGGTTTAGAAGCCAGCCCATGACCCAGCAGAGGTTTTTTGAGCTGCTGGTTCGAATCTTGGATCCTCCATTTGACGCTGTAATCCTTTTATAGGAGAACGAACACAGAAATTACTGAGCGGAGGCGAGTAGCTCAGAGGATAAGAGTGTTGACCCAGGGCGCTGCATACCTGAGTTCAAATCCACGATAGCGCTGCAGACCCCCGAGCTCCAATCCCTGAGTGAAAGTCTGGAGGCCATGGACAACCCACCAGTCTGCTCCAGTCCCAGGTCCCCACAGGCCTGTAACATGTGTGGGCATCACATTAGGTTGTGGACACCCCTCCTCTTCGGTCCACGGTCTGTGACATCACTGCAACATATATAATAAGAATGGGCTGTCTTACCAGGGTGGCCCATTCCAAAATCAGGTACTTAGGTTTTTATTGCCTCACCCCAGGTACTACACAGTACTTGAACCCCTTTATGGCAGGATAGTGAGTAGGAAACATTTCCCAATCCAACCACCAGAGGGTTCAGGTGCTGCACAGTACCTGGGACACACAAGGCTTTCCCTCAGGGGGATTTGAACTCAGGTCTCCAGCAGACCAGTCAGAGCTCTTACCCTCCAAGCTATCACCTATGATTATACCTTGCTGTGTTTATTCTTCTATTTCAGAAGACAGCTAAATTTAAACATTTAAAAAAAAAAAAAAAAAAACATAACAGATAACTTCCTATTTCACAAATACAAGTAATTTCCAGAAAATACCCAAACATGGATTCCAACGCTAACTTTTAGCTGCATTCCGTTTCTGCTCCGTCATGGCCAGCTCTCATTGAGTGCCTTGTGTTTATTTGCTTATTTCACAACCATAAACCTTCACCAACCAGAACTGAGCCGGGTATCTCAGATCTTCAATCTATCGGATCCCTCAGTCCTAGAGTGAGGGGGGTGCAAAGCATATTTGTAATGCACATTGCAGTGCTTTAGTCTGATATAAAAAAAAAGAGGAATAGCCATACAGCTGGCATTATGAATGGACCCCCCTAAGGGCCCTTTCACACGGGCTGTCCGATCGGGTCCGCCAGTCAGTTTTTCAGGCGGACATGATTGGACCCTCCAGTCTTCTCTATGGAGCGGAGGATATCAGCACATGTCCGCTGACACCCGGTGCCATCCGATCCCATCCACCAAAAAACAGACAGATGGTGGTCCTATTTTCCATCTATCTGGCGGATCAGATCAGATCCGTTTCCATGCGATTTCCCCAGAGAGTAGAGCGGGACTGTGTCCGTGTCCCACTGTTGAGCAAGCAGATTCCATTTAGCTGAGGCGCCCGGGTTATTGAAGAATTTAAAATGAAAATTCATATGAAAAATCTTAAAGGGGATGTTCACACAATTTTCAAAGTTTAGCTCATTCATATTAGACAACAGCATAGAATGCAAAACGGAACTTTTTTTTTTTTTTCCGGGTGTACCTGTATATATGTGCTTCGGTCTTGTTTCTCCCTGCGGCTATGGGCGGGTATTTTGCGGGTATTGTCGTAATTTCCGCCACGCCGCACTGTCTCCTGGGAGCTAGTGTCATTGTTCCCAGGAGTCAGTGCGGAGGCCCACCGCGAAATCTCGCGGGATTTGAAAAGAAGAAGTGACGTTGGACATCGTAACGGGGCGGCGAACTTCCTAAGACGCCGCCCGTTGTGATGGCAACCAGGATGTTTACGACGCCCCGGGCCGTTACAGCTGAGCATGCGCGGGAACCAGCAAGGAATGCTGGTAGCTCTGCATCACTGGAACTAGGAAGTGAATACTTGTGGGCTTCAAATGCCCACAAGCAAGATGAAAACGGCCATCCACATTTTTAAAAACGTATTATTTGCGACGAAACCGGACATCTGGGGAGGAAATTAATGCAAAACGTGAGTGTGCCATTGTCATTATGTGATGTTTTAAGTGTTTGAAAAAAAAATAAATACAAACCGTCAGTGGACATCCGCTTTAATGCATTCGCTGCATTAAGGTAAAAAATGTCCCACTACTTGTTCCTCCTCCCCCCCCCCCCCTAAATACTAAGCGGAGTCCTCTCTGAATTCAGCGCTGTGCCCATCTGCTCTCTGTTCCTCTTCTCACAGGACACAAAGGCAGCAGGGAGAGCCATTGGCTCCTGGAAGTCAAATCCTGTGAGGAGAGAGAGGAGGAGCTCAGACATGCAGGTATCACCCTGGATTGTGTTTTTCAGACGGCAGTCGCCTGTCTTGTAAAAGCAATCCTAGCGTCTAGTTACCTGCTTGATTGCTTTTTTACAAGCAGCGGAAGGAGACGTGTGTGTGTCCCCCTCCTTCCCCTTTTCTCTCAGCTTCTCCCCTCCCACAGGGGAGCCCGAGAGTGCAGCTGGTGGTTCCACTGGCAGACAATAGAGCTGATTGGAGACTGGAATGGCTCTGATCATCTCCATAGTCTAAAGTCTCGTACACACGATCGGATTGTTGGCCAACAGAGCATCAGACTTTTGTCTGAAGGACGTGTGTCGGGAACTTGTCTTGCATACAAACGGTACACAATTGTCGGCCAACAAACACGAAACGTAGTGATGTACTACGTGGAATTTCAGCTCTTGAGCGCCACCCTTTGGGCCCCTTCTGCTAATGACGTGTTTGGTGAGCATTGATTCCGAGCAAACGTGTTTGTACTTTGGACTTTTGTGTGACAGACTTGTGTACACACGATAGGAAAATCTGACAACAGACCGTTGTCCGCCGACAATTTACTAGCCTGCCATCCAACATTTGTTGGCGGAAAGTTGGACAACAATTGTCTGATGGAGCGTACTAACGGTCAGATTTTAGGCCAACAGTCTGTCATCACACAATCCCCTGCCAACAATCGGATCGTGTGTACGAGGCTTTAGAAAGCATATGAGCATTTCATTACTCCCGGTTTCACGGTTGTAAACAAACCATTAGCGTTTTCAAAAAAGCAAATCAGAACGATCTTGGTATGATCCAAAGCCTTTAAGGGCAGAGGAGAGATCTGGGGTCTAATAGATCCCAGATCTCTCAGTAAAGAGTATAATGCTTTATTGCTATCACAGGGCATATTTATATAAATTAATTGATAATTTATATAAAAAATTGATCAAAAAGGGACAGTGTAAAAAAAAAAAAAACTAAAAAAAAGACTAAAATAAATAATTGTAAAAAATGTTAAAGCCCAATGCCCCCTACCCCCCCCCCCCCCCCCGGCTGGCGCAAAAAGGTGAATGCATGCCGAGATCGCACCACACATGTGAGGTATCACCACGAACGTCAGATCATGGGCAGTAATTCTAGCACCATACCACCTGTATAAATCTAAGGTGGTAACCTTTAAAGGCTTTTAAAGCATTTTAAAGCATTGCCTATGGATAATAATAAAATATAGTTAGTTTATCGGCTTCGCACAGGTGTGCGTAATATGTTTGGTAACTATTTACTCAGTGTAACGTAATCTTTTATATTTAATCAAACAATTGGGTATTATATTGTGTTTTTGTGCATTAAAGTTCCAAAGAAGCTCTCACCCTCCCCAGGAGCGTCGGACCCAGCTGTCTACCATTCCTCTGACCTCTTCTCTTTTTCTTTTCTGCCTCCTGTTTTTACTTTTGGTATTTTTGGACCGTCTTCAAGGACTCTGTGAACTGTCAAGGGCTCTTGTAATAGAGCTGCTAAACTTAGGATGGTTCCTACTGGGACTGTTCTTGACTGACGTCCTTTCTGAAGCCAGAAGGCTCACTATTTAAGTTCAATGGTATCATAGTCACTCATAATGCCATGCAGTTGCAACACTTTGATTTTTTCCTTGTATGTTGATGTTACAGTGCATCAGTCTGATGTGAACTCTATCAGATGTCCTTGTTTTATATATATATATTTTGTTTTCTTTTCTATCTTTTGTTATGTTGTATACTGGAAAAATCTAATAAAAATTCCAAAGAAATTGCGTTTGAAAAAAACTGCGCAGATATAGTGTGACATAAAAAAATTGCAACACCCACCATTTTATTCTCTAGGGCCTCTGCTTTTAAAAAAATATATATAATGTTTGGGGGTTCTAAGTAATTGTCTAGCAAAAAATACAGATATTTACATTTAAACAAAAAGTGCCAGAAAAAGCCTGGGCACAGACAGCAATAAAAAACTGGCAGGGTTTCTAATCCCTCTCCCCTCTATCCAAAACGAAAGAAAAAAAAGTTTTTCCTTTAGTTGTACTTTAATTAAAGAGGAACTACAGTCATTTCTCAAAAAAAAAAATAAAAATCAGCAGCTACAAATACTGTAGCCGCTGACTTTTAATAAACAGACTCATCAGTCCAGCGCTATGATCACTTGATGCCGGTCCCCGGCGCCGCCATCTTGTTTGTGGGAAGCCAGCTGTGACTTCCTGCTGTTTCACAGATGGCTCCCCACTGCACATGCGTGGGACACGCTGTGCTTTTGGACTGGTCCCACAGCCTCCTAGGATGTTTGGGGGGGCTGAACTTCCGCTCCTCCCGCCTAGGAGAGAAGAGTGGAAGTAGGAGCAGGTACCTTTCAGAAATAGTTACATGCTCCCAGAAAAATAAATATTGCAATGATGAGAGAGGGGGAGTCAGAAGATGAGCAGAACTTCTCATTTTAGGTGATGTTCCTCTTTAACTGCAATATGGGAAAATCAGGTGTCCTGCCAGACAGAGCTGTGTAAATCTCAGGACTGGACAGACAGAAATACACATCCTTTGGCAGGTAAAGCAGCTCCCTTATATGCATATCATTGGCACCTAGCCTGGGGTTCAGCTGTAAAGTAAACCTGTAGCTGACCTTCTTCTGACAATGCTGGATGCCTGATTGTCATAGTGCCGATCCCCTGGCTTCTATATCTCCTGAGTAGCTGACACAGACCAAGAAGTCAGGTCAGGAAGGCCAGAGAGAAGTCAGGTAATCCCTACCTGCAGGCTTGTGTTGAGTCAATGTACCGAAGCCGGGGGATCAGTATGACAGGCCAAGGATCTAGCATTTAGGAAATAATTGCATCTTCCACAGTTCTCACATCACAGGTTTATATGAAGGTTTTCTGCAAGAAAGAGATCCTGTTAGATTGCTAGAAGACACACAACCTGCAACAAACCACCCCCACATCATCTGCGACCACAGCACTCGAGAACGACATAAGCAGAAAAATCTGACCCAAAAAAAATACATCAACTGCGATAGAAGGAGAGATGGAGGAGAAGACCGAATCCTGCCAGGTAGAGTCCTAGGGAATAGCCAAGGCTGGCCTATTGTATACAGGCAGTGCCGAATTCAATCAGAGAGGAGAACATTGTCCATCTGAAAGAGAGAGAGAGATTAGTGACATGGATTGTCCTGTGTGTACCCCGGCCTTGTACTCGCCTCTGACAACACCGTGTCCATCTCCCACATGGAAATCACAAATCAGATCATCATCTCTAATCCTAGATTTTCCTAGATTTGTCCCCGGAAATGTCTCCGACTTCCAACAACTTCACCAAAATCTATTTTTTTGCAGTATATTGGAAACTTCATTTCATCCTGAAAAGTCGTCTAGTTTATATATGTGAACCGCAGGATTTATATTGGTAACAAATAGCAATAGTCTTCTCTGGTCCCACTACTGAGAAATAGATTTACAAAGGGAAATGATGCTCTATTCTAATCTTTTTATCTATCTAATCTCATATCTATTTATCTACTAATTATCTATCTAATCTCATATCTATTTATCTATTAATTATCTATCTAATCTCATATCTATTTATCTATCTAAAGCCAATCTGTTATTTATCTATATAATCTCTTTATATCTATCTATCTCTAGCTCTCTCTCTTTCAAATTACATATCAGTCAACCAATCTACTATATCTATTATTTATCTAATCTCATTTCTATCATCCATATGATCTCACGTCTATCTATCTCATTTCTATCTACTAATCAAGCAACCAATCTATATGATGCCACATCCATCCATCCCATCTCATTTCTATCTACTTGTCAACCAACCAATCTACTGTATCTATCTCTATCATTTATCTAAAGGATCTCACATTTATCTACTAAGCAATCCCATCTCTATCTATCATGTATCTATATATCATATATCTATCTATCTATCTATCTATCTATCTATCTATCTATCTATCTATCTATCTATCTATCTATCTATCTATCTATCTATCTATCTATCTATCTATCTCTATCAACCAATCTCATCTCTATCTATCATTTATCTATATATCATATCATATCTACAGTATTCACACCCCTTGAAATTTTCCACATTTTCTCATTTTACTACCAAAAATGTAAATCTATCTATCTATCTATCTATCTATCTATCTATCTATCTATCTATCTATCTATCTATCTATCTATCTATCTATCATTTATCTATATATCATATCATATCTACAGTATCCACACCCCTTGAAATTTTCCACATTTTCTCATTTTACTACCAAAAATGTAAATGTATTTTATTAGGATTTTATGTGATGGACCAACACAAAGTGACACATAATTGTGAAGTGGAAGGAAAATGATAAATGGGTTTCATTTTTTTTTTTTTTACAAATAAATATGTGAAAAGTGTGGTGTACATTTGTTATTAGCCCCCTTTACTCTGATACCCCCTAACTAAACTCTAGTGGAACCAATTGCCTTCAGAAGTCACCTAATTAGTAAATAGAGTCCACCTGTGTGTAATTTAATCTCAGTATAAATACAGCTGTTCTGTGAAGCCCTCAGAGGTTTGTGAGAGAACCTTAGTGAACAAACAGCATCATGAAGGTTAAGGAACACACCAGACAGGTCAGGGATAAAGTTGTGGAGAAGTTTAAAGCAGGGTTAGGTTATAAAAAAAATATCCCAAGCTTTGTACATCTCACAGAGCACTGTTCAATCCATCATCCAAAAATGGAAAGAGTATGGCACAACTGCAAGCCTATCAAGACATGGCCGTCCACCTAAACTGACAGGCCGGGCAAGAAGAGCATTCATCAGAGAAGCAGCCAAGAGGTCCATGGTAACTCTGGAGGAGCTGCAGAGATCCACAGCTCAGGTGGGAGAATCTGTCCACAGGACAACTATTAGTCGTGTTCTCCACAAATCTGCCCTTTATGGAAGAGTGGCAAGAAGAAAGACATTGTTGAAAGAAAGTCATAAGAAGTTCTGTTTGCAGTTTGTGAGAAGCCATGTGGAGGACACAGCAAACATGTGGAAGAAGGTGCTCTGGTCAAATGAGACCAAAATTTTAACTTTTTGGCCTAAAAGCAAAACGCTATGTGTGGCGGAAAACTAACACTGCACATCACCCTGAACACACCATCCACACCGTGAAACATGGTGGTGGCAGCATCATGTGGTGGAGATGCTTTTCTTCAGCAGGGACAGGGAAGCTGGTCAGAGTTGATGTGAAGATGGATGGAGCCAAATACAGGACAATCTTAGAAGAAAACCTGTTAGAGTCTGCAAAAGACTTGAGACTGGGGCGGAGGTTCACCTTCCAGGAGGACAACAACCCTAAACATACAGCAGAGCTACAATGGAATGGTTTAGATCAAAGCATATTCATGTGTTAGAATGGCCCAGTCAAAGTCCAGACCTAAATCCAATTGAGAATCTGTGGCAAGACTTGAAAATTCCTGATCACAGACACTCTCCATCCAATCTGACAGAGCTTGAGCTATTCTGCAAAGAAGAATGGGCAAAAATGTCCCTCTCTAGATGAGCAAAGCTGGTAGAGACATCCCCAAAAAGACTTGCAGCTGTAATTGCAGGGAAAGGGGGTTCTACAAAGTATTGACTCCGGGGGGCGCCATACAAATGTACCCCACACTTTTCACATATTTATTTGTAAAAATATTTTGGAAACTATTTATCATTTTCCTTCCACTTCACAATTATGTGCTACTTTGTGTTGGTCTATCACATGAAATCCCAATAAAATACATTTATGTTTTTGGTTGTAACATGACAAAATTGTGGAAAATGTCAAGGGGTGTGAATACTTTTTCAAGGCACTGTCTATCTATCAACCAATCTCATCTCTAGCTATCATTTATCTATATGATATAATTTCTATCTATCTATCTATCTATCTATCTATCTATCTATCTATCTATCTATCTATCTATCTATCTATCTATCTCTCTCTCTCTCTCTCTCTCTCTCTCTCTCTCTATCTATCTATCTATCTCATCTCTATCATTTATCTATATGATATCATTCCTATCTATTTACCAATCCATCTATCTCTATGATCTCAACTCTGTCTGTCAGTCTATCTATCTAATCTCATATCTATTTATCATATGTCTATTATCTAATGTATCTTATTTATCTGAATTAATCTCATCTATATCTTATCAATCAATTATTTACCTATCTAATCTCATATCTATTCATTTATCAGTTATCTAAACGATCCCCCTATGTATCATTTATCTATTATTTATCCTCATAAGTATCTATTTATCAATCAGTCATTTATACATCAAATCCCATAACTATCTATGCTCATATTTATCAATCTACTTATCAATCAACCAATCTATTATTTATATACATGATCCCATCTATCTATCGATCTGATCTCACATCTATCTATGCTCATATTTTGTCAGTCAGTTAATCACCATCTATCTCTATCTGTATGCATTATACGGCCCGCGTTGCAGTGCGTTGTGCGTTGTGGTGGAATCATTCTGAATAGCACATCAGATCACATGCAGTTTAGCACACCAGCAGATGTTGGACATTTGTACGTCGTAAAGTGGCAGTTAAAAAAAAAAAAAACAGTTACGAGTCTATTTATTTTGTGATAAAATACTTCCCATGTGACACTGCTCACACCTGGCGATTGGCCTCCTAGGCAGTGAGTGGTGCATTGTGGGAGAGCGGAGCAGTGCCTTGGACACGCCCCTGAAGTACGGGACTGTACTGGTGATGGGGGCAGGGATCAGCGGCAGGGGGGGGGCTTTGGAAATTTGATGTAAGTAGAAGTGAGCTTTAATCATGGATGCCAATCACATTCCCTGATATACGGGCGACCACGACAGGGCACGTTTACTAATCTATATACAATATATTTTTAAAAAAATCACAACGTTAAGGGTCCATTCACCCTGCAATGTGTGCGTTGAAAGTATGTAAACGCACATGCATTAACACGCGGCGTTGCTGTGTGTTCTAAACCTTTTGTTAACTAAACTTCCACAGACTCTTTTAACTCTTGCGTTTAAGCGCGCTGTTGGTACATTTACATGCGTTTACATGCATTGTCTGAGAAAATGCAGGGCATATTGTACTTAATTTTTTTTTTTTTTCAGTGCACATCCGCTGAATGCACAATGTGTTTGCGCTGGGATGCGTTGCTCAAACCATAGCAGCACATCTGGTGTGAATGGACACAGGTTTCGTTCATGGAAACTATGGAAATCATGGCGAGCTGCTCATAAAATAAAGGGATTTATATTTAGGGTGAGGAATTGCTTATGTTTATGTGATTATTATCAATGGATGAGCGTTTTATGAAATTGTACTGCTAATCATGTTGTATTTTACTTTGTATAATAGCTGTATTTTTATACAAGTGAACTGTTATTTACAGTATATTGTGTCCTTTACTAAAGATTGACACTTTTTAACTTGATTTGTAATCAATAAATAATTTATAATGATCAATATGAACAATGTATTAATTCAGTGACATGCCTCATACAAAATCCCATTCCTTCCTCTTTTTTGTTTAACAATTATTAATATTATTATTAATAAAATAATCATAATAAATACATAATAATAAAAAAGATAACAGAAGACCAAATGTAAAACTGCAAATGGCAAGCCCCTTTTTATTTCATAATAATAATAATAATAATAATAATAATAATAATAATAATAATAATAATAATAATAAATACATAATAATAAAAAGGATCACAGAAGACCAATTGTAAAACTGCAAATTGCAAACCCCATTTGATGTTTAAATAATATTAAGATATATTAATATTATTATTAATAAAATAATCATAATAAATACATAATAATAAAAAAAGATCATAGAAGACCAAATGTAAAACTGCAAATAACAAACCCTTTTTATTTAAAAATAATAATAATAATAATAATAATAATAATAATAATAATAATAAATACATAATATTAAAAAGGATCAAGGAAGACCAAATGTAAAACTGCAAATGGCAAACCCTTTTTTATTTATAAATAATAACAATTTTAAATAATAACAATTATTATTATTATTTATATTATTATTTATATTATTATTATTATTATTATTATTATTATTATTATTATTAATAGTAAATACATAATAATAAAAAGGATCATGGGAGACCAAATTTAAAACTGCAAATGGCAAGCCCCTTTTTCTTTTATAATAATAATAATAATAATAATAATAATAATAATAATAATAATAATAAATACATAATAATAATAAAAGGGATTACAGAAGATCAATTGTAAAACTGCAAATTGCAAACCCCATTTGATGTTTGAATAATATTAACCTTTTTTTTTTTTTTAATAATAATAAATACATAATATTAAAAAGGATCAAGGAAGACCAAATGTAAAACTGCAAAAGGCAAACCCTTTTTATTTTTAAATAATAACAATTATTATTATTAGTATTATTTTTATTATTATTATTAATAATAGTAAATACATAATATTAAAAAGGATCACGGAAGAACAAATGCAAAACTGCAAATGGCAAACCTCTTTTTATTTTAAAATAATAATAATTATTATTAAAATACTAATAATAAATCTATAATAATAAAAAAGGATCATAGGAGACCAAATTTAAAATTGCAAATGGCAACCCCCTTTTTGTTAAAAAATAATAATATTAATAAAAATAATAGGTAGCCCCAATAAAGTAACATCAATAACCCCATTGTTTTTCACTGCAGGTGGTTGCGACTATTCCTGCGATTCCTGCACCTGCTATCTTTAGCGGCGCTTTACCGTAGTTTTTGCGGAGGTTTTTGGCCGCTAGCGAGGCGCTTTTAACCCCCCGCTAGCGGCAGAGAAAGGGTTAAAACTTCCTGCAAAGCGACGCTGCAGCAGCGTTGTGCCGGTGGTTCGGCGGCGCTGCTCATTGATTAGCAGGGGCGCTTTAGGAGTGTTGTATACTCCGCTCCTACAGAGCTGCAAAGATGCGGCTTGCAGGACGTTTTTTTACCGTCCTGCCAGCGCAGCGCCCCTGTGTGATAGCACTCGGGATTTCACATTGGAGTGAGAGGAGAGGCTCTTTGCAGGCGCTATTTTTAGCGTTATAGTGCCTGTAAAGCGCCTCAGTGTGAAAGAAGCCTTATACAATATCTAACATGCTAATGTCAGTCCAAATCTTGGGTTAAATCTTTTTGAATCTGCAGTTTTTTATTAAAATAATACCTGGTGTTCCTGTCCTGAGGGTCCTTGTACGAGCACTTCCTGTTATGGGGTGACAACCGTTGTGCTCCTGCCTTATCACTCTTTCACATGCACCCCTCTTGGAAACTACAGACATTGATCAGGAACGGTCCACTCCTGTCACCGTCAGGAAACCGGTCTGCTGCTGTCACCATCAGGAATCCGGTCTGCTGCTGTCACCGTCAGGAATCCGGTCTGCTGCTGTCACCGTCAGGAATCCGGTCTGCTGCTGTCACCGTCAGGAATCCGGTCTGCTGTTGTCACCGTCAGGAATCCGGTCCGCTGCTGTCACCGTCAGGAATCCGGTCCGCTGTTGTCACCGTCAGGAATCCGGTCCGCTGCTGTCACCGTCAGGATTCTGGTCCGCTGCTGTCACCGTCAGGAATCTGGTCCACTGCTGTCACCGCCAGGAATCCGGTCCACTGCTGTCACCGTCAGGAATTCGGTCCGCTGCTGTCACCATCAGGAATCCGGTCCGCTGTTGTCACCTTCAGGAATCCGGTCCGCTGCTGTCATCGTGAGGAATCCGGTCCGCTGCTGTCACCATCAGGAATCCGGTCCGCTGCTGTCACCGTCAGGAATCCGGTCTGCTGCTGTCACCGTCAGGAATTCGGTCCGCTGTTGTCACCTTCAGGTAACCAGTCCGCTGCTGTCATCGTGAGGAATCCGGTCCGCTGCTCTCATCGTGAGGAATCCGGTCCGCTGCTGTCACCGTCAGGAATCCGGTCCGCTGCGGTCGCCGTCAGGAATCCGGTCCGCAGCAATGATGTGCAGCTAACTCTGAAACACATGTAGATATGAAGTGTCTTCAGGAGATTGGCAACACTAAAATGTAAAAAAAAAAACAAAAAACAGTATTATCAAATAATTAGACATTAGATATTGATAAGCAATGAGCAGAGAAAATTGAGTGTCATGCAGTTACTTTAATAATAAATAAATGATTTCTCAGAAAAAAGGAGATCATTATCTCATTGGTTACATTTTGCATTCATTTATTGGTTATCATTTCCTTGGACCTTCCCATTATCAGGCTGGAATCGGTTAGGAGGTCCTGCCTGGGGGTGCAGAGGGTCGCCTCCTGTGTCAGACTATTGCATTCAGGATGCAGTCGCTGTTCGGATGATCATTTTCCACCCGGCTCCTTTGATTATAAAATGGACATTTGTTGAGTCCGAGGGCCACCCATGGCTCAAAAATTCAAGACGTGTATGGCCAGCTTTAAGGCATCTAATAAAGACTGCAGGGGGTCCAAGGGCCCCCAAACCAGGGTTGCCAACCTCCCGCCGCATTTTACTGACAAAACATTTTTAAATTTACTGGCGGAGCACTTTTTTTTTTTTTTTTTTACTGACAACCTGGAAAAAAATAAATAAAACGAAAGCTAAAAACTGAAATAACTGATTTTAAAACAGTATAAACACAATATGGAAACGCTGACAATACCCAAAACAAGTCTGGTTTACACTTAAAAACTCGACACAGCGTGACAAATTATCAGCCCCTGATATTTACAGACAATTGTAATAAATCACTGATTTTTTTTACAAACTGTCGGTACATTTATTGACAGTTGGCAACCTTGCACCAAATGGCAGGGTGGGCACCAAGTGGTGTAGAAGCATTTGAATAAATGTGCCCCCCCCCCCCCCCCCATAGTCAAACTTATATAATTTATTTAGTGAACTGCTACACCTCTTTTTATAAAAAAAAAAAAAAAAAAAAGAATTTTTGATCTTTCATAAACAATAACTTATATAAAATATGATCAGATGCAGTATATATATATATATATATATATATATACACTGAGGACAGGGTGAGAGGTGATGTTCTGGTCCCTCGGCGCGCCTGTCCAGCCTATCACAGGAAATCTCTCCAACCACACAGATACACAGGAAACACCCGAAGGTTCAAAGTAGCCAATGATAATTAGGCTGAGTGTGGAGGGGGGCAGGGTGCTGCTTATAAACTGACATGTAAGCTTAGAATCTGACTGGTGAGAGAACGTGAGACCTACCCGACAGGTAAGTACATGACTTTTTTTTCCCATCCGTACGGAAGGCTGTTTTTTATACGTTGAGTAGATGAATGGATGGATTAGAAGGATAGAGATTTTTTTCATAGAGAAAGAGATACATTGTTTTTTGTTGAATTTTCTTTTGCAGTCAAAGTAAGAAAATTGATGTAGCTTACTGCAGTCTATTCTGTGGGTGTTAGAATAGACTGACTTGTTCCAGAATTCTAACACCCCGATATTGATTTTTCTTTCCTGAATGATTGAACATCCCTCTCTACACATGCAATAATTATAATCAAAGTGGAGGTCCCCCCCCGTCCTTACTATGAACATTAAATAGCCATATAATATACACCCAAAAGTATTGGGACGCCTGCCTTTACATGCACATGAACCCCATCCCAGTCTTAGTCCGTAGGGTTCAATATTGAGTTGGCCCGCCCCTTGCAGCTATACAAGCTTCAACTCTTCTGGGAAGGCTGTCCACAAGGTTTAGGAGTGTGTCTATGGGAATGTTTGACCATTCTTCCAGAAGCGCATTTGTGAGGTCAGGCACCAGGGGCGGACTGACCATTCGGCCACTCGGGCACTGCCCTAGGGCCCCGGGCCACTAGGGGGCCCCATCAGGGTTGCCAGCCTCAGTAAAACCAGGGACAGTATGTAAAAAAAATCTTGTTTTTTTTTTTTTTTACATCTGTCTCTGAAATGTCTCTTACCGACATCCTTTTGGTCTAAAAATCTTGAGATTATACCTGCCCCACCTCTCCAATACCTTCTCAGCCAATAGAAACATGTCTGTGTATACTGTGTGATTGTATACTGTGTGTGTGTGTGTTTGTGTATACTGTGTGGCCACATTATCTCTGATTGCCCGGGGGCCCCATGAGTTGTCAGTCCGCCCCTGTCAGGCACTGATGTTAGACGAGAAAATGTGAACGTAGTTTAGGGCTCCCTTCACACCCAGGCTTATTTTGGGAATTGGGGCAGAATCATTGCAATTCTGCCCACGATCTCAAAACGCACTACGATTGCAAACCGCAGAGTTCAGGTGCCATTATTTTCGAAAGGCACAGGCAACGTGGTGCAGTTTTGCCGCCATTTATCGCGCGGCAAAATCGCATCACGTGAAGCTCGTCGCCTCACAAAGGAGCAGGAGTTTCTTTCTGGTGACAAGCTTTCCCCCGATTTGCCACAATTGCCACGCAATAAGTTGCTGAAGAAGAAAAAAAACGCACGCCACGTTGTCAGTGCCTTTGAAAAGAATGGCACCCGAACCAGCATTTTGCGATTGCAGTGCATTTTGAGATTGTGGGCAGAATCACCTTGATTCCCAAAATGCCCAAATGTGTGAATTAAGCTTTAAAATTATGATCTGTGTGAAAATGTGTGGGCAACTGCACCATTTCAGGGAGAACTTTTCTCAGACACTTTTTATTTTTTAATTATTTAATTTCCTAATTATTATTTTTTTTAAATTAATCCCATGGTATCGCTGGCAATTGACTGACATTTCTAATGCCGATTGCTGGACAACCAGACACAAGTCAAAATGAGCGATGCATGTATCAAGGTACATGCGTTTTATGCTTGTTTGATGTTCACATTCTAGGGTGAATGTCACCTTTAATAGGTCACTTCACCCAAAAAAAGGCATAATGTGCATATATCTGCCTAGGTAAGATCATTCTGTGTACAGTCACCAAGCCGAGACCATGCGTAACTGATTTCACAAATGCACCAGTAATGCTTTCCGAAGGGAACTGCATGCCACGCGTGCGTTTATACAATCTGTTGAGTCCATCAAAGTCCTCATCTAAGATTCTTGCAGGGGTCATCAACAAGCCATGTGCTGCCCATACAAAACACACAGGTGTAGACCCAGACACCTTTTTTATGACACTTTAGGGCTCTTTTTCTTTATTCATTACTCGCTGTATCTAAAGTTTCTTCAGGGGTGTCTTGCCAAAATGCCTAAAAAATGCCCAAAATTGTATAAAAGCCGGGCAGGTGGATGAAGTCTGCCTTTTAGTTACAAAGCCACAGGTTTTCATGGTGCACCGTTACAACCTTCTAGCTGCCGGCGTTCCAACGACCAATGGCATCATCAGTTAATGAGCAGGATGTCATTCGCCTGCATGGAGTGATGGAGAAAAACTGAGGGAGAAGGGAAACATTGGAATACTAGTCAGTACCAGTTTTTAAAAGTGTATTTGCTTTGGAAGAATAAGTCACCTCTGACGTTGGGTGTCTTACTTGTGCGGATGTTGCTGCATTATGTAAAACTATTAGAATCGTTTTTACATTTTAGAATGGAGTGCTTCGAGACTGTCCATAATTTCTAAAGGGTGCCTTGAGACTGTCCATCATTTTAAAGGGTGCCTTGAGACTGTCCATAATTTTTAAAGGGTGCCTTCAGATTGTCCATCATTTTTAAAGGGTGCCTTCAGACTGTCCATAATTTTTAAAGGGTGCATTGAGACTCTCCCTCATTTTTAAAGGGTGCCTTGAGACTCTCCCTCATTTTTAAAGGGTGCTTTGAGACACTCCCTCGTTTTTAAAGGGTGCTTTGAGACACTCCCTCATTTTTAAAGGGTGCCTTGAGACTCTCCCTCATTTTTAAAGGGTGCCTCGAGACTCTCCCTCATTTTTAAAGGGTGTCTTGAGACTCTCCATTATTTTTAAAGGGTGCCTTGAGACTCTCCATAATTTTTAAAGGGTGCCTTCAGATTGTCCATCATTTTTAAAGGGTGCCTTGCGACACTCCATAATTTTTAAAGGGTGCCGTGACTGAAAAAAAGGTTGAGAAACACTGATTTAAAGGATAAGTTCACCTTTTCGAAAAAAATAATAAATGCACATTTTTTGCAGGTAAAGCATTGCACCAGGGATCAGCAGATCGCTGGTGTCATGCAGGTCTTTTGAGGATCAGTCAGTGTATCTGTGTGCCTGTACATCCCGTATGGGCTGGCAGACACATTGACAGGAAGAAATCAATTACCATGGAGCTCCACAGCACCGTGGTAGTTCCTTGAGAACTACAAGCTGACAACCACAGAGGATGTCAGGGCTTGTAGTTCATTCACAGAGCTCTGTGAAGGAATGAAGCGGGCATGTGCCTGGAGCCTCGCACGATCGCGCTGATTTTAAAAAGTGACCTCTAGTACGGGAAACATGGAACATGTTCCCAAAGGTGAACTTATCCTTTAATGGACAGCATTTAGAAGATTGCAGAAGAACATCTCACTGAGAGATAATAGTCTGGTGATAGATTCATTGGAACACAGAGCAGGGCCGGGGTGGGTAGGAGGGGCGGCTGCCCGGGGCACAGTGGAGATTTTGGGGGTTGTGCTACAATGGGTGATTCGGAGGGAGGGATTTGTAATAAGAGAGTGGATTTCTGTTAGGAAGGGGGATTTGTGCCAATAGGGCTGATTGAAAGGATTTGTGCTAGAAGGGGAAATGGGGGGGGGGAGGGGTAAGTGCTAGAAGAAATGATTTGGGGGGGGCATGTTGTGCTGGGAGAGGGGATTTTTGGAGAAGGGGGAGGATTTAGGGTCAGAGGGAAAACTTGAGTTGGGGAGGGAGAGGATTTGAGCCGGGGAGGGAGAGGATTTGAGCCAGGAGAGGAGATTTGTACTAGAAGAGGGTAAATTATTTTGGAGGGAGAATTTTGTCTTGCAAAGGGAATTTATGCTCAGGGGGTAAGTGTGACGATTAGTGCTAGAATTATTTTTGGTATAATGCTCATATTTTTTTTGGGGTGGGGGGCCCTATTTGGCATCTTCGCCCTGGGGGCACTAGATGAATACGTCCTGGTACAGGAGGAACATTAAGTATGGTATAGTGCAGGGGGGCCGGACTGTGGTCAGTGGGAGTAGAAAATGCCCCATCATTGGTTTTAGTGGAAGGAATAGTCCCCTAATGTTGGTATCAGTAGGAATAATAGTGCCCCATTGTTGATATAAGTGGGAGGAATAGCACCCCAACATTGGTGTCAATGGGGTGTAATTGTGCCCATCATTATTGTCAGTTGTGGATGGAATAGGGTCCCAAGGGCCACAAAGAGGCAAGAAAAGGGCCACATCTGGCCACAAGGCCGCAGTTTGGAGACCACTGGTATAGAGGAACAGATATGCCATTGGATCTGCAGAGCTAATGTGTTGATTTGTATTGGGACTATTTCTAGCTTGCTAAAGATTAGCAAAAATGTCCTGATTGCTGGACATTCATTCTTCAATTCCTCTTTATTTTTTTTCTTTATTTTTTTTAAATGTGTGGTGTACCCCCCCCCCCCCCCCCACTACACCAGTCTGGTCATATAGCCTGCCATCCCCTCAGCTAAAGGCCTGGGGACATGCTACGCTGATCAGATCCTGGTGTATCGATATCTGTATTCCAAGAACGGGGTCTTAAAACAGAGGGCACATCTCCCCCAGGGGTATAAATTGATTTGGTATAAGGGGTATGCTGGGCCGAATTCTGTAGAAATAATCTTTACATATTTTTTCATTTAAACAAGAGGTATTTTTATTTGTAATAACTTTATTTTCCAGAAAAAGTCAGGTTACAAAAGGCAAGTAACAGATGTTAGCTGAGGTATACAATATTCGTTTATGATGCATAGACTGATAACAACGCTTTGTGGTCTCCAAACTGCGTCCCTTAGCCCAGATGTGGCCCTTTGCCTTTATCTGGCCTTTGGGACACCATTTTATCAACTGACACCAATGATGGGGCACCATTCCATTCACTGACACCAATGATGAGGCACCATTCCATCCACTGATACAATAGGTCACTATTCTTCCTATTAAAACCAATGACTGGCCATTTTCTACTCCCACTGGCTATAGTCTGGCCCCTCTAAAGGCTGAAGGACAGTAAACCAGCCCTTTGTTAAGAAAGTTCGAAGACCCCTAACACAATTCCACATAACACAATAATGTTCGAGATGCAGTAATAAAAAAATAGCTAAGCCTGGTATATAGAAAACCCAAAAATATGAGAAGATGGAACTGGACAACCCAGGACCGCAGGCGTTGTCAGAAAAACAGCAGATGGTTATTTAGCCACTAATCTTTCTTTGCAATAAACAGATGATTTACCCAAGGCTCTTTTGCAAAGTATGTTTTTTGAAGAGGTGGCTCTTTCCGTTGTGGCCACAAAAAACGAGCCGTTGAAGCAACACCCAAACCATATTTTTAAATTTCCACGCCCCAAAACTTTTGTGCCTATTAATTCATGCTATTGCATTTTTTGTTCCTTTATTTACATTGCTTCGACTCCGACCAATCATCTTAGACTTACCCATCAAAGCGATTTTGGTTGATCTGACTACCAACCAAGCTTGCCAAACAAATATACACACACATATATATACACCATTGATCCTGACCAAATATCCAACTTCCAAAAGAAATTCAGCACCAAACTTGCAAAGAACCTCCACCATGCTTCACAGTTGCCTGCAGACACTCATTATTGTAGAGCTCTCCAGCCCTTCACCAACAAACTGCCTCCTGCTACAGCCAAATATTTCACATTGTGACTCATCAGTCCTGCCGCCATTTTTCTGCACCCCAGTTCCTATATTGTTGTGCATAATTGAGTGGCTCAGCCTTGTTTCTACGTCGGAGATATGGTGGCAATTTGGCCGCAGTTCTTCCATGAAGACCACTTCTGGTCAGATTTCTCCAGACAGTAGATGTGGGTACCTGGGTCCTACTGGTTTCCACCAGTTCTGTAATGTTGGCACTTCTGGACATCTTCTGATGTGGAAGGGCAGTAAGCATGATGTGTCTTTATTCTGCTGCGTTAAGTTTCCTTGGTCAACCACTGCGTCTATGGTCCTCAACATCACCTGACCACCACGTCTACACTCCTCAACGTTGCCGTTTCCTTTTGCCTCTTCAAAAGGTCTTGATGAATTGATGCTGGTTTGAAACCAAAGGGTAGTTACACCAAATATTGATTTGATTTAGATTTTTCTTCTGTTCACTGCATTTTGTGCAGTGTGCATTTGATAAAAATAAACAATTAGAATATATATTTTTGAAAGCATTCTTTCTTTACAGCATTTTTTTACGCCTACCTAGAACTTTTGCACAGTGTATATATATATATATATATATATATATATATATTTTTTTTTGCACAGTGTGTGTGTGTATATTATATATATATATATATATATATATATATATATATAATTTTTATTTATTTATTTATAATACAGTTAGGCAAAACAATCAGCATAACATTTTTGTGAAAATGCTATCACTAATGATATGGTTTCATTTTTAGTAGTGGTAGTTTGGTAAAAAAAAAATTTACGGGGACAAAATGGTAGACCACGATTGTACATATACAATTCAGGAAGAATGTTTTTTATAGGTGGTAGTTTTAAGTGAAAACTAGGTGATGATTTGTTTCACTATAAACTGCTAGAGCATGTTTGGGTAGTCACAATACAGGGATATATATATGTTTTTTTAATAGATATTACCTTTAAGTGATAACTTTACTAGTCATGGTTTGTTATATTATAAACTGTCAATCTCTGGCTAGCTGCCAACCCTGATAGTAATGTCATATTCCCAAAAAACACTTCCACACAGTTTTGCACAACTACTATTTTTTTTATTTTTTATTAGTAGAACTGATTTTATATAACAAATTGTAATATCTTGTTTCCTAGAGCCAGCTATCCGACTTTCTATTCTTGGCAATATGATTTTTTTTTTTTTCGCCACCTTTGCTTGCAAAATATTTCGAAAATGTTCTTAGGTTGTTTTGTATATGCTCTGTACTGTCTATTCTTCATGTCTGACATTTTACATGTGCAAGACATGTGTGGGTGCCGTTAATTGTTACTGGCACCCCAAACCCAATACCACGCAATTTTGTGCGGTGCAATTTAGCGCCTGCATGATTTTTTGCATGTTCTTGCGTGTTTTTGCAGCCAATTGAAATGAATGGGCTGTCAAAACTGGAATGCATAAGAACGTGTGCATTTCAGTGTGAATAGGTAGAGCGAGAGCAATTATTCTAGCCCTAGACCTCCTCTGTAACCCAAAACCTGTAGAATTTTTTTAAACGTCGCCTATGGAGATTTTAAAAGGGTAAACGTTAGTCGCCATTCAACGAGCGGGCGCAATTTTAAAGCGTGACTTGTTGGGTATCAATTTACTCGGCATAACATTATCTTTCAGAATCTAACAAAAAAAAAAAATGGGCTAACTTTACTTTTGTCTTATTTTTTCATTCAAAAAAAGTGTATTTTTCCCAAAAAAAGTGAGCTTGTAAGACCGCTGCGCAAATACGGTGTGACAGAAAGTGACAGAAAATACGACCGCCATTTTATTCTCTAGGGCAGGGATCCTCAAACTATGGCCCTCCAGCTGTTACGGAACTACACATCCCATGAGACATTGTAAAACGCTGACATTCACAGACATGACTAGGCATGATGGGACATATGAGTACGGATTATTTATTTATATTTATATTATTTTTATACTTATTTTTATTAGGAACCCTGATAAAGGTAGCGCCACATACCCCTATCTATAAACTCATAATGGGAATTGTAGTTCCTGAACAACTGGAGGGCCATAGTTTGAAGACCCCTGCTCTAGGGTGTTAGAGAAAAAATGTATAACGTTTGGGGGTTCTAAGTAATTTTCTAGCAAAAAAAAACAAAAACAAAAAACTGTTTTTAACTTGTAAACAACAAATCTCAGAAACAAGCTCGGTCCCTAAGTGGTAAATAAAAAGCGTTTGCGCCCTTCTGTGTCTTTGCAGTTACTTATCTGATCTAGTAGAACTGTTTTCAGTAAAGATCCGAAGACAGCAGGAGCCAGGAAACGAGAGCTGTACCACCAACTAGTTTTATACGCTTGGATACAAGAAAGGAGCGAATTTGTGTTAAAAGTTCATAATTGTTCAAATACCCAGGAGAACACGAGAAGGTGGTAAGAAGTGAATGTACTGTTATCAATACACAGATCAAACCACAGACAATTCTACAGAAACATCAGCACCTAGAACTGTACATGTCAGTCATTTCCTATATCCTCTGACCTGTTTTTTTTTTGTTTTTTTTTTGTAGTTTAGAAACAAATAAAAGGAGATTACCACCTGCTTTCTGTATCATTTAAAGTGGCTGTAAACCTCAGACATGAAATATGAAAAAAAAGCATATCCCTCTATAGCAGGGATCTCCAAACTACGACCCTCCAGCTGCCGCGGAACTACATGTCCCATGACGCATTGTAAAACTCTGACATTCACAGACATGACTAGGGTTCAATGGGAATTGTAGTTCCTGAACAACTGGAGGGCCAAAGTTTGAGGATCCCTGCTCTATAGTGTGTACTCGTCTTAATCCAGAGCACTAAGTATAATTTCTGTTTGCTGCCCCCTTCCTCTGCTATCAGCATGAGTCTCTTCTGACAAGTTTTTCTGACACCAAGAGAAAAAAGGTGACAGAGGAGAGGGATCTCTAGCTGATTGACAGCCTCAGCTCTCTTCCTGTGTGCTGTTGGAAAGAGGGGTGTGTCCCTTCCCTCCAATCAGCTCTCGTGGCTCTCCTCACTGAGCTCTGCAGAGTGTAACTTCAGCTTTCCGCCTCCTTTTCCCTGAACTCTCAGACGGCTGGTTGGTCCATCGGTAGCTCTTACCCCATCATCGGCGGCTTCCCGTTCTCCACGGGTCACCACGGCGACGGCGGCTTCCGTTTCCTCCCTCCTCCTCGGCGGCCAATCGGGAGTCTTCACTTTTCGGCCAATCGGAAAACGGGTCTCACACCTGCTTCTGATTGGCCGGATTGCGGATCAGTGTTTCAACAGCGAATATTCATTCACTGTTGTAACATACCTGGGTGGGATCGGAGCGCATTCTCTGCGACCCTGAGCTCACCCTATTTTGAAGCCTATTAGAGCCTCTGGCTCTAATCAGGTGCTTAAAAAAAAACCCCGGCCGCTGTAATTCATGCACCCAGTGTCCTGAAAGAGGCCGGACACATGAATAGGGAGTGGCTGCGGCGGCTGTGGATTATCCATTGCATATAGGGGGGTGGCGTGGAGAGAGGGGGCGGCGCCCAGGCTTCCCTGATGTACAGGTCGCCACTGCCGATGACATCATTGGTTGTTAGGATGGCAGCGTCCAGTCGTAATGGCGCATAATGAAAGCCCATGGCTTTGTTTAATTAAAAGGCAGGCTCCATCCACCTGCTGGCTTGCAGACAATTTTTGATCAATTTTACGGCATTTTGCCAAGACCCCCTGAAGAAAGCTCAAGGTTGAAAAAGGCTGCTGTAGATAAACAGGTACAACTTATGTAGGAGGATATGTTTAATCTCTGCATATCACCTGAGGCCAGTCACTTTACTAAGCATATGGAAGGGTTTAAAGACTATTTAATATAGTTTATGAAATGGTTGGCTTGTTTTGCTCTTATCACACCTTTTTATCAGTTACGTTTTAATTTTGTTTTCTTATGCGGTTTGTATTATTTAGTTAAAAAAAATTAAATCTTTGATTTTTTTTTCCCACCTCTTCCCCTAGGTGAATTCTTTGCAATGTCTCCTCTGGTCTCATCACCTCTACCTGAGGTCCAGCAGCTGAGAGATGTCCCTAGGACTGTCTGACCTGAGAATGGTGGAATAAAATGGTCAATCTCAGGTTCGTCAGCCCATGGAACATTCCTTCATGCACGACGGACACTTCTGAGAAACGGATCCAACATCACCCACCAGATACAGACTGTTCCTAACCCGACTCTAAAGCCCCGTACACACGATCAGATTGTTGGCCAACAAAACCGTGGATTTTTTGTCCGAAGGGCGTTGGCCCAAACTTGTCTTGCATACACACGGCCACGAAATTGTTGGCCAACAATTACAAACGTAGTAACATGTGGTTTTTCAGCTTTTTAGCGCCACCCTTTGGGCTCCTTCTGCTAATTTCGTGTTAGTAGAAGTTTGGTGAGTGTTGATTTGCGCTTTTCATTTTGCGCTTTTCAGTTCGTTTCTGAAAGGCCGTTCATCAACCAGACATGTTGCGGAATCGGAGGAGATAACGTGTTATTTATTATTGGCCTTGGAGTTATTGCTTTGACATTTTTTGGTTGAATAATAATGATTTGATTTGGTATATTTTCTATATTTTTGGATGCATAGAATTCACTTTTTGGTTAAGTTCTATTGGCAGATAGCATATCTAATTGTATTTGTTTTCTTTTTTTAATGCACAATAAAAAAATAGTGTAGAATAATACTTGGCTATGTGTTTTACTTCAAATGACAGTTTGGGAGTCGGCGGTTACAATTAAAAAAAATAAAATGTAAAATTGACAAGGGACACCAACATAGTTGTATCTTTGATCCTTATGCTGGCCATACACTATACAGAAAATCGGCCGAACACATTTTCGAAAAACGAACGTTCGACCGTGACCGCAAACGATCGTGCCATCATGTAATGACCGATAAATTGTTCAGTGGACATGAATAGATCATTTTTTGTTCGTTTTTTTTACATATACCTAGTGCAGACAGTTCGGACGGGAAACACATTAACCTTGCAATTTATCGTACGTTCGGCAGAAATTTTCCAAACTTCCCGTTCGTTTTTTTTCCAGAAAAACGTCACAAACGATTATCGATTTGTGCCCATTAACTTGCCGAAAAAACGAACAAAGTGTCTATACGAACGATTTTTTGGCCGATTTTTCGTATAGTGTATGGCCAGCATAAGGCTACATGCACACGGACGCTTTAAAAAACGAGCTGCAAAGCTGGTACCGATGCCAGGAAAAAAGCTGCGTTAAAAAAGCGTGTTTTTTCGTGTTCTGCATTGGCGTCAATACCCACACTAGCTTTCAGCCGTGTTTCTCTGTCTCTACTCAAAATCAATGGTTCCCTATGGGAGCGCATTGATTTGAATAGAAGTCGCACCAGAATTTGGATCAAGATGATGGTGTGCTGAGAATCTTGAAGGGGAACTCCGACAAAATTTTGCGTGAGGTTCCCCCCAAGATCCATACCAGACCCTTATGCGAGCGTGCAGCCCGCCAGGTCAGGAAAGGGGGGGGGGGGGGGGCAGTGAGCGCACACCCCCTCCTGGACCATACCAGGCCACATGCCCTCAAAATGGGGGGTGGGTGCTTTGGGGCAGAGGGGGCCCCTGCGCCCCCCCACCCCAAAGCACCTTGTCCCCATGTTTATTAAGACAAGGGCCTCTTCCCGACAACCCTTGCCTGGTGGTTGTCGGGGTCTGTGGGCGGGGACTTATCGTGATCTGGAAGCCCCCTTTAACAAGGGGCCCCCCCAGATCACAGCGACTTCTGGTGCGACTTTTATTCAAATCAATGCGCTCCCATAGGGAACCAGTGATTTTGAATAGAGACAGAGAAACGCGGGACGGTGCATAACGCTGTGTATACAGCGTTAAGCCCCGTTAAATTGAGTTTAACACCTTTTACCGGCATCTGGCGTTTTTACAGCTCTAGCACTGGAGCCTGGGAACGTGCTGGTCCTGGGTTTTTTTTTGGAGCTTAAAAAACGCCTATGCCACATACAGCTCAAAAACGCCATGGTGGGCATGAGGCCATAGGCTAACATGGACAGGCGTTTTTAAGCTGCAAAAAATGCTCAAAAAAGTGGCTGTAAAAACGTCCGTGTGCATGAGGCCTTAAAACTACGGGATAATGGTGTTGTGGTAACTTGCCCAGCGCTCTCACACTTTGAATGACAATTGCGGGGTCATGCAACACTGTACTCATATGAAAGTTTTATAATTTTTTATAAAAATTATTTTTATAAAATAGAGCTTTATTTTGGTGGTATTTAATCACCACTGGGTTCTTATTTTTTGCTAAACAAACTAAACATTTTGAACAAAAAACCAAAGCTTTTTTCTTAGTTTCTGTTACAAAATTTTGAAAATAAGTCATTTTTCTTCTTCTTCTTCTTCTGTGCGCTGATGAGGCTGCATTGAGAAGCTGCACTGATAGGCTGCATTGAGAAGCTGCACTGATGCGCACTGATAGGCTGCATTGAGAAGCTGCACTGATGGGCACCGATAGGCTGCATTGAGAAGCTGCACTGATGCGCACTGATAGGCTGCATTGAGAAGCTGCACTGATGGGCACCGATAGGCCGCATTGAGAAGCTGCACTGATAGGCTGCATTGAGAGGCTGCACTGATAAGCAGGGCATTGATTTCTAGTGTAAACTGTGTGCCTACAGCTTTGCCGGTTATCGGCTTTCCTTTGCTCACACAGAGACAGAGAGTCGGGCTGTAGCTGTCTTTCAGCTATGGTGCGGTAATGAAGTGGTTAATCCTGTCTGTATTGTGCTGGCAGATCTTCATTATCAGTTGTAAATTAGATATACACACACTGTCTGTCCAAACAAAGGGTTAAAACGTCAAGAAAAACTGTCCCTCTGTCTGTCCCCTCATTACCATCTATTCCAAACATTAGAAGCTGCCTATAAAGGGCTATGTATAATCCTTCTTCAAAGAAATAAGTGGAAAGATAAATTACAAAATATATATACTGGATATTTGTAGGTATGCCATGCGAATGGGAACACATAACAAATATATAGAAGTGGTTTCTCAAATCTGACTGCAAAAGTGGAAATACGCTTTAGGAAAAAAGCCGATTGAAAGACAAGCAACTGAGGAACTATCCAGGGTGCTGAACCTCAGAACAGCAGTAGTCGAGTAATGTGCCGGGTTAGCCATTGATTGATGCAGGAAGTTTGCAGTTTAGGAGATTCCCCATATTCGCTAACTTAAATTTCCAACTATGCAAGCTAGGATCTCTGCTTCAGGTTTTATCCATGTACAAAGCCTGAAGATGGAATTTATGTTATCCTTAAAGCTTGCAGTGACAGGGAAGGGGAAAGCTAGACTTGTTTATAAGCATGGAAAAATTAAATAGTCACGTGAAATAAAAAACTGAATGCGATCTTCTTTTTCTTGTTCCTAGGTAATAAAATATACAACAAAATAGGCGCAAAATAATTTTTTTTAGCTTAACAAGGACATTTGCAGAGCTCCCGATTGCGGTTACATTAAACACTCCTGTATACAGCAACTTCATTTTAGGCTTGGTTTACACCAATGCGTGTGTGCGGGCCACGTTTGCTCGGCCATGGTAGCCGTCCATTTGAAAGGGGTGCGGTGCCTGCGTTTCCCGTAGAAAAACGTGCGTGTGCCTTTTTCAAACCACGGTCTGCAGGGAAATCGCATGGTCATTTTGACCATGCGATTTCCCTGTGGTTCCTGCACCCGCAAACACGCTGCGTTTTTACATGCGTGGTGGTGCCCATTCAGAGCGTGTTTTTACTGCGGGTGCACGAATCGCTGCGATTCGGCCACCCATGAAAACGAGTGCTAATGCAATTTTCACATTTAAAACTATTACATTCTGTGAACAATCTGCATTGTTCTCCATGTTGTAAATAGAAATGTTACCTGTAATTGTCTCTGGAGTGCAGAGGCTGGCTCCGCCCACCGCGTGCTGCTAATTACAACTCAGCAAATCTCTCTTCCAATCCGCTGTTCATGTGCTGTCAATAATCTCCCTCCTCCACAGTCCCGGCTGTACTGGTCTCTGTGTGTCTGAAAGCTCACAAGAGGTGGTGAGGAAATGAATCAGGAAACCATTTATCGCCAAGCCGTGTGAGGACAGAATACACACCCACACAGAAATTGGGAGGAATGTATGATATGAGTCAGGAACCATCTTCTCTTGGACAGTGCTGGAACAAGTTCCTTTAGCACCTAATGTGAAAGGGCAAAAAGTACACTGCCCCACTGTGAATCGTGAACTATTAGAGCAGCATAGGTTGAAGGTCCTGTCCTTTTTGTGCCCCGTCCTGCTGAAGTACCCAAAGGCCGTTGGCTCTTCTGCCTACCAGACATGGACCTGCTCTTGGAAGCTCTGGTGAAGAAACCTCTTTTATTCCCTGGCCTGAACACCTGCCATGGTCAAAACTATAGAGCTTCATTACTCCATTTTTTTTTGTCTTATAGTACAAATAGGACAACTATTTTAAGGAGGTGACATCTGGTTAGTTTGATATCACTTTTATGTACTAAATTGATTAAAGTTTAACTTTTTTTTTTTAATGTGTGCGTTCACATATGTGTAGCATTCACCTCCCGTAAGGGCCACTGTATCTTTGCCCAGGGTTCCTTCCCCAATAATGCACTGCAGCCGAACACACGATTCCAGTCACTCTTTGGGCTCATCAACCAGTCTAGGGGTATGCTTCCTTTGGTGCATTAATGAAATTTTGAACTTGGATAGGTAAAGGGTGACTGGAGGATACCCGGTTAACTCCTGGCAGCCACACTTGAGGACACTAGTCCTCTTATGAAAAGTCCTCTTATGAATGAAAGCATGAGTCCTTGCTTGCAGCAAATATTGGACTGACTTCTGGTGCCCCCTTGGTGATTGATATAAGCCATTGCTGTGGGATTGTCGGATTGAATCCTGACAGGAGAATTCCGCAACCTGAATGTCCAGGCCTATAGGGCTAGGTGCGCTGCCCGAATCTCTAGAATGTTGATGGGCAAGGTCCTTTCGGTTCTGGACCATTTCCCTTGGACAGACACCTCTTCCAGGACTGCCCCTGTTGTTACCACCTTCCAGGTAACTGGTAAGAAGGATTTCCCCTTGTTCAGATCCTCAGATATCCTCCACCAATTGAGGCTCTGGCGCACTTTTGGTGATAAACGGAAAATTCAGTGCTTGGACTTTCTTGTTCCAGGCAGACAGGATACCATTTTGCAGCAGTCTCAAATGAAACTGAGCATAGGGAACCGCTTCGAATTAAGCCACCATCTTTCCCAACAACCTCATACAAAGGCGAATAGAAGGACCCTTCTTTGCCCGACCACCTGAACCAGCTCCTTTATGACGCTGATCTTTGCCTGGGGTAAAAACACCCTCTTCTGGGCTGTATCTATAACCAGACCCAAGTACTCTAATCTTCTTACTGGCTTCAAAGAAGATTTCTCTAGGTTGAGGACCCAACCTAGGTATTCCAGGTGGTTGACTGTGGTGATCATACTTTGGTCCAAGCGGGCTTACGACTGGTCTATCAAGAGCAGGTTGTCTAGGTATGCCATTATCATTATACCTTGAGTTCTTAATCTGGCCAGAGGAAGGGCCAGAAGTTTTGTAAAGACCCGAGGTGCAGTGGCTAGACCGAAAGGCAAGGCTACAAACTGAAAATGAAGTTTTTCTACTTGGAAACGTAGATATTTCTGGTGAGCGGGGAAAATAGGTACATGCAGTTATGCATCCTTGATGTCAATTGATACTAGAAGTTCTCCTACTTGTAGGATGGAGACTACTGATCGGAATGATTCCACGCGAAAGGAGCGGATATTCAAGAACCGGTTTAGATCTTTGAGATCTAGAATGGGTCTGACATCTCCATTTGGTTTTGGCACCGTGAAAAGGTTTGAATAAAACCCCAACCCCTGCTCTCCCATAGGGACCATCACGATCCCTTTTTGCGACAAAAGTCAGTCTAACGCTTGAAAGAGAGACTTCTTTTTCTCTGGATCTTTGGGAACATTTGACCTGAGGAAACAAGGAGATGGGAATTCTCTGAATTCTAGTTTGTAACCTAGAGCTATTGTGGAGACTACCCATCTGTCCCAAAATTCTTCCTGCCAGACCCCTTAGAACTGCAGAAGTCTTCCCCCCACTCAAGCGAGTGGGGGCGCCCCTTCATAAAGAAGCTTTAGCGTTCTGTCTTGTAGGTTTCCTCCCCCAGGACTTCTGTCCCTGGGTTTGACCCTGAGGTTTATCTCTTGAACCGGACGGTGGAGGCCGTCGCGACTGCCTGGAGGCTGATGCCCTTGGCACTGGAGAAAGAGCCCGTTTAAATGAGGGACGTTTACTCTTTTTCTTAACTGGCAAAAGGGTACTTTTCCCACTCTATATCTTTTGGATATATTTGTCCAAATCATCCCCAAACAGCTTTTTACCACGGAAAGGAAAACCAGCCAGGAGCTTTTTGCATGGCGCTTCGGCTGACCAACTTTTCAACCATAAGATTCTACATGTACCAACCCAAGTGTAAGGCGAGAGGTTTGAATAATAGAATCTCTGATTGCATCAATTGCAAAACACAAAGCCGCTGGCAGCTAGGCTAAATCCTGGGCTTGCTGTTCAGGGAAAACCTTGAGCACCTGTTTCAAATGGTCTCTCAAGGATTGACATACCCCAATTGTCGCCACTGAACCTGCCAGGAAAAAAAATGTTTTTTTAACAGGAATTCCAATTTCTTTATCAGTTGGATCCCTGAGCATTTGCGTATTGTCAACCGCACAAGTCAAACTTTTATTCACGTAGGATATAGCATCGTCAATTGCTGGTATACTACACACTTTAGTAAATTTTTCCCCCCATAGGATAAAGTGCTGAAAACTTTTTAGGAGGGAAAACATTTTTATCTGGATGATCCCACTCAGAATACATAAGCTTTTCCAGCAATGAATGGACAGGAAAGGCAAGCAAAGCTTGAGGAGGCTTTAGTAAACCCAAACAAGAAGTGGGCTCTTCAACCGACTCCGCATAAATGTGGAGCGTACCATTTCAGTAAGAGAATGCACAAGTAACTTCTCAGTTTGCGAAGCTGAAGAAAGTCCTTCCCCACTTGATCCCTCAGAAGAGGAGTCATCAGTCTCTTCACGGTCCCCTGAGGGGGATTCATCTCCCCTCTCCCACTGTTCCTCTGTTTGAGGATACTGAGTGGTAGAAGGGGACCTAATGCATTTTCTTCTACTCTGTGAAGATGCGATTAAAGCTGCTAACCTTTCCTCCAATCTAATCATAGCTGAGGAGAAAATCTCCTCAGTTATATAGACAGGGGCGGCTGAAGTGACGGAAGCAATTGCAGCCCCTGACTACACTGATGGCTCACTCTGATCAGCCCCCTTAGATCTTTCAGGGGGGATGGTGTTGCAGAGAGAGAGTCTTTAGGGCCTGAGGGCGACCCCTTTGTGGCTTTTTTTGTGGTATTTGTACCACCCCCTCTGGTCATAATGCTGAGCACAAACGCAGAGGTACTACCAAAAATGCACCCACTGCTGAGCAAATAGTCCAGCAACTGCCGCTGCTATTAAGCTCAGCCTGATGCTTAAGTAAATGTGCCCTGGGAATGCCTGTGTCACCAACACTCACATGCCACCCGTCTGCTGTATGCACAGGCATTCCCAGGGCACATTTACTTTAATGTGCCCTGGGCACTTTAGTTTACACAGCTCGCGTTGTGGATGCTGAAACACGCCAACTCTGCTAAGCCCCGCCCCTTCCTCCAACCACCCACAACGCCCCCCTCCTCTTTTTCAAAAGAGACTGTTTTCCCGCGCGAGCAGGGCTCCGATCTGACCGGATCGCATGTGGAGGAGGGCTGGGTTGAAGGAGAGGAGGATAGCTGCTGCATGGAGAACCGCCGTAATGGCGACGGCAGCGGCGCAGCATACCGCCGACTGATCCAGGCTCCCTCGGCCTCCTGGAGAGAAGCTGTCCAGGTGGGGGGACATTCAAGAGAAAAACCCCCCTTCCCACATCTTACCTGGGGCTTGGGCTGGAGGAAGCGTGCAGCTTGTGACACAGAGTGAGACTGACAAGCATGGAATCAGGTACGTGCTCTTGACAGCTCCCGGTGGTGACTATAGGCATGACAACATTTACTTAAAGGAGAAAACCTACAAGAACTAGAAAAAATCCTTAGGAATCTCCCTTACCTTATCCAGCTGCAGGGTTCTGTGGTAAACCAAACAGACCCAATCTTCACCACTCACGGTGGGCTTCGTTAAAAAACCTTCAGGGACCGGGGCCCCTTTTTATCGGGGGTTCCAGACCTCTGGGCCTGTAAAGCACCCCGCCAGGAATATGGCTGAAAAAAAACAAACACTGGATCCCGGGGTCCAGCTCTCTAAAAAGAGAATCCTTCCAGGCAAAACCTAGTTTCTTCCTACACGAGGCCCGGGTACCATTCAATTTGGCCTGGAAAAGACACTTTGAATGGATCCGATTGCATGGCTTGCCCCAGCAAGATTTCTTCAGTGGAGCTCAGCAAAGCACATCTTTACTCGTGACCAACACCTAAGACATTGGCAAAAAAACTGAGGTACTCCTGGTAAGGGGAGGGGTTATATGGGAAATTGAACTTCCTGTCTAGGGTGTGCCAGTGTCCATTACCTGAAGGTGCCATATAACCCATACAGTAATTACTATGGCTCTGTGTCCCGTTAAGTACGATAAAGTTAATTTCTGAAACTGCCCATAGGCGTAGCCAAGTCTTTTTTCTGCCTAGTGTCCTACTCCTGTAGGGGGCGGTATAACCCTTTGGTTCTGAATAAGGAAGCGCTGTGTCAATGAACGAAAGAGAAAGTTACTAAGTGCAACAGATTAATTGTGCCTTTGTAGACTGTATTAGACAGTGTCTATAGGTTGTTCACAGCTACCCTCTGGCGCTGCAATTATTGTTCATGCACAGATGCGGCCACGGGCTCTGCTCAGCCTTTGGGTCCTGGCAAAGCCCGTGGGCGAATCTGTACAAGCGCAGGGGATGTTCCACACGCGCAGAGACAGGAAAGCTTTCGGACTTCGCAGTTATTGCTCATGTGTGGGAAATGGATGTGCGGTAGGGCTCTCTTGGGCAATGAGCCCTGAGGCACATCTGCGCACGTGCAGGGGGCCAAGAGAACGTGTCACCTAGGTGAGAATTTCTGAAGTTCTGCTTTCCAGCACAAATAAATATAAGTAATGCCCATTTGTAAGAGGGGGCAGGGCAAGGTGACATTTAGGGTGGAGGCCTGCTTTAAACAAAATAATCTCAGAATTTTAACTGGTGGCAAACAGAGAAGAGACTCCTATAGTCTATAAACCTCAGTCTCAAAGTAAACTCCATATAGGTGAAAATGATGCTGTTATTTCTTACCATCAGAAGGAATTAGGATGTGTGTTCTAGTCTAAAAGAGGAATGTAACTGCCAATAAAAACTAAGCACAAACTTGTGAGAAAAAAAGACAATATAACTGCTACGTTGCTTGTAATGGCAGATTACCATAAGCCCTTAAAATCATTTGTAGGATACAGCACATGTCTTCTTTAAATGCCCTAAAACAGTTGTAGGCAACCTCGGCCCGCCAGCTGTGGTGAAACTACAAATCCCATCATGCCTCTGCCTCTAGGAGTCATGCCTGTGATTGTTAGGGTCTTGCAATGTCTCATGGGACTTGTAGTTTCAAAACAGCTGGAGGGCCGAGGTTGCCTACCCCTGCCCTAAAAGAAACTGAAGTGGCAGTGTATGGAAGTCGTCATCCACAGTACTTCCTTTAGATGCTCATACTCCCCTGTAGGATATTGTGAGAAAGCCTATGGGGCATGCACACCTAAAAGGACACCGAGGGGTGACCTCTTTTATAAAATGTAGGGCTGCACCAATACTGATATCGGTGCCAATACTAAGCAAATTGCACAAGTATCGATACTAATGCAAATGCTCCAATACCTGAAACCGATACTTTTAGGCTCAGATCTCTCAGCAGGATTCCAACACCGACAGCTGAAATGTTAAAAGAAAAAAAAAAAAACGGCAATTTTCAGTTAATGTGCGGGGCCACTGTGTCCTTAACAACCGATGAGCTGTCAGTGGGGTTCCCCTGTTGATAGCTGAAGTGTAAACGAAGTCTTGGCAAATGGAACTGTCAAAAAAAAAAAAAAAAAGCAGCCTATGTTTATCAACAACATTGCTCAGCCTCTGAAACAGAAAGATAAAAAGAGACATTGTTTCTTTTTATATCTTTCTGTTTATTCATCTACAGATTAAAGGGATGAACTTCGATCTGCAGAGGCAACAGGTCAAGTAAAAAAAAATTTTTTTTTTGGTTTTTGTATTAAATGTTCCTCTGTTTAACATTTAACCCGTAATTTACTCTAATCAGCCTTAATTAACTCCTTACTCTCCTTCTCCATTTAATTAATATTTTCCTGCTGATTTTTTTTTACAAAATATTAACTTTTTTTTGTTTGCTTTGTTCATTAATATTTTTACACCACATATATTTACATGTTTCACATAAAAAAAAAAAATAAAAAAAAATAAAAAAAAATAAAAAAACCTGCAAAATTCCCAAAAAAAATGTCATTTGTAAATAAATTTTCAATGCTTGGTACTATTGCTGGCAGCTGAAGTGTAAACAAAATAGTTGCGGTAGGTATCAGTAATTGGTATCCGCGACCACTATAATAAAAAAAAAAATAGATTGGTATTCATACTCGTAAAAAGAATGGTATGGGTGCATCCCTAATAAAATGCCATATGCACAGTCCAGTACCTGTAGATTAGGAAATATACCCTGGCAGATCCCATTGCGGTTCTCAAAGGACAGCGCTTATAATTTGCCAACTTGCTTGATCGGGGCACATGAAGAGGCCATTTTTTTTTTTTTTTAGAAGCTCACTACTACTTTAAAATGAATAAAGATGGACAAGAATGCGCCATCAATTCCAGCAAGGAAATAACTCCCTTGCTCTGCTTGTTTCTCACTCAGATCATGTGTTGTAAATGTGTTTGTCAAATATTCCCGTTTTCTGTGCCAAACTCCCACCATCGGCTGCTGAACAGATAACGGGCCGGAATGATAAAACATGGCTGTCAGAACACACATCAGAAACAGAAATGAGCAAATCAATTTGCAAATTGAGCAAATTCGCCGGAAAACGTGCAAGCAATGTGCGCACAACAAATGGGTCCCTTATGATCCCGAGATCATATGGATTCAAGAACTGCGTCATTCTCTGCCTATTGGATGTATTCAGAAGAATCCGTTTGTGATTGGCCGAATAAATGAAGCGTGACGTGTGAATAAATGACGTGTGAACAAAAGAATGTATCAAGTTAAAAAAAGAAAAACAAAAAACACAGGCCAGAGAGTTTCCTGCACTGAAACATTTATTTTACAGAAGTGGTTCTGATAACTTAGCATCCTTCTTCGCTTTGTTTCACGTTAGGCAATATTCAAACATACATAATGACATGCTACAAACAAAAACATTTTATTTTATTTTTTTTATATTTATTTTTTTTTTCTTCTCCTCTGCAAATGGTCAGAGGGACCTTGAACGTCGTCACCCCCGGCCCTTCCCAGACCCCCCCCAAGCCACCCCAGGTAACTAGACACACACAGATGCCCGGACGCTGACATTCGCAACATCATCTCCTGGCGGGTGGAGGACAGTGAATGGCTGCTTATAGGCTGGGCATTAGAAATGGAACGGAGAAAAGAGAGTTGAAAGATTTAGCTGAACTGAGAAGCATTATATCTATTGTGAATAAATCAAAATTTAGGTCTTAAAAGGGATAATCCACCAGAACTGGGGGGTGCCCAAAACCTACAGATACAAGCAGGCAACTTGGTTCAAATGCCTACATGTTCCTAATATAGCGTAAGGACTGCAGAGCTCCATGCACTTTCTCCCTACCATAGAGTCTTACTTCTCCCATTGCATTTGTCATGATATATACAAAACAGTCACTTTGTGTTTACCATAGAGCAGTGGTTCTCAACTCCTGTCCTCAGGGCCCTCTAACAAGCCAGGTTTTAAGTATTACCTTGTGGAGATGCAGACTAGAATACTGCAATCACTGAGCAGCAAATGATATCACCTGTGATGTTTTTTAGTTATCTTGCAAACCTGGCCTGTTAGTGGGCCCTGAGGATAGGAGTTGAGAACCACTGCTGTAGAGGCTTTCCAGCACTGGGGTCCTGTGCACAAATACTCCCAGGATCTGCATGGAGTCTGCATTGGGTTTCCACCCATACCTGTCAGCCTCTACCTTGTTAGACCCTACTGCAGGCGTGCTCAACCTGCGGCCCTCCAGCTGTTGCGGAACTTCAAGTCCCATGAACTACAAGTCCCATGACTTGCACAGCTGACAGTTGCAAGCATGACTCCCAAAGGCAGAGGCATGATGGGACTTGTAGTTTCGGCAACAGGTTGAGCACCCATACCCCACTGTGTATGACTATGGTAGAGACCATGACAGCTTAAGCTCCTTATGACTATGGTAGAGACCATGACAGCTTAAGCTCCCAATTGAGCACTCACTGACGTGAACAGCTCTGCAGAGTCTTTTACGTGCTATATTTACGTGCTATAGAAGGTCAAAACATAAAATGGAAAAAATGGCGTACAAAGAATGCGACCCCCCTCTTAGGGGTTGCTGAGCTGGTAACTGTGATAAGGGAAATCGCACCATTAGAGGTACCTGAGAGCTATAAGGAACCAGAATGTGATTCAGCTTGAAGGTCGCTATCAAAATAGTGAACTACCAGGTTTGGGTGGTCCAGCCCTGTGACATTATAAGACGTGATAAACGGCAACTTAACTTTTCAGGCCCTGATCACACACAAGCGTTTTGTAGCTCAAAAACGTTCAACAAGCAAAATCCCATTCACATCTGAGCGTTCTGTGCCTTGTAGCAAAACACCTGTCGCTCAGGCTCTGCTCGCACCATGGCGTTCCGGATGACGGGGGGGGCGGAATCGCCGCAAATTGCGGGATGCACTTGCGATCCCTGTTACTTAATGGCGCCCCAATCACGGCGCGATTTTGCCGCAATTGTCACCTGACGAATCGCGCAAACATGATTTGCGGGACGCCTGTTGCCCAAAAGAAGTTCCGGGCAACAGGCAACCCGTGATCCTGTTTACGCGATTTTGCCGCAATTGTCACCTGACAAATCGCTCAAACAGGCTCGTGGGACGACTGTCGCCCAAAAGAAGGTCGAGGCGACAGGCATCCCGCGATTCTGTTTATGCGATTTTACCTCAATTCGTTGAGCGACATTCGCAGTGAAAAAAAAAAAAATCGCACCGCGATTGGGGCGACATTGAAAGCAATGGAGATCGCAAGCATGTCACACGTTTTGCCGCAATTCGGAATCAGGGGCAGGATCATGGCGATTCAGCCAGCGTTCCGGAACGTCATGGTATGAACAGAGCCTCCAAAATTACATGAGCTTCTTTTCAGGCAGAATTGAGCGTTTTTGTCCCCACAGACCTCAATGGGAATGGTTGAAAACACTTAAACATTTTATTTACGAGTGTTTTTTCTTTTTTTTAGCTAATCTCCTCCCCCTAGTGATTTCCATTGGCTAAAACAAAACGTCTAGATAAAAAACGCTCGACATATATGCAATACTGCTTAAAAAAATAAATGCCTGAAAGCACTACGCTGTAGGTGCGCTCAAGGCAAATAGCCTACAGCAGATCTTCACTGCATCTGAGCACCACAAACCAAAAACGCTATTTAATTCATGATGCAGTGTGAACAGCAAGCTTTTATGGACCTTTAGGCAAAGCGTCAAGCAGCTTTTCCTAAGCCTTTAAAGTGCCCTTCAGCTCCTCTTTGGAAATGTTATACACAGATCTTGATTCTGAGTGCTGACTGTCACTTTAAACAAGCTACTAGCAGGCTTCAAACAAGCTTCAATTTGTGCTGAAGCCTGCTTAACAGCTTGTTTAGGCCCTGTTCACACCTGAGCGATTTTCTGCTTAAAGCTTGTAGTTCTAAAACGCTCAACAAACCTAATTCTATTCATTTCAATGGCCCCTGTTTCCATCTGAGCATTCTGTCGACCGAAGCAAAATGCCCGTCGCTCAAAAAAAGTACTGGCCTCAGACTTCAATAGAAGTGCCTGACTTGAGCGTTTTGTTGCACGTTTTCTGCTCAAACAGCAGCTCTCCACCCCCAATTTCCTCTCCCCGTAGTGCATTCCATTGGGCTAAACAAAAACGCCTGAAGCTGTAAAACGCTTGTAATTCACTTGTAAAAAACGCTCAAAAATTCCCAAACCACAACGCCAGCAAATCGCTGCGCTCGGGTGTCAATGCAGCCTTAAAGTGACAATCAGCACTCTCATCAAGGTCTGCATATAACATTTCAACAAGCTTGAAATGCATGCTGAAACCTGCTAGCAGCTTGTCTAAAGTGACAATCAGCTCTCCAACGAAGATCGGTGTTCAACAATTACAAACTTGAGCTGAATGGTACTTTAAAAGGTGTCAATAAAGCTTGCTGAGAGCTTTTGTTCACACTGAAGCCTGTGTGAAATAAGGCTCTTTCAGTTGTCTGCCTGGAGTTTTGCTTAAAAAAAGACCAATAATTCATATACACATAAATCTTTTCATATATTTACATGTAAACCTTGAAATAGCCGGTACCGTATTTACACTATGATGAAAAAAAAAAAAAAAAAGAAGAAATATCTATAATAAGCTTTTTAGGCTAAAGGAGGCTCACCAGAAGTGGTCTTCGGCGTCTTTCAATAGATTTATGGGCCTTAGCTAGCTGTAGGAAATTGTCTCTCCCAAAAAGCAGAACTTTTAGCTTTATTATCTTCGGCTCTGAAACTTTTACATAAAAGTAATGGTTATTATCTGCTCTAATTTACTGACCCTCCAAGGTCCCTAAAGAGGTACTTTTTGTATCTGTGCTCTGTGTCCAAATTGACAATAAAAATGCAAGGAAAAGCACAGAAAAAATCAAGTAAATCAATGTTCACCTTAATATTTTCCTTTCCAAAGTTATTTAATTATTTATTTTATTCACTTGCTATGTGTCACTGATCAAGACAAGAAAATTTGACCACTCCAGAAGGAGTCAATTCCATAGTGCAGCTCCCCTCCGCCTCCCCGATTGCTCTCTACTCTAGGAGTGTCCGATTATTGCCTGTGCTGGCCCAGCTTCTTCTTTGCTGCTGCCTACATAAACCTTTGAAGGTGAATGCTATAAGGCCAGTTTCCTCAATGGCTTTAGCTTGTATAAGAGAAGTGTGAACAGCAAGCCTTTGCAGAGCTTTCAGAAAGCTTTGTTGAAGCTCTTAACGTAACCATTCAGCTCCTAATAGGAGTGCTGATTGCCACTGTAAATAAGCTGCTAGCAGGCATCAACCCCTACTTAAAGCTTGTTGAAAGCCTGCTAGCAGCTTATTTGAAGTGACAATCAGTGCTCCCATTGGGATCTGTGTATAACGTTTCCGAAGAGGTGATGAAGGGCGCTTTAAGGCCTCAGAGAAAGCTGCTCGAGGCTTGCCGCCAAAAGCTTTCATGAACGCTCGCTGTTCACACGGCTCTTTTACAAGCTGAAGCCTGTGTGAAAGAGGCCTAAAAAGCGTCCCTTGAGGCCTGACGGTGCTAGAAAACCCAGCAGCAGTCTCTGGTGTTTTAGATGTCTACACAATGGAGGCTTTTACATGTAAATAACATGCACAAAACACATTAAAGCAGAGCTCCACCCAAAAGGGGAAGCTCTGCTTGTCTGCCTCCCCCCCCCCTCCTCTGCCACATTTGGCACAATTTTGGGGGAGGGGGGAGCTGGTACCTGGTTTTGACATGGCGAAGGGAGATGGAAATTTGCCTCCCCCGCAGTCGGCTCGTTCACAAAGTGCAGCACAACTCGCGCATGCGCAGTAGGAAACTGGCAGTGAAGCCGCCAAGATGGTGGTGCCAGGATGGTGGCGCCAGCACCCAAAAGCCGATTCAAGAATCGGCTCGGATGATGACCCCGATGGTTGCCTGCAAAGGTAAGTGCCCTAATAGTAAAAGTCAGCAGGTACAGTATTTGTAGCTGCTGACTTAACTTTTTTTTTGGGGTGGGGGCAGAACTCCTCTTTAAGTGAACATGTAGTCCTGCGGGAGTTTTTTTTTTTGCTAAGCTGCCTGGTCTAGCGATAGGGTCACTTTAATCACATCAGATATGGAGGTGGTCTTCATTAGTCAATAAAGCCATGAGGAAAGTGCAAACTGCTGCAATGACCAATCAGAAATCTAAATATGCATTTGGGGGAGGGGGGGGGGGTTACTAAAACTACAGAAGACAGAATTTGGAGCAGTTGTGCATATTACCCAAAAAGCTTCTAATTTCAGCTTTGAAAACAAAACACAGAAGCTGATTGGTTGACATGCACAGCTGCTCCAGTCTTAGTAAATTGCCCCAATGGTCATAGCTTTTTGGCACCACTTTATTGTACAGACTTGTTCATGGCATCCCAGAATTTAGGAAACAGAGAGACAGCTCAGAACAGATGGCAACCAGCCATTTATTCTTCAATTCTGCACCGACTACCATGTGGGCACTGAAGTCAAGGTAACTCACTGCAAGCTAGGTACAATCAGTCAGGTTGTTGTTTTTTTATTTTTTTTTGGCCCATCTGTGTGTAGACTCAACAGGAAGTGAAAGAATATTTTTCCAAGGGAATTCCCACTTAGATGTCATGGGAAAATATATTACATTTATATATGGGTTTTGTTTTTTTTGATCCAAGGCTTTCCCTTTGTATATGTCTGGTGAGCCTTTTGGGGTATTAATATTACTCTAATATCTGTCTAGCAGCATAGTTCTATTTTTACTTTGACCCCATACCTATATAATTATAGAAGTCAGGTCATCATTCACTTTTACTTCCCTTTTTGGGGGGTTCAGCTTCCCTTGCATTACATCAGGCTTGCCCTCCTGGGTTCTCCTTGGACTCACATCTATCTTATACATGCATCACTGGGTTCTGTGTAAGTAATTGGACCACCTAGTTGGCTTACATTTGTTTTCTTGACAATGTTTTTGTGGATATTTACTTCTGTTTGTATTCTTTACCACCTGATGAAGACTGAGTTGAAACGTGTCAGTGTTTTTACAGACTGATATTGAAGAGATCTGCATTTGATGGAATGTAAATATGCTATATAAACCCTTGATGTAATCGTTTGCAATCTTTTAGGCCACATGGGGAGGAATCCATCCAAGCAGATCTGCCAGCTCTGCCGATCCCTCCGCTGAGCAGGCGGATAACAAGTCCGTGTCCACTCCGCTATGCAGAGCGGACACAGCCCGCTGCTCTCTATGGGGCGGTCAGATGGAAACAGACTGCATATCGATTTCCATCCGATCCGCCGAACGGGTAGCGAACGTATCCTCATCCATCTGTTTTTAGCAGACCGGATCGGATGCCAGCGGACACACGGACACATGTCCGCTGACATGCGCCGCCCCATAGCCAACAATAGGTGGTCCAATCGGGTCTGTCTGAAAAACAGGCAGGCAGACCCAATGGGTCCGCTGGTGTGAAAGAGGCCTTAAACTGATACAATTTTAATATTAATAAAGATATTTATTTTTTTAATACATCATTTTTATATGTTTCTCTGCTACGTGTATAAAGTCCCAGTCCATATTTGCATACAATAAGGAAGTGAAAAAATATCTTTCCAAGGGAATTCCCACTAAGGTGTTATGGGAACAAGTGTCCCCATTGAAAAATGTCCCCCCTCTTCCTGTTCTGGTGGCAGCTGAAAACTCTGAACATACCCTCGGTTTCACTCTCAAGACACTGGTGACCAGTATAATTAGTAAATTTTCCCAACAGGGACACGATAAAAATCTGACAGGGGTCCTAACCCCTCACCACTCTATGCACATGTGAAATAAAATTTTGACTTTAGTTGCTGCCGCTACCCTGTCAACTGCTTAACCTCACACACCGCCTCTTGGATCCTGAGTGTGCACAGCACTACCAAAACTCAGGGCCCCATATTTAATAAGAAATGTAAACAACTACAGGGCTCTGTTATTTGATACGGTTATGCTCACTCTGGAGCTGGGAGTGGCGTGTACCACGTACCTAATGCTGCAGCCGATGCACAATTCCACAAAAAAGTGGAAGATTCAGATTCTGTTATAAGAACAGTTGTGACCAGATCTCTTTACGGTATGCAGACACAAGATGGCTAACAGAAGTTTTGACCGCCTTGCAGTCGTTCCATGAATAAGCGCTCTTGTATTGCCTGACTGCAAATGATAATGCCCTGAGCAGACAGTGCTAGCTGTATCCGGCGGGGGGGGGGGGGAGGACAAAAGCACTGGGGGGCAACACAAAGAATGTGTATGCATCCTATGTATCCACCCACTACCAAAAACCGGAAAGTCTCATGTATGGAGTGATATTACACGACAGCCAGTAAATCCGGACCTGTAAGCCAAAATCTCATAGTAAGGATTACTTGATCTCTCTCTGCTCAAAACTTGTATCATCCCCTCAACTGCAGAATTTTTTATTTTTTTGGCAACTAGTATATCTATATCTTGCATTACTGGATTCTCTTATCACAGCGATATGCAATTGGTGGACCTCCAGCTGTTGCAAAACTACAAGTCTCATCATGCCTCTGCCTCTGGGTGTCATGCTTGTGGCTGTCAGAGTCTTGCTATGCCTCATGGGACTTGTAGTCCTGCAAAAGCTGGAGGTCCGCTAATTGCATACCCCTTGTCTTATCATATAAGTGGCAGGCTGGTGGCACAGGGAGGCATGTCACTTGTCAGCCACAGTCATCCCCTTTATAGAATGTCAGGCTGAAACAAAAAAAAAAAAAAACACAACCTGGCATAAAAAGAAATCCTGCGTCCACTCCAACCAAAACAGATAAAAGTCATGTTGAGCGGAGTTCAGGATAGGGTTAGAAGGTGAACCTCTCAATAAAAATGCAGACTAATACAAGTCTGTCACCACACACTGACCGCTACATAGACCTATAGTACACAGGTCAAGCAGGGGAAGAGGGGGCGGAGTCTTTGGCATACTTACAAGCACACTCCTGGCACCAGGTATAGCGCTGTGCACACTAGTGACACTATATACAGATAAGTACAGCGCTGAGAAGTACCACACACACATTATATATACAAATAAATATGGCAAGACCGCCAAGCAATACACACCGCACATGGTCACTGTGCCAGGCTTGTACACATACTAAGGGCCTCCACACTACGGCTTCTCTAACGGAATCCGGCGCTCACTACGATGAATGGGGGACTTCACTTTGTGCAATTTCCATTTCCTCAGGCCTCGCCAAGCTGCTCTCCGGAAACAACAGGCTCAACAGGACAACAAAAAAAAAAACATATCCAGCAACAATGATCGATAAAGTATACAAATCAGAGAATCGAACAATCAGATATCAATTCATAAATAGCAAAGTACTCTCTTATGTTGACACAAAAAGCACATCCATTGTTTGGAGAGGGGATTGTCACTGGGGGGGGGACAACTGAAAAGCCATTGGCAAGACTACTGAACCTGAGAAAAACACTAAGCAAACAGTGCAATATATTTACAGGCTGCTAAAGACAAAAGCCTAGTACACATGGGGCTGAATGTCGGGTGTTCAATAGAAACCGGGCGACATTTGGTCCGTGTGTACTGGAGTCAGGGCCAGATTCTGTCAAAGGGGCATGATCAAAAAAAAAAGGTCTGCTGATCGGCTCCCAGCCAATGGCTGAGAGCCCTGAACGGGGGGTGTTCTGGCAGGGATGGGGCGTCCCCCTGGCAGAATGCAATAGCACAGCAGGGGAGATTGTTGTACTAACATCAGACTGTTAGTACAGCGGCTCCGACCTCTGACCCGCTGGGTTGAACGGGAAAAAAAAAAAACGAGTAGCGTGTACAAGTCTAAACTCTAAACTGCCTTATAGTTCCTCAATGGCGAAACTGGTACCATCTTCCAATACAGTATATCAGGGATATGCAATTAGTGGACCTCCAGCTGTTGCAAAACTACAAGTCCCATCACGCCTCTGCCTCTGGGTGTCATGCTTGTGGCTCAGAGTCTTGCTATGCCTCATGGGAATTGTAGTTCTGCAACAGCTGGTCCACTAATTGCATATCCCTGCACTATATGATCAAAACTTTGTAGACCCCACGGGACCACCATCACACCTATATAAGATTTTTTTTTGAACAACCCATTTAGAAACCATGGGTATAAGAAGGTGTTGTCCGCTCGTCCCCCTCCACCCCCCCTTATGTGACTGTAACAGCCCCCTACTCGTCTAGGAAGATTTTCCACAGGATTTTGTATTGTGTCTGTGGGAAGTCATGCCCCCCCCGCCGACCCCCCACCCAAAATTACATTTGTGAGGTCAGGTACTGATATCGAGGATGAGAACACCTGCCTCACAACCAGTGTTCCCAATTCATCTCAAAGGAAGGGTTGAGGTCAGGACTCTTGAGTTCCTCCGCGGCAAACTCATCAAACACAAAGGTTGATTTACTAAAGGCAAACAGACTGTGCACTTTGTAAGTTCAGTTGCACTCATTTTCCCCAGAACTTAGTAAATGTGGTGAAGCTCTGATTTCCATCATCCAATCATGTGCAAGAAAAAAAACATTTTTATTTATTTTCTCCTTTTTTTTTTTTATTTCCTCGCACCCAATTGTGTATTCTTTACAAGAAGGTTCACCACATTTACTATGCTCCGGGGAAAATGAGTGCAACGGCCCTTGCAAAGTGCACAGTCTATTTACCTTTAGTAAATTCACCCCCCATTGCCTCTGCTGCACTGAATTCCCAAGAAGTGTCGTCAGCTCTGTCTAAGCTCTCCCCTGCTGGACTACCTGCCTTTAGTAAATCAGCCTCAATGTCTTTAATAGGCTTTGTGCAAAGGGGAACAGAAAAGGTCTGTCCCAAACTATTGCTGCAAGGTTGGAAGCACATAATTGTCTACCATGTCCGTATGCTGAAGCAAAAAACCTGACCTCAATCATTAGCAGGGTGTCTGCATACATTTGGTTGTATAATGTATAAGCTTTTATTAGTCGTTTCTAAAGCTGTAAGTGCAGAAAATCTCACAGCTTTAGAAACAGGAATAGATCTCCTGGAACACACCTCCAGAGTCAATGTTGGCATGTGCCCATAGGTGCCTATGCCAGTCTCCGCCACCGACATTGATAACACTCCAGCCGTGTCATGCTAGGAGGAAATTAGAAATCACTTTATCTGAACATGGTTAGGATTTTTTTTTAATTCGGTGATTAGAAGTGTTCACAAAGACACACAAAAAAATTGAAACCATTACAGAATAGGGATTTCCACAAGCACTGCTGTTCTTTTTTTCACAGAAAGATTTACTGATTTTCTGCAGCTGCACTGAGGATAGGTTAAGGTGCAGCAGTATTTTTCCAAGACCAAAACACTTATTATATTGCTTGCCATGTCTTAGAGGTGATGGCTGCATTCGTTTCCCTTTCTAGGATTTCTTTCCTTTATTTTCACCTGATAATCCAGCCCATAAGTCTGTTGATTTTCAACAGAACAAGCTCTTTCGCAGTTACGGGGATGAGACAAACCATTTACCACTGAAAGAGGTGCTTACAGTGATCAGATTGTATTTATTGATTCAAGCAGAAGGATTAATCAAATGGGATTTTTGAAGGGTGCTGGGATGTGTATACTATACATGAACAATCACCAGTTAAAACTTCAACATTTATTGATATACAATGTTAAAAACAATTCAAATTAAAATATATACGCATTTTTTTTTTACATGGTTGTTAGAGTATTCATTTGTGCGGCGATATAACAGTATGGACTCCCAACATGTTTCACCCGCTGGGGCTTCTTCAGGGCATAAAGGTTGAAGAAGCCCCAGTGGGCAAAACATGTTGGGAGTGTATACAGTCATATCACTGCACAAATAATACACATAAGCAACCATGTAAAACATGTGTATATATTGTAAATTGAATGGTTTTAAACACTGTATATCAATAAATGTTGAAGTTTTAACTTGTTCATGTATAGCAGGGGTAAATTTAAAGAGGCCCGGTTGCTAAAATTTTCTTCCAGCCATGGTCCGAAACTCTCTCTAATAAAACATAAAAGTAGGCCAATAGAACCACCTTACATCAGGTGTCCCCCATCTGAGTGCTCCCTTACATCAGGTGTCCCCCATCTGAGTGCCCTCTTACATCAGGTGTCCCCCATCTGAGTGCCCCCTTACATCAGGTGTCCCCCATCTGAATGCCCCCTTACATCAGGTGTCCCCCATCTGAGTGCCCCCTTACATCAGGTGTCCCCCATCTGAGTGTCCCCTTACATCAGGTGTCCCCCATCTGAGTGCCCCCTTACATCAGGTGTCCCCCATCTGAGTGTCCCCTTACATCAGGTGTCCCCCATCTAAATGCCCATTGGAGCCGGGCAGGCAGGGTTCAGGAACTGGGAGGAGAAGCAGCTGCAGGGGGCGGGGCACACATCAGCAGTCCTAGAAAGACTAAAGCTTGGCGAGGATCCAGCACAGCAGAATGGCAGGCTGTCGGTCCCGACTGGGTTGTCTGTCGGTCCGGATCCGGACCTTGGTCCGCCATTTAGCGAAGGCTGATGTACAGTTTATAAATCTTAGCGCCCTTCAAAAATCCCATTGCTTAACCCTTCTGCTTGAATATTTACTCAGGGGATATGGTGCAATTAATGGATGTGTCATTCACCCAAACTTCATCCCAAAAGAAACAAAATGGTTACTGTAACTGCTTATAAAGTGTTAGCTGGAGTTTGGCTTCAATTTGTAAGTGTATTTAAAACTGCTAGTACATATAACACTCCCCTCCCCCCAGATTGACAATTCCGCTGTGCAAATGTGCCCCCTGTGCTCATTCATCTGTAGTGGGGGCGCTCTAATACAGGAGGTGTGTTAGTGGCCAGATCACCAGGTAAAAACAGAGGGGGAAAAAAAAAGCCTAAAAAAAAAAAACGAATGTATCCACCACATCTAATGATTGGTAAGTTGCAATATGTTACATCTTTGTTTTTTATACTGCTTTAACCCCTTGGCGCCTGCCGAATGCAAATATGCGGCCTCTCGGCGGGTGGGCCTTAGCGGTGAGTAGCCGCATATTTGCGTTCATTAGTTTGAATACAGCTGTGCCGAGAGCACGGTTAACGGAAACCTCTGCGATCGGGCGCTCTCAGATCACGTGACCACCCATCACAGCGGTCACATAATTATAAACCCCGCCCCACCTCCCGGGCATCCTAATCCCCTTAAAAAACCAGGGAGGCACCAGCTCCAAGGGGTTAATCCCTGTAATAAATGTTCTCCTAAATAGAAAAGTAATAAACAGCGTGCCCTACAGGAAGTGAAAGATATTGCACCTCATGATAGGTTAAAGTGTAAGTAAACCCTCCTATCGTTTTCAGCCAAGGAAGCTGCCATCTTTGCCTCTGTTTAATCTACAACTGCCATGATGTTGCACATGTGATCAGTTATGACACCAGCCATTGGATGGTTTGACAGTTTGGTTGAGAGCACATCCAATGGGAGTGTTACATTTCCGGCATGTGTCGGAAATGAAACTCTTTTTTGGATGGGTTTACTTCCGCTTTAAGTTTCACCAGTCATTTGTTATGACACTACCAGCAACATTGATACTGTTGGTTTCATTGTATGACCAGCCAAAATGGAGCTTTCTCCAACAGCAACAAGGACATAAATAAAAATGCCCTATTTTTTTTAGTAGAGTAGAATAAAGCTAAAACCCGTGTCAGTGTTTTCCTGCTGTCTGTGTGCCAGTTACAGATTTCACCTCACTTCTGGCCTGGTGGAGCTGTTGGGAGCCCCAAAAAGCAGTAAAAACCCAACAGGGGTTCTAATCTTTTTCCCACCCTATCCAAAAAGAAAAGAAAAAGCTTTGGCTGGACTTACACTTCAAGTAAAAAAGTCAGTCCCATTCAATATTCCCATTTGGGTTGATACTGGTGGGCCTGGATTTCTGTGCCTCTTGGGAACACCAAAAATGAGTTCTCTGCACCTGAGCTCACAGCCCCGCCCACTAAGGTGTGTTACCCTTTCTGATGGATTTTTAGAAGGCAACAAAAGGATTGCCACTGAGGAAGTGTTGGGATTAATGGTCCTGGAGATCAAAAAACAGCAGAAAGGGCGATGGTCATCCAATGGGGCTTACGTGTACATTTTGTGAGGGCTGACCTTTTAAGAAGTCCTTCCTGACAATTTCCAGTAAACAAAAAAAAAAAAAAGCTGCATATAAAGGAATGTTCCTCACTAAATAATGAGATTCATAAGAAGTATCACATACATACAGCAGCAAAAAAAAAAAAAACGCATTTTCTATAACCCCCTTTCCACGCCAGGAGAAATCGGCGGACTAGCCAGCGTCCTGTCACTTGCGCACTACAGAACTGGCCTTGCCGGTCACACACGCAGACTACAACGTGACACACAGGTAAAATTCTTGAGGGGGTGGTTGTCCAGTAGCCGATAAAACAGGAAATGATTATCGAGGACGAGTTTGCATCCCTGTCGAGGCCGACCTGGAATATGGTACACGGGACTGCAAACTCCTCCTCTAGGGAGAGAAGCGGAGGCGAGGAAAGCTTTGCGCTCCCAGACAACGAGGGGTCAAACACAGAAGGGAGGGGTGCAGTAGTAACAGGTCCCCATTACAAAAATATACCCATTAAAAACTAGACTTGAACAAAAAATAAAAATAAATTAAAAAGATTTGATCATAGAGGGTGGGGCAGGAGGGTGAGTGGTGAGCATGCGCCTGTCTCCCCAGCGAGGGGATGAGATAATAGCTGGTCAGATGAGGGGTTTGGGGGGGGGGGGGAGGGGGAGCCATGTTTACACAGGGGGTTGTAGGGTTGAATCAGTTCTCCCCCCTCCTCTCTAATCCTAGAACCAGGGGCCCCACACACGCTCAGTTGAATGGGTCGGTGCGGTAGCTGACGTGGGAGTCGCTGGTGAGCTGTGTGGTCTCGGTGGCGGAGCTAGGCTGTACCATCACAGGGATATCAGAGGTATCTGGAAAAAGAAAAAAAAGACAACGTTTTAGTCTGTGAAGCTTAAAAAGAGTATCTAAACACCCCCCCCCCCCCAAAAAAAATTTACATTGCAGTTTACAAGCCCTTTTCAGACTTGTTACTTTATTTTCACCTGCTGATCCTGCCAATAACACACTTCCTGCCTTAGGGTGACAACTCTCACTCACTGTACTATACAATAGGCCACTCCCCTCATTTGGACTACAAATGCTGCCCCCTCTCCTCATCTCCATTACATAGGGGGAAGTGTTTTATAGATCAAAGAAGATCGCTGAGAAGCCCTATTAACATTATTTGAGATTTCAGTTCAGTACATAAAGACACAGACACTGGAATTCTGGCAGCTACAAATACTGCAGCTGCTGACTTTTAAAATATGGACACTTACCTGTCCAGGGCGCACACAATGTCCTCACCCGAAGCCGACCTGTTTTCGGCTCCTGGGTGGAGGCGCCGGCATCTTCAGTAAGGGAATTAGGAAATGAAGCCTTGTGGCTTCGCAACCTGGTTCACTACTGCACATGTGCGAGTCACGCTGTGCGATCCGACTGGTCCCTGCTGTCTTCTCGGACCTGTGCGTCTCCCAGAAGACAGAGAGGGCGGGGTCGGAGGAGGGGCCAGACATGACGTAGATTCTGCGGCGATCTATCGCTGGAAGTGGGAGCAAATACCTGGATTAGACAAGTATCTGCTCCCCCCCCCTGAATGGTGCCAAATGTGACACCGCATAGGGAGAGGAACCGGAAGTTCATTTTTTGGGTGGAACTCCGCTTTATTCTGAAAATTGAACGCTAACGCAGCCAAAACATCGAAGGACTTGTAAGATGCTTTATTCACATGCATGGCAGTAGAGCTGCATGATTGATAGTTAAAGAATCAAGATCGCGATTCAACCCTCCTTCCAATCTTAACCCAGCTTTTCCTTGATTCTATGCAGAGTTCTCTGCTCAAGCCGACAGCTGACAAAAAACAAACAAATAAAAAAAAACCCAGGCAGCCTGCAAAGTTTATCACAACATTGCTCAGGCAGATAAAGAGAAACATTGTAACATTTCATTCTTTTAGATCAAAGGAATGACCTTCTGTCTGTAAATGAGGGCAGTTTAACCACATAAAGACAAAACCTTTTTCTAAAACTTGTTGCTTACAAGTTAAAATCAGTATTTTTTTGCTAGAAAATACATAGAACCCCCAAACAGTATATATATTTTTTTAGCAGAGACCCTAGAGAATAAAATGGCGGTTGTTGCAATATTTTATGTCACACAGTATTTGCGCAGCAATATTTTTAGAAAAAATTCACTTTAATGAATTAAAAAAAAAACCTAAAAAGTAAAGTTTGCCCAATTTTTTTGTATAATGTGAAAGATGATGTTACGCCGCAAGAATCGTGATCTTTAGTCTAAGACAAAAAAAAACGTGATTCTCATTTTAGCTAGAATCGTGCAGCTCTACATGGCACCATATCATCTAGTGAGCCTATAACTTTCCGAGCTCTCTACCTGTGCTGTACTATTATCACACTGAGAGGAGAGGCAAAAGTGTTTGCAGTCCTGTCCTATTGTGATAATGCTGCTCCTCCAACACAGTATGGTGAGGACTTTAGGGCTGGTTGAGCAACTGTATACATTTACGAGCAAGATGTTTTGCATTCTTGGCCAGACTGGAAGGAAATACATGTTATCTAATGTTAAGGCATGTAAACACAGGTAATGTTAAAAGTGTTAATGCAAAAAAGAAAAAAAAGAAAGAAAAGAAAGAAAAGAAAAAATAAAACACCTTTTTTTGGTTAGTGGATATTAATGTGACCCGCCCATGCGGCAGTGCTTATAGGTCTATCCGTCCCGCATATATTTACATTTTCTTTGTTCCCTGCCATCTCCTTTGGCACTGAGAGTCTAAAGAAACAGTCAGTACTTCTGGGTATGGAGGAGCATGTGACTCACTCCTTGTGACAGCACTGGGCCAATCAGAGCTGTCACAAGGGAAGTCCATAGCCCCGTACAAGCTGTCTCTGGCGACCTTACACTGGGCTGACCTCCGCTCCTGGTGACAGAACTGAGTGGCCGGGTTGGGAAAAGAAAATGCAAAAATGAAACCTATTGCTTTGCCCTGTGTAAGCAAAACAAAGATTTCGTTTAAGTCTCAGTTCACATTGATGCGGTGCGGGAAGCCACATGCGATTCAGACAGGAATCGTATCGCATTTCTGTTCAAATCACAAGATTTTTTGCAGTGCTATTTGAGCCCATTAATTTTGTATGGCTCAAATCGCACTGCACAGAAAAAGGTGCATGCACTGGAATCAGATTGCATGGGTGCTCACAGCCAATCGCACAGAGTTTTGCGACTTGTTTTTAGGGTGTCGTTAACATACACACTCGCAGTAGTTTGCATGAACAGCGGGAAACGCACAGGAATCACTGCGAAACCTGGACCGCATTAGTGTGAACTGAAGCTAAAGTTGAAATCCGGGCAGTCAAAAAAATACACAAGTTATGCAGCTGTAATAATACAAGCACCATACGTACCTAATCCCTCCCGCAGAGCCATTGTGTTCTCTCAGTGGGGGAAGCCGTCCCCCCTGAGAGAACACAGTGATTATTGCTAGCGGTTATAACCACTAGCAACAATCACATGTAAAATCTGACAGGCTGGTTGTACCCAAGTTAATCGACCAATCAACTTTGGTACTTTCAGCCTGCTCATACATGGTCCCTGCTGAACCGGCCGGGGGTTCGAACCATCTATGGCCGGCTTACCTGAACTCTTACCTGCATCCACAATACACAACTTATCATCAGTGCTCCAGCACATCAGGCAGTTGATGTATTTTTTTCGAAGCCTGCGTTCTCAGTTAACAACCAATTTAATCCAATTTGCCATGAGAAAAAAAGCTCCTTCCACCAGCATCACCAACAACATACCCTTTGCTTCTCAAAATCGTCCTCTGGTGGGCAACAGGCAGCAGGTACCGGGTGAATCTCTTCGCTCCCAGCGGCCAAATGAGGAGTATGAGCAGCTGGCTGGGACGTCACTAAAGTTTAGGGGTTAGACTACGGTAAGGTTAAGGGTCAGAGACTACTACTTTTTCAGGTGTGAGAAATCAATTTTTTGGGTGTGTGCGAATGATTAGTTTGTGACACATGTAAAAAAAAAAAAAAAAAGACATGGTAGCAAAATCTTTGGCCCTTTATCACCCCTAGAAAACACCTAAATCTTTGGGGCTTAGGCCGGCCATAGATGGATCGAATCTTGGCGGTGCAGCAGGGACTGGCTGAGATTCAATCCATCTATGGGCAGGTTGACTGTACACAAGTCAATCCATCAATCAACTTGGATACAACCAGCCTACTGGATTTTTTACATGAGATTACTGCTTGCGGCTATAGCCGCTATCAGTGATCATTGTGTTCTGCCGGCCAGGAAGGCTCCTCACCAACAGAATACAATTGCGCTGCAGGAGGGATTCCTCCATCAACGCTGACTGTGTTGATGGGGGAATTGAGCAATTTTTTTTCCTTCCACTGAAAGAAAATCACATAATCTATGGCTTGCCTAACCCAGTACACAACTATTGAGTTTTTTTAATAGGTCACCATTAGGAATGGGCTTGGGCGTATTCGGGATCCCACCTGCCCGATCCCGCCAGGAAGCCGGCCCCGCACACCGCCAATCACAGGCAGTGAGACATTTCACGGTCCGCAGCTGCACAGATCAGGAAATGTCTCACTACCTGTGATTAGCTGTGTGCAGCGTGGGATCCCGACCACGCCCGAGCCCATCTCTAGTCACCATATTGCAATGCCTGATGGGAAGGCGAGGGGCTGATTTGGAGCCTAAAGTCACTGGACGCTGCAGGACAATTTTATTAATATGAGAGTTTGCCAATACTTCTAATTTTTGTAGCATTTAAGCCAGCCATACATGGATTTAAATTTGGATGGTTTAGCAGGGACTAGCTGCCTTTCGATCCATGAATGGACAGGCTGATTCTACCCAATTGTATCAACTTGGGTACAACCGGCTTGTCTGATTTTTTTTTTTTTTACAAAAGATTATTGCTGGCGGTTATAGTCACTAGCAGTAATCATGTGCTGCCAGCCAGGAAGGCTCCCTCACCAGCAGAACACAATAGACTGCAGGAGGGATTCCCAGATTAACAATGACTGTATTGATGGGGAATTTAAGCAATTTTCTTTGCTTCCACCCATGGTGGAAGCAAAGAAAAATGAATCTATGGCTTACCTAACCCAGTACATAAATATAGCATTCTAGAATACAATGTGGGTGTTTTTAAAAAGGTCACCACACTGCAAAGCCTGATTAGTCATGGTCAGCTGCTCCTGGTCCACTAATCATGACAACTTAAAAGACACCCACTGCAAAATGGATTTTATTCACACCATACACCTCTTTATGGTGCGTTTTTCCTTTAATCACCCTTTTTCAGTAACATATACTTACCTTTCCTTTGTTCCTCTTCTGTTCCATTCAGCATTGTGAAACAAAGGAAGCACCCAGTACTCCTGAGTAGGTGATTCATTCCGTGTGACAGTGCTGATTGGCCCAGCGCTGTCACAAGTAGGGAGATGAATGTGTCACCTGGATGTCCATAACCTGGTGTAAGCTACGACCACGTAGTGTACACAAGGCTTTCTTTTCCCTGCTGGCATTTGAACAGGGTAGCGGGCGTGAGAAAGGAGGAAAGGTATATGCTTCTGAAGAGGAGAGGCAATAAAGTGAACCTGTTGCTTTGCCCTGCTGGAGCACAGCACTGGTTTATTTTAAAGCCCAATTCCAGTTCAAACTTTTTATATTGTTTTTAGATACAGCAAGGAGGGGGTTAAAGTCCCTATTTTTTTTTTATGTCTGTGTCCCTATTGGAGAGAATTCCCCCTCACTTCCTGTCCAGGTATTAAGTGGTGGGAAGTCTGTCCAAACAGGGAATTTAAAAACACATTTTTTAAAGGGTAATTTTATTGAACTTTTTTTCCCTGTGTGAACTACAAAGAAAAAAAAAAGGACATTTGCCCAGCAAGGCACAACACCGAGACGCAGCTCGGAGTCAAACAAGGAAGCATTAACATTTCTTGTATTGCAGTCTTTGTCTTAATGTCCTAAGGACAACTGCACCCTCACATGGAAAGAAAGTGGGGGGAAATATCCCCAACAGGGTCACAGACAGAAATAAAAACCTGACATCAATTTTAACTCTTCCCAATTGTATCCAAAAATCAAAATTAAAAAAAGAAAAAGTGGAGTTAAGCTTTACTGTCTGATGAGCAAAAAGAAAATATCCCCTAAAGTGGACTTTAAAGGCACATAAAAGTATAGTTGAGAGAGTATACAAAGTATTTATAGTACAAAAAATATTAATGATTAAACATGATGACTAAAATAGTACATATAGAGATATAGAGCGATGGAATGTTTAAACAATTTTTGATATTGTGACCATATATTTTTAAAACACATATGAAGTCCTCTTTGCACCCAAGAGGACTTCATATGTGTTTTGAAAAATATGGTGACAATATCAAAAATTGTTTAAACATTCCATCGCTCTATATCTCTATATGTACTATTTTAGTCATCATGTTTAATCATTAATAAATATTTTTTGTACTATAAATACTTTGTATACTCTCAACTATACTTTTATGCGCCTTTAAAGTCCACTTTAGGGGATATTTTCTTTTTGCTTCCAATACTGGATGTGGCACCAGATTGGCATAATATTACCGTTCTCCTTTTTTTCTGTATAATACTGTCTGATGAGGAATATTGCAATACAGGAGCTGTGCTGTGATTGGATGAAACTGTGTTTCCAATAACGGATACAATAAAATCACAATAAGAATAGACAGAGTTACCGGTAATTGTAATGACAATTCTTCCACAGAGCTGACTGTTTATATGAAGCAACTCACCCCGCTCGTCGTTTTGCACCTGTGCCTCCAGGTCTTCGGGCGACACATAGAAGTCTGGATCCTCCCCCTCCGGAGGCCGAGGTTTACACTTCCCGCAGCAGCAATTACAGCAACAGCAAAGACAGCAGCAGCAATAACAGCCTGTGACCAGGCCACAGAACATGAAAAGTGCCTGCGGAGAGAAGAACACACAAAGTACCACGTTAGACACTATCCATGCAAGAGACCAAAAAGAAAATGTTTTCAACTACAACAACCCCAATCCTACCCGCAAAAACTATTTTTTAAGGCAGACGATTCTCGCTTCTGTCAGTGGCACAATATGGCTACTTTACCCTTGAAGAGATCCAGTCACTTGTCCAGTAAGAGTAGAGTAATGCCCCGTACACACGGTCGGACATTGATCGGACATTCCGACAACAAAATCCATGGATTTTTTCAGACGGATGTTGGCTCAAACTTGTCTTGCATACACACGGTCACACAAAGTTGTCGGAAAATCCGATCGTTCTGAACGCGGTGACGTAAAACACGTACGTCGGGACTATAAAACGGGGCAGTAGCCAATAGCTTTCGTCTCTTAATTTATTCTGAGCATGCGTGGCACTTTGTGCGTCGGATTTGTGTACACGCGATCGGAATTTCCGACAACGGATTTTGTTGTCGGAAAATTTTATAGCAAGCTCTCAAACTTTGTGTGTCGGAAATTCCTATGGAAAATGTGTGATGGAGCCCACACACGGTCGGAATTTCCGACAACAAGGTCCTATCACACATTTTCCATTGGAAAATCCTATCGTGTGTACGGGGCATAACAGAGTCTGTGTAAAGCATACAAGGTTTTAGCTACAGAACCCCAATGTACCTTGCCAACAGCGATGTGTTGAATGCACTGTGTGTGTGTTGAAGTATGGTGCAGGTCCAATTTTTGGACCACCAAGCTGCTTGACAGCCCATTAATTTTGAATGGCCTGCCTAGAGCAATGCATGTCAATATTTTTTTATTAAAGCAGAGGCCCTAAAGAATAAATTGGTGGGTTTTGCAATTTTTTATGTCACACGGCATTTGTGCAGCAGTTTTTCAAACGCAATTGTTTTGGGAAAAAAAAATTACACTTTTTTGAATTTTACTGCAAAAAAACACAATATAATACCGAATTTTTCGTAAAATATAAAAAAGATGTTACGCCGAGTAAATAGATACCAAACATGTCACGCTTTATAACTGCACACGCCTGCGCAACAGCTACAAACGACAAAAATTGTACTAACCATAGGCGACGATTTAAGAGCCTTTTAAGGTTACCACTTTAGATTTACACAGGAGGCCTAATGCTAGAATTACTGCCTTCAATCTGACATTTGCTGTGATACCTCACATGTGTGGGACGATCGCTGTCGACGCATGTATTTTACTCTGCACGGGTGCACTTTTAATTTTTTTTTTTTATTACACTCTCACCTTACATTTTTTTTAATCACTTTAATTGCTGCCACAAGGAATGTAAATATCCCTTGTGACAGCAATAGGCATGTGACAGGTACTCTCTATGGAAAGCTGTGGGGTCTATAGAACCCCAAATCTCTCCTCTGCCCTTAAAAGCATCTGATCACACCAAGATTGGTTTGAATAAAACCATTTCATTTTTAAAAATGGTGTTGTATACTAACCGGAAGTGATATAAGCTCATCGCTTCTGGGTTCCTATATCATAGAGGTGATCAAAGCTGTTCCAGTCTTTGTTCACCTCTTGTATCAGCCAGCAGAAGCCCCCGGCTGGTCGATTTGGTATCCTGGTGGGATGGGAGATCCAGGTAAAGCCGTGGGGGATTTGTAGGGTGGACGTCCTCTACTGCTGCTTGTAAAAGCAATCCAGCAGCTAGTTAGCCGGTAGGATTACTTTTACAAGCGAGGCGATCATCGACTCTAAAAAGTGGTACCAGGAAGATGCTTGATGCTGTAGGCATCATCCCGCTATAACCAGGTGAAGTTTAGCCATGTGCAGGTACCTCGCTGGGCGGCAAGGGCTTAAATCAGACAAGGCAAAGCACAAAATTATTTTTCAAAAACATCTCTGCAGGCCCCTAAGGAACTGGAGCTTGTCTTTTTACCAACATTGATAAAGCAATGGGAAATTGCGGGACTGCAGACCTATATATCCTACCCAATGAGCCTTCAAATACTGCTCACCTGCCTTTCTACCCCTGCCACTCACCTTCGCCCACCAGCTGGACAGCACAAAGTAAGTGTTGACATTCTCCTCCCCGAATTGCTCGGCCACGTAGAGGCCGAGAGACCCGTACTTGTCATAGATGTTGCGCTTTGTGCAATCTGTCAGGATACCGTGTGCGTTGTTGATCTCCTTGAACTTCTCAGACGCCTCTGGATTATCCGGGTTCTTGTCCGGGTGATATTTCAGCGCTAGCTTCCTGCAATGTGAACAGGAAAAATAAATATCAACAAGGGACTTCCATGGGATGCAGATTTTAGGAACAGAAGCTTCCACATTTTTCGTGATGGTTTTACTTTAAGCTAATCACTTTAATGCCTATATTAAACACTTAAAGACCACGCATTTTCTGGCACTTTTAGTTTACATGTCAAAATATGCTTTTTTTTTTTTTTGCTAGAAAATTTCTTAGAACCCCCAAACATTATATATATTAACCGCGCTACATAAGTACCTGAAATAAATAAAAATAAATGGCTGATTAGCTGCTTCTACATACAATGGCCATCCGCGACAGGGGCCTCTCACAGATCTGTGATCGCAACTCATGGTTGCTGTCATCTCATGTCTAAAGCCTGACACACAGGCTACAATCTGAATTAGCAATCTCCTTTAAATCTACCAATAACTAAGGCTGGCCATAGACAGAGCGAATTTCTTTCCTGGAACCCCAGACAAAGTGTTGACAGGGGAATCCCTCCTGCCGAGCCATTGTGTTCTCCAGCCAGGAGAACACAGTGATTATTGCTAGCGGCTATAAAGGCTATGATAGATCAACTTGGGTACATTCAGCCTGCCCATACATGATTTGAATCTCAGTTGTTCCCTGCTGAACCGGCAGAGTTTCGAACCATCTATGGCCGACTTAAGTAGTGCAATGGCCTGTCTGACTGGATAAAACGGAAATGTTTTAACCAAGTCCTCGTGTTTCTTTGTTTTTAGGAATCAAAGAGCCTGTGTCGACGGGTTTTTGGCTTATATGGATGGCATCTGCTTGGGACACTTCTGAGAGCATTCAGAATTCATTGACATGTGCATTTCAACTGCAGCTGGCCTCCTCTTGATCTGCAATTGCTGCTTCAAGCTGGTTTTGCGTTCTCAGAGTGTGTCATGGGAACAAAAGCCTGGCGACACCGGCCCTAAAGAAGATAGTAAACAGATTGTAAAGTCATTTCCACAACGGCTAGCACCACGTGCTACTTGCTATGAGAGGCTGCAGTGCCATTCATTCTGAATGGAACCCCAATGTACCTTGCCAACAGCGATGTGTTGAATGCACTGTGTGTGTGTTGAAGTATGGTGCAGGTTCAATTTTTGGACCACCGAGCTGCTCGAAAGCCCATTAATTTTGAATAGCCTGCCTAGAGCAAAGCATGTCAATGTGCAAAGTCATAGAGCCATGGACCGCGGCACGGGCTCTGAAGGGACGGCGCAGGTATGCCGTCCCTTCAGAGCGCATGTGCCGGTGACATCACTTGCTGCATGCAGTACGAATATCTTCTAAACAGTTCAGGTTTAGGAGATATTCATGGCAAAATATTTTCAAGTGCAAAAAGAAAGTTTACTTCCTCTTTAAGATGTAAGAGAGTACATTTTGCACCGACTCACCTGTAACATCTTTTTATGTCATCGGATGTGCAATTTTTGTCCAGTCCTAGAGTGCGGTACAGCGACTCCCCGGAGGTGGAGAGGGAGCGTTGCCTCTGGTCCGCCGCCATCCTTGCTCACTACAAGAAAAAGACAGATTCATTAGTAACATTCAGCAAAGACACTAAAGATAGAACACGAAAGACACATAGCGGAGGAGAGCAAAAAAAATCCCAAGAAATTCTTTAAGTATATAAACAGTAAAAAAAGGGAGGACAGACCATATTGGCCCCATAAAGAATAAGGAAAGAAATCTGGTTACAAAGGATGGGGAGATGGCGAAGGTATTGAATTTATTCTTCTCCTCAGTCTTAACTAGGGAATTGGGGGGGCTTCAGTAACAAAAACTGCTGTGTTTATCCTCATGACACATCACAGGAAGCACCTACATGGCTAAAAGAGGACAGAATTAGAGATAGACTTGGAAAACTTAACATTAATAAGTCACTGGGACCAGATGGCTTGCACCCCAGTGTCCTTAGGGAACTCAGTCAAATATTAGCCAGACCATTGTTTCTAATTTTTACTGACAAGTCTACTAACTGGAATGGTACCAGCTGATTGGAGAAAAGCCAATGTAGGGCCAAAATACATCCCTGGGAATTACTGACCAGTTAGCCTAACATCAATAGTATGCAAGCTCTTGGAGGGGATAACAAGGGACTATATACAAGATTTTAGTAATGAAAACTATATCATTAGCAGTAATCAGCATGGATTCACGAAGAATCGTTCTTGCCAAACCAATCTATTAACCTTCTATGAGGAGGTGAGTTGCCATCTAGATAAAGGAAGGCCCGTAGATGTGGTGTATTGGGATTTTGCAAAAGCATTTCACACATTTCCCCATAAATGTTTACTGTACAAAATAAGGTGCGTTGGCATGGACCATAGGGTGAGTACATGGATTGAAAACTGGCTACAAGAGCGAGTTCAGAGGGTGGTGATAAATGGGGAGTACTCGGAATGGTCAGGGGTGGGTAGTGGGGTTCCCCAGGGTTCTGTGCTGGGACCAATACTATTTAATTTGTTCATAAACGACCTGGAGGAAGGGGTAAACAGCTCGATCTCTGTATTTGCAGACGATACTAAGCTAAGCAGGGCAATAACTTCTCCGCAGGATGTGGAAACCTTGCAAGAAGAACTGAACAAATGAATGGGGTGGGCAACTACATGGCAAATGAGGTTTAATGTAGAAAAATGTAAAATAATACATTTGGGTGGCAAAAATATGAATGCAATCTATACACTGGGGGGAGGACCTCTGGGGGAATCTAGGATAGAAAAGGACCTGGGGGTCCTAGTAGATAGTAGGCTCAGCAATGGCATGCAATGCCAAGCTGCTGCTAACAAAGCAAACAGAATATTGGCATTAAAAAGGGGATCAACTTGAGAGATAAAACGATAATTCTCCCGCTCTACAAGACTCTGGTCCGGCCGCACCTGGAGTATGCTGCCCAGTTCTGGGCACCAGTCCTCAGGAAGGATGTACTGGGAATGGAGTGAGTACAAAGAAGGGTAACAAAGATAATAAAGGATCTGGAAGATATTAGTTATGTGGAAAGGTTGTGAGCATTGAACTTATTCTCTCTGGAGAAGAGACGCTTGAGAGGGGATATGATTTCAATATACAAATACCATACTGGTGACCCCACAATAGGGAGAAAACTTTTCAGCGGAAGGGAGTTTAATAAGATACGTGGCCACTCACTAAAATTAGAAGAAAAGAGGTTTAACCTTAAACTACGTAAAGGGTTCTTTACTGTAAGAGCAGCAAGGATGTGGAATTCCCTTCCACAGGCGGTGGTCTCAGCGGGGAGCATCGATATTTAAAAAAACTATTAGATAAGCACCTGAACGACCGCAACATACAGGGATATACAATGTAATACTGACATATAATCACACACATAGGTTGGACTTGTGTCTTTTTTCACCCTCACCTACTATGTAACTATATAAACGGCTAAATACCTTTTCTCATTAGCAGTATATAGAAGTCTTGTGACTTCTATCAGTGTCTGGTTAAAGCTTGTAGGAGGAGTTTTTATTCTCCTCTGACTGTCCTATAAGGCTGCAGGATCACTGACCCTCTGTCTGGACAGTGCTGATTGGCCCCGTGCTGATCACATCCACCCTCCCAAGAAAAGGAAAAAACTCTCTAGCAATACACAATACCAAATACGAAACCGATACCAAACTGAGCATGCGCAGAGTGCCCCTAATTCTCTGTTCTATCAGGAGATGGATTGGGGACAGTGGAAGAAGGGGAGGATCAGAGAAGACAGGATCAAACAGACTTTTTACACAATGCAAAGGATTAACCCTTTAGGTTCCACAGTGTGTATAACAAGCATGCTTTACTGCATATACAGACTGATTTTACTGTTGCGGGTTTAGTAACACATTAAAGCGGAGCTCCACCCAAAAGGGGAAGTTCCGCTTTAAGCACTCCTCTCCCCTCATATGCCACATTGGGCATGTAATTTTTTTTTTGGGGGGGGACCTAGTTTTGACAGGTACCTGCTCCCACTTCTGCTCGGACCGCCTAAGTCAGTGGTTCTTAACCCTACCCTCAAGTACCCCCAACAGGCCATGTTTTGGGAATTGGGAATTTCTCTAGGAAAAAAAAAGGTGTCCAAAATACCAAGCCATTGACTCTGATTTAAAGCACCTGTGCAAGATGAAGGAAAACCTGCAAACATGGCCTTTTGGGGGTACTTGAGGACAGGGTTGAGAGCCACTGGCCTAGGTCATCCCAGCGGAAGTTCTCCTCTTCCCCTCCCTCCCTGCAATCTTCTGGGACACGTCACAGGTGCCAGAAGATTGCTCGACCATCTAGGAAGCACAGCGTGACTCCCGCATGCGCACCCACACATGCAGGCCACAAGCTGTCACAGCCGGGTGCGCACAGTTGTAATGGTGGGTGCAAGGAGAGGGAGAGAACTGAGGGTTCGGGCGGCCACATCGCTGGATTCTAGGACAGGTCAATGTGTGTTTATTAAAAGTCAGCAGCTCCAAAAAAAAAAATAAAAAAAATACTTTTCATAAACACAAAATCGTCTGGAGCTCCGCTTTGACTGAAGAACACTGCTAAATTTGGTCTGGGCATATAAGCATTAACGGCCTCTGGGTTAGGTGTCATTTAAAGTGGAGTTCCACCCAAAAATGGAATTCCGCTTTAAGGGAAGGTGACCCCCTGAAATGCCACATTTGGCATATAATTTTTTTTTAGGGGGGGGGCACCGCAAGGAAGATCACCTCTCCCCCCCCCCCCCCCGGCAATCATCTGGGACACGTCACAGGTCCCAGAGGATTGTCCGGCCAGTTACAGCGCACAGCACATGCCCGGCTGCAGTATTTGTAGGTGCTGACTTTTAATTTTCTTTTTAATTGGAACTCCGCTTTAAAGATCAACTGCATCCAATCTGATATTGCAAGGTTGCTGGAAAATTGAATCACACACTGATATCTTCTGTATGGTTGGGGACTCCAGTAACAAGATACATTTCCGTTTCTTCAAACCCTCAAGTATATTACAGAGCCAAATGGTGGTGTCATGTCCGCGCCCCCCCCCCCCCCCAAATATTCGTTTCAAGTCCGTGACCCCCCCCAAATGGTGGTGTCATGTCCGTGCGCCCTCCCCCCAAATGGTGGTGTCATGTCCGTGCGCCCTCCCCCCAAATGGTGGTGTCATGTCCGTGCCCCCCCCCCCCCAAATGGTGGTGTCATGTCCGTGCCCCCCCCCCAAATGGTGGTGTCATGTCCGTGCCCCCCCCCCAAATGGTGGTGTCATGTCCGTGCCCCCCCAAATGGTGGTGTCATGTCCGTGCCCCCCCAAATGGTGGTGTCATGTCCGTGCCCCCCCCCCAAATGGTGGTGTCATGTCCCCAACCCTTCCCTGATGAGTCCTTGTCATGCAAAATAAACAAGTCATCAGAGAATACAGATACAAGGAGCAATACTTTTGTAATGTTTGTGTAAAGGGGGTTGGCAACAAAAAATTGAAAATCTCTCCAAGGGGGATGTCCAAGAAATATAAAGAGGAAATGTGGGGGGTGGGGGCTGGGTCAGTCCGTTCAATTCTACATATTGGTGAAGGGATAAGAAATTGAGGAAAGCAGCAAACGCTCACCCACAATGTCCTCAGTGAGGGTTGTAAATCCCCTCAGGCCTAGTCTTCCTAATGACTCGCCCCTCCTCCCAGCCATCTGCTGCTCAGTGTAGTACAACTGATGGTCTGCTGCAAATACACGAGGCCTCCAGGTCACAAAGTTGACGTCTAAAAACCAGAGATGGTGGGAACGTGTTGTACGGTGCTAGTCATAGATAGTAATAGAAAAGTAAAAATGGAGGACATACTTTTCATTGGCTGATAGAATATATTATGGGGTGTAAAGCCTTTTAAAACAAACACTGAAGTTTCCTTCGTCAGGGTTCAGGGAGAATCAGTGAGCAAAATATCCTCAAGAAAGTTCTCGGTCTCCCTGAACTGCTAAGACTATTAGGCCTCTTTTAGGCCTGGTACACACTACAGATTTTTTTTTTTTTGCGCGGTTGCACGTAAAATAACATTCGCCAGAAGACTTCCATCATGCTCTCTGCCATTCGCCAGAAGACTTCCATCATGCTCTCTGCCATTCGCCAGAAGACTTCCATCATGCTCTCTGCCATTCGCCAGAAGACTTCCATCATGCTCTCTGCCATTCGCCAGAAGACTTCCATCATGCTCTCTGCCATTCGCCAGAAGACTTCCATCATGCTCTCTGCCATTCGCCAGAAGACTTCCATCATGCTCTCTGCCATTCGCCAGAAGACTTCCATCATGCTCTCTGCCATTCGCCAGAAGACTTCTATCATGCTCTCTGCCATTCGCCAGAAGACTTCCATCATGCTCTCTGCCATTGGCCGAGAGCACTGATCAGGAGTAATTCGGATGCGGAGACCGACATACACACAGACAGAATGTCAGCCGGTAAATTTTTTGTCTCCAGACATTCTGCCTCGTTTGTACAGGGCTTTGACTAATAGTTGCGGGGGGGGGGGCGCATTAAAAACTCATGGTTGAGTTGTGATTTTAGCACCCCCAACCGCTCCCCCCTTTGGCCGCTTCACACTGCAGCTCGGTACACCCACAGTTTTCAAGGGGATTACACAGTTTTTTCCGTATCATAGTGTATTCGCAATTTCCGTACTAGTTACCTGCGATTTCCCATAGACTTTCTATTACGTCCCCCGTTTCTGCCACGTTTTCTTAAAGTGCAGCGAAAGTCCTGCATGCTGCATCTTTGATGCGCTTTCAGAAAACGTACCAAAAAAAGCAGGGCCTGATAGAAAGTCTTTGGGAATCCGCAGGAAACTAGTACGGAAATTGCGCATACACTGCAAAACACCCAGCAGTGTGAGAGCGGCCTTAACCACGTCAATACAGGGCATTTTTACCCCATTCCTGGCCAGGCCAATTTTAAGCGCTGTAACATTTTGAATGACAACGGCGCGGTCATGCAACACTGTACCCAAATGATCACCTCTGCGTTTTTTATTTTTTGCGCTATAAACAAAAGAAGAGCGACAAGTTTGAAAAAAAAAAAAACAATATATCTTACTTTTAGCTATAATATCCCAAATTAAAAAATAAAAACAAAAACAAATTTTTTTCCTCAAAAAATGCAAAAAGCGTATTTTGATTGGTTTGCGCAAAAGTTATAGCGCCTACAAAATAGGGGATAGATTTATGGCATTTTTTTAATTATTATTTTTTTTAGTAGTAATGGTGGCAATCTGCAATTTTTATCGTGACTTACATTGCGGCAGACAGATCGGACACTTTTGACACTATTTTGGGACCAATGACATTTATATAGTGATCAGTGCTATAAATATGCACTGATTACTGTGTAAATGTCACCGGCAGGGAAGGAGTTAACACTAGGGGGGCGATCAAGGGGTTAAATGTGTTACCTAGGGAGTGATTCTAACTGTGAGGGGAAGGGACTGACTAGTGGAGGAGACCGATGATCGGTGTTCCTATATACTAGGAACACACGATCTGTCCCCTCTCCCCTGACAGGAGGTAGATCTGTGCGTTTACACACACAGGCCCACGGGTCCTGCTCTGTAACAAGTGATCACGAGTGCCCCCTATACCGCCGGGAAGCCAAGGACGTCATATGACACCCACCCAGGATGGGAGATGCCATCTGCGGACAACATATGACAATAGGCGGGTAGGGAAGTGGTTAAAGAGGTTGTAAAGTCAGAAGGTTTTTTATCTTAATGCATTCTATGCATTATAATAAAAAGCCTTCTGTGTGCAGCAGCCCCCCTAATACTTACCTGAGGTCCCTCTCTGTCCAGTGATGTCCACAAGTGTCTCAGCCGTCCGAGATTCTCCCTCCCTGATTGGCTGAGAGACAGCAGCGGCAGCCAATGGCGTCGCTAGCCAATCCGGAGAGAAAGGGGCAGGGCTCCTTGTCTGAATGGGCACAGGGAGCTGCGTCTCGGCTCAGGTGCCCCCATAGCAAGCTGCTTGCTGTGGGGGCACTGAACAGGAGGGGGGGGGGCAGGATCACAGAAGAGGGACCCGAGAAGAGGAGGATCTGGACTGCTCTCTGCAAATCCACTGCAACATAGCAGGTAAGTATAACATGCTTGTTATGTTTATGGGGGAAAAAACAAGACTTTACAATCACTTTAAAGCTGTGTTATCCCAAAAATGTATTATATTGCAGCTTACCAATCATTAGATGTGGTGGCTGCATTAGTTTTATTTCCTTTGGCTTTTTCCCCACTCTGTTTGCACCTGGTGATCTGGACAGCAACACACCTCCTGTATTAGGGCTCTGGAGAAAGGAACACGGGAGGCACAGCAGACAGCAACATTGTCAGTCTGGGGGAGGGGGGGGGGGGGGAGCCAAACTCCAGCTCACACCTTATAATCAGTTACAGCAAATATATATGTATATTTTTTCTCTTTCGGAATACAGGATTTGCATGCATAAATAAAAGCTGATCATTGTAAGCAGATGTAAACTGATACATTCCGCTGTCGAGCTTGTGCTTTTGAAAAGCAAGACTTACTGGCCGGGTCACCAGATGTAAATAGAAGGCCTAAAAAAGAAAACAAATGCAGCCATCACATCTAAGAATTGGTAAGCTGCAATATAATAAATGTTTGCATTTGGGTCTAATACCACTTTAGGCTGCACTGCACAGCAGACAGGGGTGTTCACATGCCACACTTGTGATGCTTTGAGTCCATGGTAAAAAAAAAAACAATCCAACAGGCTTAACGGTACCCATTCAAGTGAATGCAGAAGCACTGCAAACTTCCCACAACTGCAGGCAATGTGGGTCGTTTTGCAATAATGTTGTTGGTCAGGTGGTGAGGTCTGTGATGTCACAGTTTATCAATTGCCTCTCTAAAGTTATCTGTACGTGGATTGCTTTTCAGAGGAACTGTGAGTTTAGACGCAGGCCTAACCCTAGCCTTACAAAGCCTCAAAACATTCCTCAGGTGACCCCCTGCATGAAGAAGAAAAAGGGGGGGGACACGTGCCAAGCAAATTAGTGGCAAAGTTCTGTGTACTTGAAACCTTCAATTAATCCCATCCATACCATGAGGCTGATTTACAAAAGGCTGTTCACTTTGAAAGGGAATTTGCCCCAAAGCTTAGTGGTTGGGGGGAAGATCTAAATAAATATATCAACGGATCCGCGCTCATAGACTAACTCACACCTGCAGCCCCCCTAGATAGGAAGGGAACACCTAAGTGATCCCCCAAGAAATATGAATCAAAGTATAGGGAGTGGCGCTGTGTTAGGAGTGTAAATAAAAATTAGCAAGAAATAAAAGTGTAAAGATAAAACGTGTGAAATTCTTTGGTATGGTCCAAAAAAATTACTTCCAAAAAACTTTTAAATATGTGCCCTTGTGTTAGTGCAAAAAAATCTTGATCAGGTGAAAATCAGTATTATATGTGCAAAGAATCGCAAATATCAGGCTCCTCTAGAGATGAACACATGGAGACAGCGGATATCCAGTGGGGTCTTCTAATACCAAGGGACAGGAAGTCCCCACCTCTCAGTGTATACAGCTGCGTTTTAAGAATGGGATGCGTGGAAGGAAACTGACATCTTTTGGACTGGAGTGAGAGGACCAGCATTACACGCTCGTACCCCTGCAGGGGTGGAGCGCTCCGGTGAGTGCAACCACATTGGGGGGACCACCAGTTGTCACAGCACGGCACTTTATCATCTAAGAAGATTTTTTTGCACAATTGTTATGAACTTTTCTTGCACCAAACAACATATGGCTTTGCGATTTTTAGCTGCGATTTGGACACATTATTAATGATTTTTCATGCTTATAAGTTATTGCACGTTTATACATTGTTGGTTATGAACTTTTCTCGTACCAAACAATATATGGTTTTGCGATTTTTTAGCTGCGATTTGGACACATTATCAATGATTTTTTATTGCTTATAATCATTGCACATTTACACATTATTGGTGGATAATTATTGTTTTTGGACATTTACTGTTTTTGGCACTTCATCACTTTATATTTATTCAAGTGAAGTTGTATTTATGGTATGTAGAGATGCTGCCTGATATTTGCGATTCTTTGCACATATAATACTGATTTTCACCTGATCAAGGTGTTTTTGCACTAACACAAGGGCACATATATAAAAGTTTTTTGGAAGTAATTTTTTTGGATCATACCAAAGAATTTCACACGTTTTATCTTTACACTTTTATTTCTTGCTAATTTTTATTTACACTCCTAACACAGCGCCACTCCCTATACTTTGATTCATATTTCTGAGGGGAAGATCTGCTGACTCCCATCATCCAATCATGTGCAAGCAAAAATGATGTTTTTCTTTGTATTTTTCTTGCACGTAATTGGGTATTGTTGGCAAAATGAAATTCCATGACATTCACTAAGCTCTGGTGGCCAACTGCCTAGGCATTCAGTCGCGTGGCCAACTGCCTAGGCATTCAGTCGCGTGGCCAACTGCCTAGGCATTCAGTCGAGTGGCCAACTGCCTAGGCATTCAGTCGCGTGGCCAACTGCCTAGGCATTCAGTCGCGTGGCCAACTGCCTAGTCATTCAGTCGCGTGGCCAACTGCCTAGGCATTCAGTCGCGTGGCCAACTGCCTAGGCATTCAGTCGTGGGGCCAACTGCCTAGGCATTCAGTCACGTGGCCAACTGCCTGGGCATTCAGTCGCGTGACCAGCTGGCACAGGATTCCTGAGAAGTATTTTCTGCAGCAAAGTAATTCAAACTTTGTTACCTTTTCAGGATTTTAAGGCCCCATTCACACCTAAGCGTTTTGTAGGTTGAAGCTTGAAGCTTTAAAATGCTGGAGGAGAAAAAAAATGTAATTATTCTCTATGAAGATGGTTCACATCTCTCTACTACAAGTCACCTAAAAACTCAAGAGAATTCTGGAGCTTTCTTTGCAGCTCGAATCGTGCAGACTGGTGCATTTTTGAAGCGTTTATCTATTCCATAGAAATGCATGGAAACGCTTGATATTTTTGAGCGTTTTTCTGCTCAAATGCAATAATTAAATAAAAAGAAATAATAATCACAATATTAAATAATCATCATACATAAAAAATAAAATAAATAAAAAAATAAGTAAAATAACTGTAAGCTCAACCCCGAACCCCAATATTAACCCCTAACTAATGATGGGCTCAGGTATGTTTGGATCGTACCCGCCAGGAAGCCGTCACTGCACACCGCCAATCATAGGCAGCGTGAGTATGTGCAGCTGCGTGCCGGGAAAGGCCTCACTGCCTATGATTGGCGGTGTGCAGTGACTGCTTCCTGGCGCGTACAGTCTGAACACGCCCGAGCCCATCCCTAACAAAAAAAGAAAAAAAAATGAATAAATAAATATTTTCATAGAAATGCATGGAAACGCTTGATTTTTTTTTTTTTTGGGAGAGTTTTTCTGCTCAAATGCAATAATTAAATACAAATAAATAAATCATAATAAATAATAATATAAATATTAATTATATAATAATTATAATTATATAATAATATAAATAATAACCTCAACCCCTAACCCCTAACCCATTACAAAAAAGTATAAAAAAAAAAATAAAAAATAATAATAATAAGAGCGAATGAAAAAGCTGAAAAACATAAATGAATAAATAAATATTTCCATAGAAATGCATGGAAATAATAAAATAACCCTAACCTCAACCCCTTACAAAAAAAGTATAAAATAAATAAGGAAGAGCGAATGAAAAAGCTGAAAAACATAGCAACAAATGCTGAAACATATATACATTATATCTTTCTCTATTGGCTAATTAAAAAAAAAGTCAAGGATCAAAAAAGTTTTTAAAAATGCTATACAATACCTTTTTAAAAGGCACAAACACACACCCAAAAAAAAAAAACACTCAAAAACGTGACGCTGGGGTGTGCAGGCAGCCTTAGGCCAAGCCATACATGATTGAAAACTTGGGATGGTACAGCAGGAATGCGCAGGCTGAATGTACCACGATGATCGATCGACTTGGATACAACCAGCTTGCTAGATTATCGCAAGTGGCTGCTATAGCTGCTAGCGATAATCACCATCTTCTCCTGAGGGAAGGGTGGGCGGTTTCTCCCACTGGGAGAAGACAATGGCCTTGCAGTAGGGATTCCCCTGTCAGGTGTGTGTGTGTGTGTTGGAAAATTGTGCAAAATTTCTTTCTTGCAACCCGTGGTTGCAGGAAAGAAATTTGCACCGTGTATGTCCTTGCCTTAAAGCGACAGGTTCTTGTATAAACTTTAAGGCCTTGATCTTGTATCTACTGGGGGCTCCTGTGTTAAGATCTGCTGAGTTCCCAGTCCCATACATGAAATGCATCCAACTTGGAGGAAGTCTCACTCTCCCTGCTGAAGGATTTTACATCAAGAATGCAAAATGGCACGAGTGAGACTCTAACGGAAAGATCTCACTACTAGAAGGCCCAAAGACATATAACAGATTCAATAAAAATACACTTATATAGAAAGATACCAGCTTTGTGTGGACTGGTATGTCAATCTCAGTCTACCTCTACATTGGCTGCAGCTATATCATTCCACATGCATTATTCTGAATACTGCTAAATATTACAGTGCTAAAAACCCAAACAGCAATTTTAAGTGCATCATATAGTACATATACAGAGGTAAGCGAATTAGGCCTGCAGACAAGAGGATAACACTGCGATGATCTTGTCCTTATGGCAGTGACGGAGTTATAAAGAGAGAGAGAGAGAGAGAGAGAGAGAGAGAGAGAGAGAGAGAGAGAGAAAAAGAGAGAGAGAACCTTTCGGAGATGATCCATTTTCTCTGTGATTGTTGCTTGCAGACTAAAGCAGCCGATCACCGGTCTCCTGCTGCTACAGACAGCAGCAAACACCGTCTGCAGTGCAGCATGTACAGCCTGTTCAATGGAGCATGTTCACTAAGGATGCTGACCAGCCAATGGGGTCCATTCAATGACGTACTGCATGCAGCAACCAGGGGGTGGGCCAATCACAGGGCAGCTTTTAGGAGCTAATCTGTGGTTTACAGCACAGCCCCTACCGGTTTGCACTGCATTATTAAACAGACCAATAATGTATAGTAGACTTTGATCTCCTGCAGAGAGGACAGCAAAGCCAAGCTCTATTGCTGGGACTATGGACATTAAAAAAATAAATCAAATGCTTATTGCAGGAAGGCACATCAATCCCAGAGCTTCACACTATTTGGAGGTGGTTGGTTTTTAAATAAATACAAACTTAAGATATTTAAAAGGACAGCACCGTGCAAAACTGATACCCAGTTCTGGGTGTACGCTGACAGATTGAATCCCCCCCCCCAGTTTAAAGTGAACCTGTTGCTAAAAAAAAATAAAAATAAACAAAGTAACCCAAAAGAAGAGACTCCGCTTTATAGTGGGAGGAGACTACAATGTTTGCTTCCTTGAAAAGCTCCACTAACAGGAAACAGGTGACATGGCAGCTGGTGGGAGGAGCCACGGTGCCCAGCGGGGGGGGGGTACGTTATGCGCAATACCCGGATGTATCGCATGCCCAGTGGTGCCTGTACTTCTTTAAGGGCTCATTCACACTTGCTTCGACTTTAACACACATTAAAGCGCCTATTGCTCCTGTGATGCTTTGTTGAAGCTTGGCAAATGCCCTGTGTATGTTAATTCTCTATTTGTTTTAAAGGGTCTCAGTAGAACACTGGCTCAGTAGTACCCCCACTCAGCAGATCCCCAGCTTATTGGAATTCTCTTTCTGCCGATCCCCACTCGGTAGTAACCCCCAGCTCTGCCAACACGCCGCTCAGTAGTAACCCCCAAGCTCTGCCGATCCCTCGCTCAGTAATAATCAACAGCGCTGACGATCCCCCGCTCGGTAGTAACCCCTAGCTCTGCCAATTACCCGCTCAGTAGTAACTCCCAGCTCTGCCGATCCCCTGCTCAGTAGTAACCCCCCAGCTCTGCCGATCCCCCCCTGCTCAGTAGTAACCCCCAGCTCTGCTGATCCCTCACTCAGTAGTAACCCCCCAGCTCTGCCGATCCCCCCCCCGCTCAGTAGTAACCCCCAGCTCTGCCGATCCCTCACTCAGTAGTAACCCCCAAGCTCTGCCGATCCCCCACTCAGTAATAATCAACAGCGCTGACGATCCCCCGCTCGGTAGTAACCCCTAGCTCTGCCAATCCCACGCTGAGCAGCAACCCCCAAGCTCTGACGATCCCCGCTCAGTAGTAACCCCCATCTCCCCAGCTCTGCTGATCCCCCCCCCACTCAGTAGTAACCCCCAGCTCTGCCGATCCCCCCCGGTCAGTAGTAACCCCCCAGCTCTGCCGATCCCCCCCCCCCGCTCAGTAGTAACTCCCAGCTCTGCCGATCCCCCTCTCAGTAGTAACCCCCAGCTCTGCTGATCCCCCCCCGCTCAGTAGTAACCCCCCAGCTCTGCCAATCCCCCCCCCCGCTCAGTAGTAACTCCCAGCTCTGCAAATCCCCCGCTCAGTAGTAACCCCCAGCTCTGCCGATCCCCCCCCCGCTCAGTAGTAATCCCCCAGCTCTGCCGATCCCCCCCCGCTCAGTAGTAACCCCCAGCTCTGCTGATCCCCCCCGCTCAGTAGTAACCCCCAGCTCTGCTGATCCCCCACTCAGTAATAATCACCAGCGCTGACGATTCTCCGCTCGGTAGTAACCCCCAGCTCTGCCGATCCCCCCCCCGCTCAGTAGTAACCCCCAGTTCTGCAGATCCCCCGCTCAGTAATAATCACCAGCGCTGACCATCCTCCGCTCGGTATTAACCCCCAGCTCTGCCGATCCCCCCCGCTCAGTAGTAACCCCCCAGCTCTGCCGATCCCCCCGCTCAGTAGTAACCCCCCAGCTCTGCCGATCCCCCCCCGTTCAGTAGTAACCCCCAGCTCTGCTGATCCCCCACTCAGTAATAATCACCAGCGCTGACGATTCCCCAGCTCTGCCGATCTCCCGCAAGGTAGTAACCCCCAGCTCTGCTGATCCTCCGCTCGGCAGTAACCCCCAGCTCTGCTGATCCCCCGCTCGGCAGTAACCCCCAGCTCTGCTGATCCCCCGCTCGGCAGTAACCCCCAGCTCTGCTGATCCCCCGCTCGGCAGTAACCCCCAGCTCTGCTGATCCCCCGCTCGGCAGTAACCCCCAGCTCTGCTGATCCCCCGCTCGGCAGTAACCCCCAGCTCTGCTGATCCCCCGCTCGGCAGTAACCCCCAGCTCTGCTGATCCCCCGCTCGGCAGTAACCCCCAGCTCTGCTGATCCCCCGCTCGGCAGTAACCCCCCAGCTCTGCCGATCCCCCACTCGGTAGTAACCCCCAGCTCTGCCGATCCCCCGCTCGGTAGTAACCCCCAGCTCTGCCGATTCCCCCCCGCTCAGTAGTAACCCCCAGCTCTGCCGCCCCCCGCTCAGTAGTAACCCCCAGCTCTGCCGATCCCCCCAGCTCAGTAGTAACCCCCAGCTCTGCCGATCCTCGTCTCTTTCTGGCCCCTGCTCATCTCCAGCTATGTTGCTCCCACACTGCTCACCATGTGTGACATCTGCTAGATTCTCCTGCTCTGGTCCCCCAGATCTTCTGATCCTCCGCTGATCAGTCCCTCTTCTCCGTTCCCCTCCCGCTATAGCGTTCCCATGTTGTTCCCATGCTCAGTAGTAACCCCCAGCTCTGCTGATCCCCCACTCAGTAATAATCACCAGCGCTGACGATCCTCCGCTCGGTAGTAACCCCCAGCTCTAAAAAATTGCATACTAGCACATTATTATTATACAGGATTTATATAGCGCCAACAGTTTACGTAGCGCTTTACAACTTTACAACTTGAGGGTAGACAGTACGAATACTCAGTAGTAACCCCCCAGCTCTGCCGACCCCCCCCCCCGGTCAGTAGTAACCCCCAGCTCTGCTGATCCCCCACTCAGTAATAATCACCAGCGCTGACGATCCTCCGCTCGGTAGTAACCCCCAGCTCTAAAAAATTGCATACTAGCACATTATTATTATTTATTTTTATACAGGATTTATATAGCGCCAACAGTTTACGTAGCGCTTTACAACTTGAGGGTAGACAGTACAAATACAATACACTTTAATACAGTAGGAATCAGAGGGCCCTGTTCCTTAGAGCTTACAATCTAAGAGCATTATGAAATACACATAATGAAATACTTAACTTAGAACGGGCGCCGGTCACTGCTGAGGGAGCGGACACGTTCCCTCTGTGTTTCTTCCGGGATCGCTGGCTCCGGCGCTGTGAGTGGCCCGAGCCGTGATGAGGTCACTCCCATGCACGCGCACGGGTGCCCTTCATTCCAGGAGGATACGCCGGACCTGCAGAGCGCATGCGCCGCTGACATCAGCGGCTGCATGCAGGGGCGATATCTCCTAAAACCTTGAAGGTTTAGGAGATATTCTTTTTACCTACAGGTAAGCCTTATTATAGGCTTACCTGTAGGTAAAAAAAAATCACCAAGCGGGGTATACAACCGCTTTAAGTACTGACGCAGGGCGCTGTGATGTTTTCAGGAAGCCATGTTATCACACCCAGCCAGGCCCCTCCCATCAGCCAAGACCTGCCCTGCATTGCACAGGGAAGCACAGGGACCTAGTGATAATTACAGGATCTAAAAAGAAGGTATGTAATGAAAACAGAAAGGTAGTTTTCTTTTAATAATCTCAATAACATGTGGAGGAGGAGCGAAGGAGGAACCAGTGAAGGCAAAAACATAAAGCAGATTAAACTTCAGCTTTAAACAAAAAAAAAAGAAAAAAGGGCAAGTCTGAAGGAGGCTCCATGGAAGGTGAATCAGGTGAGGGGCGGATAGTGTGTGAATGTAAATGTCACTCCGACTCGATGTGAAAAAAGGGAAAAATAAAAAGACTTCAGCTAGCAGCTTCTCCTCCCTACCGATGGAAATCAATGCCGCTGTCAGAGCGATTCACCATTCTGTGAAAGAATAATGGGGCACAGGCTGGGTCATTAACCTCTTCTCTACCACGCTCCACTCATCCATTAACAGGCGCTGGTGTTTGGGGGGAATCAAACGGCATTTTATTAAACAGCAAGCCGTATTCAGAATTAGGCTGGATTCACACCTAGGCAGTTTTAGTGCTTTTTGCATTTTGCAGATTTGCACTACAATCCATTTAACATGGTTTCCTATGGAACATGTTCTGTAGTGCAAATATGCAAAAGGCACTAAATCTGCATAGGTGTGAATCCAGCCTTAAAGCGTCTCTGTGTTGTGAGATAAATATGAAGCCTGCTATGGCTTCACTCTCTTACCTGCCAGGCGAATCTAAGGGCTGCAATCAGTGCCTTTACAACCAATGGGCCCCCGGGAACAAGTAATGGCGTCTGCATCAGTGATCTGTACTACTAAAACCGGAGGATCAGCATGGCAGCCAGGAAACCAGCATCACCAGAAGGAAGATTCAGCAATGGCAGCATGCAGATTTTGATTCATAAAAGGTTTTCTATCAACAACTCCCCCTTTTTCACCACTTGCCAACCCGTTTGTAGTACATATACTGAGCGGCAGGGCAGCTCATTACAGGCACCGTACCTGTACATCGGGGGGGGGGGCTTTCTTCTGGGTCCGGAAAGCGGAGCTGCCATTCACTGCAGAACAAGCCGATCAAGCGGGTCCCAGCCAATGACTTATGACCAGGACCTGCTGATTGGCTGAGCAAATGACAGAAGAGAGCCCTGTGTAGGTAAACAACAAGGAGGAAGGAGCCCCAGCGATGGCGCAAATACCTGCGGCTGAGGCCCCCAGAAGTGGAAACAGGATACCTGTAAAAGACAGGAATCCCCCCCCCCCCCCAAAAGGTGCCAAATGTGACACCAGAGGAGGGGGGGGGGGGGAGTACAACGAGCGGAAGTTACACTTTTGTGTGGAACTCCGCTTTAAATACCTTTTCCCACTTGCCCACAGAAGTGACTATTGCCCTTAGTTACAAATAGCTGACAGATTCACTTTAATGTTTTACCACAGCAAGAAAACATTCCTGCCCTTTAGCTTTGAAGTTTTTGTGTATTATTATTTTTATAGTAAACTTTGCTCTAGAAAAACAGATTGATGAAGGAAGCGGATACCTGCAAACCCTACGCCTGACTTTGGCAAGAGAATGTCCTTCCAGCTATTGTGGAACTGTCAGCAGGAGATGTTCATTCAGTCCTGTCAGAGCAACACTGGAGATGAGGGCTGTTCATACATGTGCATATATATATAGGCTTGTGGATATGTTCACCTCTCTAAAAAAAAAAAAAATGTAAAAAATAGGATAAATGCACATATTTTGGCAGGTATGAAAAATGTGCATTTATTTTCTTTTTACTGGAGCCTGCAGAGCATTGCACCTGCAATCAGGAGATTACGGGTGCAATGTCAGGCTCCTGTTTTCCTTTACCTTTATTCCCGTATCCCTGTGTGGGTTTTCAGTTACAAAGCCAGAGGAAGAATGAACTACAAGTGCTGAACAGCACTCCCCGCACCCCATTCACACTACAAGTACGTCTGCTGCGGTGCCATTCTAATTAGTTTCGTTGCAAGAACTCTATATAAAATTACCTGAAAGGCCTGGTATGGATTGGGGGGGACCCCACATTTTTTTTTTTGGCGTGGGGTTCCCCTTAACCCCCTGGCGCCGGCTGCACCAAAATATGTGGCCTCTCAGCGGGAGGGCCTTGGTGCCGAGCGGCCACATATTTGCGTGAATTGGGGCAAATAGTACAGTTACCGGCGGCTAACGAAGAGTTCCTGATCACTGCTTGCGAACGGGGGCTTTCCGATCATGTGACCGTCGTGACAGCCAATCACAAACCCCGTACCGCCTCCCGGCATCCTAAACCTCTTAAATTTTTTATTTCCGGCAACTGTTTTTATTACATTCAGCTGTCGGTGGGGGAACCCCGCTGACAGCTGATGATTCATCTGTTGCTACAGATGCGGCGGCTGGCTTGCCGGCCCACTCCTTAACAACCGGCTATTCACTGGTCGTTAAGGACACTGGCGGCTCCCGTTACTTAACGCTAATGCTACTAAATGTAGCTTATACACTCCGGCAAAAAACGCTAAAATATAAACTTTTTTTAATCAAGTGTTTCTTTTTTTTTTAAAGTAGCGATTAGCTTTCTAGAGCAGGGTTTCTCAACTCCAGTCCTCAAGGCGCACCAACAGGTCATGTTTTCAGTATTTCCCTCAGATGAAATGGCTGTGTAATTACTAAGGTAGTGAAAACTGATCAAATCACCTGTGCAAAATAGTGGAAATCCTGAAAACATGACCTGTTGGTGCGCCTTGAGGACTGGAGTTGAGAAACACTGTTCTAGAGTGCATGAAGCCCAAGGACCCTTTCACACAGGGCTGGTCCATTTGGACAGACCCTGCTTGTTCAGCAGGGATCGCTCCATTGATCCCCGCTGAGCAGGAGGATGACAGGTCCGTCTCCTCTCACTGTGCAGAGGTGGACCATGTCAGAGCCCCGCTCTCCTCTATGGGAGGTCAGATGAAAACGGGTCCGTTTTCATCCCATCCGATCCACCAGGCGGATGGAAAATAAGGTTTCCATGCATCTGGATTTGGTGGACCGGATCGGATAGCGGCGGATGTCAGCGGACATCCCTCTCTCCATAGAGGTGAATGGAGAGTCCGGTCAGGTCCTCCTGAAAAAACAGACAGGTGGACCTGATCGGACAGCATGTGTGAAGGGGGCTTTAATGTCTAACCTAAGCTTTGCTTATGGAGGGCAAAGCAACTGACTTCTCACCACCATGCCTTACAACAGGGGTCTCCAAACCTTCTAAACAAAGGGCCAGTTTACTGTCCTTCAGACTTTAGAGGGGCCGGCGGACCAGGGTCAGTGGGAGTAAACAATGCCCTATCTTTGGCAGTAGGAGGACTAGTGCCCCATCGTTGATGTCAGTGGAAGGAAGACTTCCCCATTGTTGGAATCAGTTGGAGGAATAGTGCACCATCGTTGGTGTCAATGGAAGGAATTTTTTCCCCATTGTTGGTATCAGTGGAAGGAATAGTTCCCCATTGTTGGAATCAGTTGGAGGAATAGTGCACCATCGTTGGTGTCAGTGGAAGGAATAGTTCCCCATTGTAGGAATCAGTTGGAGGAATAGTACCCCATTGTTGGAGTCAGTTGGAGGGATAGAGCACCATCGCTGGTGTCAATGGAGGGAATTCTGTCCCATCGTTGATATCAGGGGGAGGAATTTTGCTTTGTTCTTGGTATCAGTGGGAGGATTTTTGCTTTGTTGTTTGTGTCAATGGGAGGAAAAGGGACCCATTGTAGGTATCAATGCAAGGAATTATGCCCCATCAATGATGTCAATGCAAGGAATTATGACCCAGAAATGGGAGGAATTTTGCCCCATCAATGGTGTCAAATGGAAGGAATTTTGCCCCATCGTTGCTATCAGTGGAAGGAATTTTGCCATTTTGATGGTGTCAGTGGGAAGAATAGTGCCCCATTGTTGGTGTCAGTGACAGGAATAATGCCCCATTGTTAGTGCCATTGGATGAAGCAGTGCCCCAAGGGCCGCATAAAGGCAAACAAAGGGCTGCATCCGACCTTCAGGCCACAGTTTGGAGACCTCTGCCTTACAAGGTCTTGGGGGTGAGAGCCAAAACAAGGTTTGTAAATTTAAGAACAGGATTTTATTCTGAAGATGTACAGGGTATAAACAAAAAACACATTTTAGCAGTTCAAAGGGCCCCCCCCCATTCTCAGAGTTTAGGCTGCATTAACCACTTGCAGATCGCATAGCACATATATGTGGTGCAAAATAGAAGAGGTCTTGATAGCTGCAGGAGGTTGTGTAAAAGGACAGCGCTCCCAGCACACTGACCAAGCAGTCACCGACAGCTCTCCGTCAAGGTTTTTCCTAGCATAGACACCATTCAGGTTCAAAATTTTCCACCTAGATTTTTATAAGGCGTGACCATTCAATTCCTGGCATAGCACAATGGTGGGGAGTCACACAGCCATTCGCACTTGAGCGTGTTCTGACTTGTCTTAACTTGCACTCGCCTGGGTCGCAGACCAGTTGACCGACTCTTTGCAGAAATAACGTTGCACTGTTGGCGGAAAATAAGTGACAGAAATCTGGAATTTTGCATGAAAATTAGGAAAAGTGCGAGGGAAATATTAGCTCTGAGTGAAGAGGAAGTCTCCCTGTGGCCGCACATCCATGACATCCCTGAGGTGTGGGTGTGGCAACCTCTTCCTGGACTCCGACCAAGCCACGCCCCCAACGTGTTTCGCTGTGCCCCTCAGAGCTTAGTCATGGGATCCGAGGGTCGCAGTGAAACACGTTGAAGGTATGGCCTGGTCGGAGTCCAGGCGGAGGTTGCCCCGCACACACACCTGAGGGATGTCATGGATGTGAGGCCACAGGGAGACTTCCTCATTACTCTGAACCATTGCAGGAGCCAGGACAAGCTCCCTCCCTGAACCAGCGGGGGGGGGTGTCATAGGACTTGCACCCCCTCCAATAGAGCCTGAGCGGCACACAAAGCAGGTCTTGGGTCACAGTGAAACTTTAGCTGTTACAAAAGACTTATGGTGAACATTCCATGAAGAAATCAGGTGTTTTTGAAAGGCAGGCAGTTTAAGGAGGGGTGGGAAAATGTCCACAATGACACAAGAAGTGGGGCAGCCAAAAATGCAAACGCATGAATGCAAATGTAGGCAGAGTGCGAACCTTCTTACGCTCAGATGGAAGAATGAATATGCAAATGATGGCAGAAGAATTGAAATGAACAGGGAAGTGCAGCAGATTCTAAACGAGGATTTGGGAAGAAGAAAGATTTCCACAAAGATGGCGCCTCGAATATTGAAAAAAACGTCTACAAATTTGATGCGATCTTTTGAAGAATGCAGGGGGGCTTGATTTTTTTTTTTTTTTTTACGTCCATTTTGGGAATTAAATTGTCACACCTCATACATCAATGGATGCTGAGCCAACGCATGGCTCAGATTTTATCGGATTCATCAGGAATCGGCCAAAACTCAAGCCATGTATGGCTAGCAATCAGTGGCGGCTGGTGTTTTTTTGTTTGGGGGGGCAAACAACCACCACCCCCCGCTGTCTGCTGGTCCACCAGCACTTACAGCATCTAAGCGGTGGGCACATCGGGCACACAGCAGCGGGGCTCGGGCAGCGGCAGGCACATCGGCAGGGATCAGGCAGTGGCGGGCACATCGGGCACACAGCGGCAGGGATCAGGCAGCGGCGGGCACATCGGTGGGGATCGGACAGCGGCAGGCACATCGGACGGCGGGGATCGGACAGTGGCGGGTTTTTGTTTTGGGGGGGGGGAACAACCACCACCCCCCGCTGTCTGCTGGTCCACCAGCACTTACAGCATCTAAGCAGTGGGCACACAGCGGCGGGGATCGGGCAGCGGCGGGCACATCGGCAGGGATCAGGCAGTGGTGGGCACATCGGGCACACAGCGGCAGGGATCAGGCAGTGGCGGGCACATAGCGGCGGGCACATCGGGCGGCGGGGATCGGACAGCGGTGGGCACATCGGGCACACAGCGGCGGGGATCGGACAGCGGCGGGCACATCGGGCGGCGGGGATCGGACAGCGGCGGGCACATCGGGCGGCGGAGATCGGACAGCGGCGAGCACATCGGGCAGCGGCAGGCATCAGGCTGCCACGGGCATCGGCTTCTGTCTTATCCTCCTCGCTTCTGCCGTGCGTCTTCTCCCCTCCTCCTAGGTGTCCAACAGGATCGCCTGTCCTTTCAGCCAATCGGGTGACGTGTATCAGACCCGCTTCCCGATTGGGCTGGGAGGAGAATCAGTGTTGCAGCAGTGAATATTCACACCTGGGTGGGCTCCAGACTCAATGCTCTGTGCCCCGAGCCCACCCCATTTTGAAGCCTATTAGAGCCTCTGGCTCTGATCAGATGCTTTAAAAAAAAAAAAAAACCCTGTCCTAGGAATTCATGTGCCTGATGTCCTGAAAGGGGCCGGGAGCATGAATAGGGAGAGCGGCAGCGGTGGACGGCGCCCGTGCACTCACAATGGACGAGCTGCCCCTCCTAGCAATACACCTATACAGGCTCTTGAAGATCCCGCCGCGCCTAGTGAAAATTGTCACTTGGAGGGTGACTGCAGTCAGAGGAAGTGCTGAATAAACAAGCTGGAAGAATTTGTGTAGGTGGTCAGGGCAGATCCTACTGTGGGAGATTCATTGCACCATCAGAGGTATTTAATCCTCAGCCCTTATTGATCTTCGGAGTAATAAACTTTACATGCCTTTCATGTCTGAAGATAGGAAGTAAAGACATAAATCACCTTTCCGAGTACAGTAAAGAGCCCTGATTTTTACTAGAGAAGCACAATACTGATAGCATTGTGGAGAACAAATATCGCACATACCAAACACAAGAGACGTGCCTGAAGAACTTATGTTTTAAAAGTATGACGATTGTGTTAATGAACCAATACCAGCAGACGTACCAAAAAGACAAAAAAAACAAAAACAAGAAACAAAAAAACAAAAAACAGAACATCAGGGAATAAATGTGAAAGGTCAGAAGAATCCAGTAGGCTGAGGATTGTCCCTTTAATTAGTTACTTCAATAGAATGACTAAATGGACCACCACATCAATATCCACCGACAATTACCTATAGTGACCTATGAAGGTTAGTGGTTTTATGTAAAATATATGTATTTTAAACTCCAAATCACAAAATAATAATGCTCTGTCCCTTATTTCCAAGCTGTGCTCCCGAGTTATCTCATGAGATTCTAACTAGACTTCCACCGAATGGAAATTTTGGTGCAGAAACTGAACATTCAGGATGCACTTGGCTGAAACCGAAAATTGACTAAATATAAAATTTTTATATAGAATTGCATTATATTCGACTTTTTCATTAATATCATGAATTTAAATGAATATATCGTCGGCCATTATTAGCGCAAGAAAAATGCATACGGCTGGGTTCACCCTTGTGCGCAATCACAGACATCGCATGTGATTCTCACCGCCTTTGCTCTGCAGATCACATGCGATGTCTCTGCGATGAGAATTCAGCCATACAAACGGTGTGGCTAACAAAAAAAAAAAAAAAAAAAAAATCGCATTCGCACCAAAAATGGTGCAGGACCCTTTTTATTTGGTCCTCACTGGAATCAGATGGCATGAGTGTTCACGCCCATGCCATCCAATTCCTGCACCATTTGACAGCTCGATCTACAAAACCGATCCGGGGGTGTCATTAGAGTGACACTAAAGTTTCATTTTTATTTTTTTTTTTAAATAACAAACATATCATACTTACCTCCACTGTGCAGCTTGTTTTGCACAGAGTGGCCCTGATCCTCCTCTTCTCCTCCCTGCATCAGATAACCCCCTTGGAGAAGAGCTCTCCCGGGGGGTTAACTTGCGTGCAGCTCCCAAGTCCAGCATTCTGCGTCCATAGAGGCCGAATGCAGGACTCGGCCCCGCCCCCCGCGTCATTGGATTTGATTGACAGCAGCGGGAGCCAATGGCTGCACTGCTATCAATCTATCCAATCAACAGCCGAGAACCCCGGGAAGAGAGACAGCGCGTTCCCACTGGGTCAAGTTTGAGGGGTCAGATAAGTAAGACGAGGGGGCTGGGGGGGCCGGTCGCTGACAGGTGTTTTTTCACCTCAATGCATAGGATGCATTAAGGTGAAAAAACACGAACCTTTACAACCCCTTTAACCTTACATTGACACCCCCCCAGTGGTTGGCAGATGTCAGTGTGAACCAGTGTGCGATTCAGGAACCGGCACCGAATCGCAGGGGTTTCCCGCATCGCGCCAGTGTGAACCGGGACTTAACAGATAAACTACCAGCAGAGGTAGCAAGACAGTCAGCAGTAAGTGGCTTCAAACATGTTTGGGACAAACGTAGATCTATACTCAATTAGTCAATAAAGATAATAAAAAAAAAAAAAAAAACAAAACGAAAAAAAAAACAAAAAAAGGGCAGACGATGGACTACTCTGTCTTTTTCTGCCGTCACTTTCCTATGTTTCTGTGACAGACTCACCCGGGATTGAGGCTTTTGGAGGGGACTGAATATGAGCATACAGATTATGGACCCTGGCATTTGGGGTACCCTTGAGGTGTTGTTACTTTGGCTTTGGGTCCTTGTCCCCCAGGACACACAGACTCTGGGGACCCTGTATTTGCCATAATAGCAATAGAGACTGAGTCATACTGTTGGGACTCATACTGTGAGGAGATGCTGATGTCATCAACTCCACTCACCTGTCTGATGTCAGCTATAATTGTGTTTAATGTAAATGAGTTTAGTCTGGCTTACCACAGGTTCTAAGGGTATTCAACTCATTGTTGTTTGTTCTAATTAACCCTGTGTTGATGTTTATGGTAATTTGTGTTGAATAGTCAATGAGCTAGGAGACGTAGTCACCTAGGCTGTACAAAGGATTAGATAATTGGCTCATGTTAATTAGGTTACAGTTGTATTGTTAGAGGAGGTTCCAACGGCATATAAAGTCTTGTAATTTTGATTCTAAATAAAAACAGTCCATGTTAGCATCTAAGCAAGTGTCGCTTTGTTTTGTGCTCAGAGAGGTTGGAATATCTGATATCTGTATACAGACTGGGAGAAAGTGGTATATGACGGAAGCACTCAAGCGGAGTGTGGGACATTCCGTGACAGTTTCTACCCTGTAAAATCCTATGGAAGTCTACACAATGGTCCGTCGTGCTTCCGTTGTGGTGGTAAAAATCTTGCTTGCTGCATTTTTCATCAGTAAAAAAACCCAAAATGCACCAAAAACAAACGCATCAATAATGTACCCGTGTTTTGTTTTTGATGTGGGTCACAAGCCCTATGAAAAACAGGCCATAAGCACAGTAAAATCGTGGTAAAAAAAAAAATTGCATGCATTTTCGGTGCCATTATCGGCACCTTTTTCTTTATTGGCAAAATGCCGAAAAAAACATTTTCAGCCACTGAAATTTCCATGCATCTTTTATTCTAACAGGGACTATACCAGGTACCCGCTCCCCCCCCCCAAAAAAAAGTGGCAAATGTGGCAGTGGAGGGTGCAAACAAGCGGATCTTCCACTTTTGGGTGGAGCTCTGCTTTAAATTCATCACCTGTGCTAACTTAGCCTTGCAGATTTTTTTTTAGTTCTAGTAAATGAGTGACTCAAACAAAAATATTTTCAAAGAAAATAAAACACTCGACTTCTGTTGGTTTTACCATCACATTACCATTGGAAGCACATTAATCACAGTCAAATCTGAGCTCCAGGCTACATACAAGAAGAAATACATATACTGTACTGTATAAGGATTTCTATTTTTGTCCATCCAGTCCTAAAATGTACACATCTCTGCCACACAGCACAGTTCTGTTTGGCAGGACAAGGAGGCCGGATTTTTCCCTGATGGAGTTTAGCAAGTCTTAAAGTGGATATAAACCTGATTCATGAAATCTGCCCTGGGCACATATATCTGTAGTGTTTACTTATCTCTTTCCAAAGCCCCGAGTCTCGTCTCTTTCTGCTGCTCCGTTCCTCTGTTATCCGCTTGATAACTTCAGCAATAATCATTGTGTTCTCCTGGCAGGAATGGCTCTAAGGGAGGGATTCCCCTGTCAACACTGACTGTGCTGATGGGGGAATTGAGCGATTAAAATCGCTCTGTCTATGGCCGGGCCTTAGCCCACATTCACACCAGTGCGACTCATCATGTGATCTGACAGGTCAAATTGCGTGATAGGCCGCCCCCTATTGTCAGCAGTGGAACTGTTTAAAAATCGGTACAACTCCTGACGTTACAGTGCCGCACCGATTTTAAAAAGTAGTTCCTGCACTATTTTTGCCATTTTCAGGTGCGACTTGAATAGACATCTGAGCAGGAAGACACACTGATGTCAGCCACATCTCACCTAAAGTCACACTAACATTCGGCTTTGAAAGCATGCAATATCAAGTGAATTTGCAGAATTTGAAAGCCGCATTCAGTGTGAACCAGGGCTAACAGGTCCCCCCCCCCCCCCCAGCCTGTGAATGGATAGTGAAAGGAGAAGCAGCAGGCTGATAAGCTCATCTTTCTGTCACTCTGCTCTCTCCTCCTATCAGCATATCAAATTAACATTGAAGGAGAACCAACTGGCACCCTGTGCAGATTCTCCCTCTCGCAGTCTGAGTTCTACTGAGCAAAGACTGCAAGAGATCGATAACAGTCATGTTAATGTGCTTATGGCTATGCAAACAGTGTAAATAACTTTATAACCAGGTTAGCTTGTGTATGACTGACACGTCTTGCATTTTTCAGGGTATGTGTGGTCAGCCCTAATGAATTCTATTCAGGGCAGATATGGCCGGCACAGAAAAAGAAAAAGACCAGAACTCGAGCCGCACCACAACCACCAACGTCTTCACATCCTGATGACACATTGCCTTGTGTGTTTGTACAAGGAGCAGCTCAGACAGCTGGCTTTACCAGTGGTAGGAAAAAAAACGGTGTTAAAGCAGAACTCACACCAAAATATACAAAAAGAAATAGACCATTAAAATATTAAATAGAGCTAATTTCCAGGAATTCAGCCACTTTATAAAAAGTGCAGGCACACCATATGTCTAAGGAGGTGCACGACATCTCCTGTACCTACCTCTATAATTAACAACTTCACACCAGCGCTATAACCGAAAGACGGCTACACCACGGGCCTAAAATACTGCGAGGATGTATCTGGATGTTCACACGCTTCCTTTGTGCCCCGAGGCGCGCTCTGCGATCATCGAGTCATTGGGACTCAGCTTATCACAGATCGGGGTAAAGGGCGAATCACAGTCCCTTACCATGTGATCAGGTGTCAGCCAATGACAGATGATCACATGATGTAAACAGAAGCCGGTCAGAGGCTTTTTTGTTCCCCTCACGCTGACAGAGTCACTGCCTCCTGCAAGATCAGTCACACACTGTCCCCACCTGTGCTGCTAACCAGTGTCACCAATCAGTGCCACCAATCAGTGCCACCAATCAGTGCACATCAGTGCCTCCAATCAGTGCACATCAGTGCCTCCAATCAGTGCACATCAGTGCCTCCAATCAGTGCACATCAGTGCCACCAATCAGTGCCACCAATCAGTGCACATCAGTGCCACCAATCAGTGCACATCAGTGCCACCAATCAGTGCACATCAGTGCCACCAACCAGTGCACATCAGTGCCACCAATCCGTGCACATCAGTGCCATCAATCAGTGCACATCAGTGCCACCTATCGGTGCCACCTCACTGCCCATCACAAGATTTCCTTTTCAATATGGTTTCCATTGATGTCTCTGAGATGCTAACCTATTGACATTATCCACTGATATCAGGTTTTTTGGGGGGTTTATACCTTTGTTGCTGTTATTATACTACATATTCACGTGGTGGACTATATTATTGGTTATACACTAAAATATTTGGTATTGTTTATTAGTATATTTAAGTGCTGCATTTTTTTTTTTTTTGGGTGCCATATGTCTCCGGCTGCTTGAATTTATCACAATATAACACAGCGCGGCTTATGTTTTTGATGTATCTTTTATATCTGCCTGGTGTTCAGCTTCAATAATGCATTTTGCTTTCCTTTTTTTTTTTCTCAAACTCATTTTTTTGTTGAACAAACAAAGCGGTGAATGAGGAGTGGGAGAAAGAATGGAGCAGATGTGCAAGTGAATGAGTGAGGAAAGTGGTGTGTGTGACACATAGGAGACGGAGCGTAATGACGTCACACAACAGCTTATGTCAGATATATACAGAGAGAGAGAGAGAGAGAGATTCATCGCTCAACTTGTGTTTCCACTATCCAACAATCTCTTATATTACATTATATCTCCTGCAGATCCATTATATATGAAGTCAGACTGTCTGCTCAGCGGCTGCTGTGATCAGATAGAAAGTGTAAAAAGGGATCACTGGCACCAAGTCATATTTGATATCCGATGGGTAAGGCTACGCCCCTTATCTATATTTAGATCTATGAAGTGTCACTTCCAAAATGTACTAAGTGTCGAATACTCACTGTAATTAATATTTTACAAAGTGCACTGTCTTCAATTTGGATTATATATATATATATATATATATATATATATATATATTTTATTTTTTTTTATATACTGGTATTATACGTTTGTGCATGTGCACTATGGAGGATTTTTCCTGGGAATAGAAGGCACTCAGCAGGCAGATATAAATTATTGCAACTCTGAATACATTAATACATCATTAAAAGGACATCTCTCCCATCTCGCTCTCTCCCTCCCATTCAATGGCTTTTTTTTTTTTTGGAAATAAAATACTTTCTAATACTCTTTTATACTTCTTACCTAATTCCGCCCTCTATGCCCCCTAAAGTCCGATGGGAGCTCTTCATCGTATATTCCGACCGTGTGTACGCCCCCATCGGACTTTTTCCGTCGAAAATTCAGACAGACTTAGAGAACATGTTCTAAATATTTAATACGGAACAAATTACTGTCAGGAAAACCGATCGTCTGTATGCTGTTCCGACGCACGTACGAGACGGAAGCTATTGGCTACTGGCTCTTGAACTTCCTTTTTCTAGTCCCGTCGTACGTGTTGTACGTCACCGCGTTCTGGACGGTCAGAATTTGGTGTGACCGTGTGTAGGCAAGACCGCTTGAGCAGAATTCCATCGGAACTCCATCTTCAGAGTTTATTCCGATGGCAAAACCGGTGGTGTGTACAGGGCATAAGTTATAGGGTTTTTTTTTTGTTTTTGGAGAGGGGAGTGAGTTTTTTTTTTTTAATGTTTTATTTTAGTTCATCAGAACACATTGGAGAAGTACTGTTGGTATACAGAACAGTGTCATATGGTGAGTTTTTATCCGTATGTGCTCCCACTTTCGCAATCCTGGGGCAGCACAGTGGTGTAGTGGGTAGCACTTTCACCTAGCAGTAAAAAGGGTCGCTGGTTTGAATCCCAACCACGACACTACCTGCCTGGAGTTTGCATGTTGTCCCTGTGCCTACGTGGGTTTCCTCCGGGTACTCTGGTTTCCTCCCACACTCCAAAGACATGCTGGTAGGTTAATTGGATCCTGTCTAAATTGTCCCTAATATGTATGAATGTGTTTTAGGGACCTTAGCGTGTAAGCTCCTTGAGGGTAGGGACTGATGTGAATGTACAATGTATATGTAAAGAGCTGCGTAAATTGACGGCGCTATATAAGTACCTGAAAAAAATATATTTTTATTTATAAATATATACTCGAGTATAAGCCGACCCGGATAGAAGCCGAGGCACCTAATTTTACCACAAAAAACTGGGAAATTGTATTGACTCGAGTATAAGCCTAGGAAATGCAGCAGCTAATGGGTAAACAATGCCCATCTGCAGCCTCACTGTGCCCATCTGCAGCCTCACTGTGCCCATCTGCAGCCGTACCTTTCATAACCAAAACAGTGAGGGTCTCCTGCTGTGTCATGCAGTCCTGTTTGGCGGCCGTCCATTGTAACAAAGCCCCGCCTCCTCCTCGTCCGTGATAGATGGAACACTGATTCAGTTTCCCAGCATTGTATCCATGTTCTGTCTGTCACTAATGAGGAGGAGGCGGGGCTTTGTTACAATGGACTGACGCCAAACAGTTAGGACTGCATGACACAGCGGGAGACCCTCACTGTTTTGGTTATGAAAGGTACGGCTGCAGATGGGCACAGTGAGGCTGCACCCCCACTTAAGACCCTCACTCGAATATAAGCCGAGGGGGGCTTTTTCAGCATAAAAAATGTGCTGAAAAAGTTGGCTTATACTCGAGTAAATAAATAAAATAAATCCTCACCTAGGCGAGGATGACTTCCCTTGCCCCGTCCCTCCCACAGCTTCCACGTCACCCAAGGGGCCGCTGGACCAATCACAAAAGAGCCATTCAAGCTCGTGCATGCACTGTGGGGGAGCCGGCTGTGGCTTCTGTATACAAGATGGCGGTGCCAGGGACCCGCGGATGTGGGAAGGCAGCGCTGGATGGCAGGCTATAGTATTTGTAGCTGCTGACTTAAAAAAAAAAAAAAAAAGAAGAAGAAAAAAAAAAACAAGCTGAAATTCCTCTTCAAGGAGCTGGTTAACCTTTTTTGGAAAAAAAATTACATGATGGACTAATACCCTACCACCCTCCCCCTGGTCCCCGCTGTACTCACCTTTGTGGGTGATGAGGTGTCGCAGTACAAAAAAGATTTGAAATCCCCACTCCTTCTCTCTGTAGGGCTTTCGTGATGGAGCAGAGAGATTCTGATTGGTCAGTGCCGACACTTGACCGCTTTGATCAACTGAAATTGCTCTGATCCAAAAGGTGAACTTGCACCTTAATATGTTGCAAAGGAAAAGACTGTGAAGTGCATGCCCTACGCTGCAGCCACACAGCCAAAGCAAGTAGCTCACAGTTGGACAAACTATTCCAGGAATGACATCCAGGAACTTGCTGTATTATGAAGAATCCAGCATATGACTCAACAACACCGGTAATACTAGATTTTTTTTTTTTTTTTTTACATTACATCAGCATAGAATGTGTCCAGTCCTCCAAGATATAACAGTCAGGGGGGGGGGGGGGGGGGCATGACAGTCAACATGCTCCGTACACAATGAAGTACCTGGAAATTCCTGGAATGGGGGAAGGGGAGGGAGGGGGTAAGTATATATTTGGGGTGGTGTGGCCATTAAAGTGCATGGCAATGCAAAGGTTCCCTTTAACCCCATTGGGCAAAATTTTGAAACTTGTGACAATAATAGCAAATATGTTCATGCTAAGTCCGAAACAACAAATCGATTCATCAACAACTAATCGATTATGAAAATAGGTGTCAACTATTTTCATAATCAATTAGTTGGCCTGCATACAGAATGCATTATTTGATTACATACAGTGGAACCTCGGATTAAGAGCATAATCCGTTCCAGGAGAATGCTCCTAATCCAAAGTACTCGCATATCAAAGCGAGTTTTCCCATTGAAGTCAATGGAAAGGAAAATAATTTGTTCCGCATTGACTTCAATGTGATGCAATACCGCATGTGGCCAGAGGTAGGGGGGGGGGCGCCGGAGAGCCTCGGAAAAGGGCGAAAAGGCCCGAGGGACACTTCAGCGGACCTCGGCAAACCTCAGAAAGACTCCGTTCACGAGCCTTTCCGAGGTCAGCTGAACTGTCCTTGGGCATTTCCGTGTATTTCCGTACGGCGACTTTCGGGTCTGCTCAGCTCCAGCGCCCCCCCACCTCAGGCCAAAAGCAGTACTGCACACCGCTTTCAGCCTGAATCCTGCTCGTTTTGCGAGACAGCACTCGCACACCGAGGAATTTTAGAAATACAGTGCTCTGTTTGCGAAACGCTCGTTAACCGCGTTACTCGAAAACCGAGGTTCCACTGTATCAGGAAATACAGAGCAGCGCACATACAGCTCAGTACACCGTCCATACATGTCAGTAAGTGCCTGAGGACTTGTGAATGTGTGAGGAGCAATGCCTCATGGGACATGTAGTCCTGGGCAGGAAGTGAGTGGGTCTAAATGTTTTTTTTGCCTTGCTATAGGGGGCGCTCTCTATATACGATACTTTGCAGCTTCCTATAGGGGCACTCTGAAGGCAGGAGAAGCCAGAAGCGACGGCGGGGGGTCCTAGAAGAGGAAAATCAGGGCTGCTCTGTGCAAAACCATTACACAGAGCAGGGAAGGATAACCAGTTCTAAAAAAAATCACTTTTAAAGACTGTGCAAGGAAGATCAGCATCTGAACCCAGAGAAGGTGGAGGCTGATAGACTGGAGGTAATAGAAGGCATTATAATTACATTTAAAGTAAACTTTTACCAGTATTGTGCATTATATTAAAAATGATCATATCTATGAAAAAAAAAAAAAAGTCTCAGCTTTTAGTACTACAGTAATATAAAATATTTATAGCTCCCTTTCACCCTTTATATAGATTTGTGTCGGACTACTACTGAGTGTAATATATATATATATATATATATATATATATATATATATATATATATATATATATATATATATATATATATATATATATATAATAAATGTAATATATATTATTACTTTTACTGTTTCACAGTATAAATGAACCCCTTATAGTAGCAATTATCAGCTCTCTTTGTATTAAAAAGGGCTAATTTTAGTTTTTTTGGTACTGTTTGCAAAAAAGCATTACAGTTCATTTAACATGGTTTACTAATAAGTGACACATTCACATCTATGCTTTTTAATCCGCTGCGTATTTGGAAAGGGTCAATGGCGGTTTTTAATGCAAAAACGGTGCTTTTTTCTTTCGCATTTTTGGTTCAAATTCCTTTGTACCCTTCTCCTGACTGATACCTTTTACCAATGAGATCCCTCTGATGCTTTGGAAGTTCTCTGCGGGGTGTGTAGACTTTTTATACCCACTGTAGTTGGTTATTTATATTTACCACTGCATATAAATATTTAAGAATAAATTGCCTTTTTTTTTTTAAACTTTACATATTAACTAAAATTATACACCACACTCTAAGGTTATCATCTGATTAATCGAAAAAAAAATTGGCCAACTAATCGATTATGAAAATAATCGTTAGTTGCAGCCCTAGTTCATTCTGCATTGCCCATTTGCAATCTGCAAATAGCAGTTCTCAATAGCCAATCTATGAACAAATCTGGCTCTTGAATTGCCCGTCATACTGACCCATCCTCGAGGATACAATACAGACAACAGAGGAGGCAAGGCCACTATTTATGTACTATAAACCACTAAAACAATACTAGCACTATAAACAAGAAAAACAAGATTATCAACTGGAAAACAGATCTATCCTGCATGGTCACATTCCTCAATGGCCACCTCTCCCTAACAGATCATAATCTCCGACCTGCAGATATCAACCTAAGGCCGGTGTTCTGTTGAGAAGTGCCCCCTATCGAAAAATGCCCGGCCCGGAACTGCGCATGCGCAGCATATGTGCAGAACGGAGCCTCAGAACAGCTGAGTTTACGCGCTTGCTGATTGCCTCACGCAGATATACTGCGGCAGAAGGGCTCATACAGGCAAAATCACGTTCCTGTACGTTGCCCTTCAAGAGGCGGCCTGCGGGCGAGCCCGCGGCAAGCTCCGTGAGTCGGGTCGCGGATTCCGTGGACTCGATCGCCGCGGGGATGCCCGCGATCGTCTCACGGAAAGGAAGAACGGGGAGAAGCATCTCCTCGTTCTGCCTAGTGACACTGTCACTGATCTCTGCTCCCTGTAATTGGGAGTGGAGATCAGTGAGGTGTCACATGTAGCCACGCCCCCCCTACAGTTAGTAACACTCCCCAGGACATACCTAACCCTTACACTGCCCCCTAGTGGTTAACCCCTTCACTGCCAGTGTCATTTACACAGGAATCAGTGCATTTGTATAACATTGATTACTGTATAAATGACAACGGTCCCAAAAATGTGTCAAAAATGTCCGACATGTCCGCCATAATGTCGCAGTCACGATAAAAAATAAAAAAATTAAAAAATTTTTTTTAAAAATCGCTGATCGCCGCCATTACTAGTAAAAAAACAAACAAATTATTAATAAAAATGCCATAAAACTATCCCCTATTTTGTAAATGTTATAACTTTTGTGCAAACCAATCAATAATCGCTTATTTAGATTTTTTTTTACCAAAAATATGTAGAAGAATACACATCGGCCTAAACTGAGGAAAAAAATTGTTTTTTTTTTTATATATATTTGGGGGATATTTATTATAGCAAAATGTAAAAAAATAATGCGTTTTTTTCAAAATTGTCACTCTTTTTTTTGTTTATAGCGCAAAAAAATAAAAACCACAGAGGTGATCAAATACCACCAAAAGAAAGCTCTATTTGTGGGAAAAAAAGGACGTCAATTATTTCTTTGGCCATCGATACAAATTCTGCCCCCAGCACTGCCCATCATTGAAATATCCGCCCCCTTCATGTAACTATCTGCCCCTCACCTCCATGAACGTGCCTCGGCCACGCGAGACAACAGCGGATTGTGAACTCAGCTGATCTGCGGCTCCGTGCGGCGCATGCGCAGTTCCACCAAGGCACTATTCGATAGCCACTTCTCGACAGAACACCGGCCAAAGATGGTTCGAATCTCGGCCAGCAGAAACCGGCTGGGATTCGAACCGTGTATGGGCAGGCGGAATGTACCAGTTGATCGAATTGGGTACAACCAGCTTGCAGGATTTTACTTGAGATAATCGCAAGTGGCTGCTACAGCCCGCCAGCAATAATCCCTGTTAAACAACAGGAAAGAGAAAGGAATCGGACTTTTTTTTATATAGCTATCACTGTCTTGTGCCGGTGGGGACGGCTTCCTTTGCCTGCCCATAGCCGGGAGAATACAATGTCCCGGCAGGAGGGATTCCCCTGTCAGCTCTGTCTGTGTTGATGGGGGGAATCGGAAATTCGCACCGTCTATGAACACATTCCTGGTATGTCACAAGAGAAGAATGTTAATTTTCTGAAAAGCTCCAACTTTTACCATTGAAAAGCCATCCTTGAGCTCTGGTCAGTGACTTTACCCAGGATGAATTACATAATGTCATCAGTCTGCAGGCAGGAGGAAGCTATTATATAGTCTACTCTCAGTGATCATTCAGACTCAGCAATGGATGATGACCAGAGAACTCAGCACAGGGATGGTGGGAACCCCTCATAATGGGCACAGCAGGTGTACAGACCTGGGAACTCAGCACAGAGATGGTGGGAACCCCTCATAATGGGCACAGCAGGTGTACAGACCTGGGAACTCAGCACAGGGATGGTGGGAACCCCTCATAATGGGGACACCAGGTGTACAGACCTGGGAACTCAGCACAGGGATGGTGGGAACCCCTCATAATGGGGACACCAGGTGTATAGACCTGGGAACTCAGCACAGGGATGGTGGGAACCCCTCATAATGGACACACCAGGTGTACAGACCTGGGAACTCAGCACAGGGATGGTGGGAACCCCTCATAATGGGCACACCAGGTGTACAGACCTGGGAACTCAGCACAGGGATGGTGGGAACCCCTCATAATGGGCACACCAGGTGTACAGACCTGGGAACTCCGCACAGGGATGGTGGGAACCCCTCATAATGGGCACAGCAGGTGTACAGACCTGGGAACTCAGCAAAGGGATGGTGGGAACCCCTCATAATGGGCACAGCAGGTGTACAGACCCGGGAACTCAGCACAGGGATGGTGGGAACCCCTCATAATGGGCACAGCAGGTGTACAGACCCGGGAACTCAGCACAGGGATGTGAGAACCCCTCATAATGGGCACAGCAGGTATACAGACCCGGGAACTCAGCACAGGGATGGTGGGAACCCCTCATAATGGGCACAGCAGGTGTACAGACCCGGGAACTCAGCACAGGGATGTGAGAACCCCTCATAATGGGCACAGCAGGTATACAGACCTGGGAACTCAGCAAAGGGATGGTGGGAACCCCTCATAATGGGCACAGCAGGTGTACAGACCCGGGAACTCAGCACAGGGATGGTGGGAACCCCTCATAATGGGCACAGCAGGTGTACAGACCCGGGAACTCAGTAAAGGGGTCCCCTTATAATGGGCACAGCAGGTGTACAGACCCGGGATCTCGAAGTCTCTGGCAGGTCTTCTATTATCCAAACCTTTACCTCGGAATGCACAAGACGCTCAGTGTTGGTACCACTCTGTACATCCCCATCCAGCTGTAGCCCAACAGACTTTGCAGCTCGTGCGGCTGGACGGCCCCGTGTACACCTGGCCTAATTTTGTTGCAAGTCACAAGGTTAGAGGCTGCATCAGGGGGCCGATTTGCCGTGTCAAACAAAAGCCAAGGACTGCACAGGTACCTCCATTTATTTGGCTGGTCATCCCTGAGCCGGCATCTAAGTACCTTGGAGAACCTTGGAGACCTTGGAGACCTTGGATAATGCCAGACCAATGACAAATAGGGTGTGAGAGGTCAGGTGCACCTCACATGAAAACTGATATCTGACAATAACTTTATAATACACGGTGCTTTAGAAAGCTAAATGTCATCAAAGTGGGGTTTACATCGACTTCTCCAAGAATTATGAGGAGCGGAGACAAGGAGGGAATGTTACCAGCCCGGTAATCTAAGAGCCATAACATTTTGTCACCCGGGTAAAGCTTGCTTTGCAGTAGAGATTTCTTCTCCAAACACAGAGCCATGTTCTGAGTCACAGACACCTCTATGGGATGACTGCATCTGCTTAGTAAATATAGAATGTCACACCTTATCTCTCGCAGCAGTGGCCCTGCAATAATGAGGACCGCAGTGTGTAATAAAGGAACGGCCTCGAGATGTGCCGCCGACAGGAGTCCTGAGAGGAGAAATGAATGCAATCCTTAAGATAATTAATTGCCCAAGAAATCACGACTTATCACAAACAGATGGAAATACCTTAAAGGGCCAGCTCACCAAAACACATTCATTTAAAATGGTTGTAAAGCCCTTACACACACACACATACAGCCACTGAAGTGACCGGTCCTCCTACATACGTTGTACCTGTTTATCTGAGGGCCCTCTCTTCTCTATAGCCTCCTAAATCACACATTTTACACAGCATTTGTCAGCTCTAGATAGGCAGGCGGAGGGGGATCTGATGTCACATGCTGCAAAGCTCAGGAGCTGAGTGTAATCTGAGACCTGAGTGGAAGGAAAGGAAACCCCACCCCCCTCTACAAATTCTTATAGGGAAACAAGCACAGCTGGCAGCTCGTGGTTACACGCGGTGGTAACCACCGACTCGATATCCGCCAGCACCCGCCAATCTTCCTGCAGTGAGATAGACCAGCGGTCTGCCTATGTAAACAAGGCAGATTACCGTTCTGACAGGAGGGAAGGCGTGGATCCTGTGTCTCTGCAAAGCAGGGACATGGATTCAGTCTCCCCTTCTAGTAAATGCCCCTCCCACAGTGTACACAAACACTGGCTAGTCAGGCGTGTTCGCACGTGCCGAGAATGCCAGGAAGCTGATACTGCGCAGCGCTAATCACAGGCAGTGAGATATTTCCCAATCTGTGTACCGCGGATAGAGAAATGTCTCACTGCCTGTGATTATCGCGCCGCAGTTTTGGGACCACTGTCATTTATACAGCGACCAGAGCACTTTTTGCGATTCGGCACTGCGTCGCTTTAACTGACGATTGCGCGGTCGTGCGACGTGGCTCCCAAACAAAAATTGACTTTTTTTTCCCCACAAATAGAGCTTTCTTTTGGTGGTATTCGATCACCTCTGCGGTTTTTATTTTTTGTGTTATAAACAAAATAAGAGAGAGACAATTTTGAAAAAAAAAAAAAAAAAAAACACACAAATTTTTTACTATAATAAATATGCCCAAAAAAAAATATAATATATATATATAAATTTCCTCAGTTTAGGTCGATATGTATTTTTCTACATATTTTTGCAAAAAAAAAACAAAAACGCAATAAGCGTATATTGATTGGTTTGCTCAAAAGTTATAGCATCTACAAAATAGGGGATAGTTTTATGGCATTTTTATTATTAGATTTTTTTTTTATTATTAGCAATGGCAGCGATCAGCGATTTTTATTGTGACTGCGACATTATGGCGGACACATCGGACACTATTTTGGGACCCTTGTCATTTATACAGTGATCATTGCTATAAAAATGCACTGATTACTGTGTAAATGACACTGGCAGGGAAGGGGGTTCACCACTAGGGGGCGATGAAGGGGTTAAGTGTGTCCTACAGAGTGATTTTAACTGTGGGGGGGAGGGGCTTCAACTCACATGACATCAACCACTGCTCCGATGACAGGGAGCGGTGATCTCTGTCCTGACACAAGGCAGAACAGGGAAATGCCTTGTTTACATAGGCCAGTGATGGGGAACCTTGGCACCCCAGGTGTTTTGGAACTACATTTCCCATGTTCCTCATGCACTCTGCAGTATATTTGAGCATCATGGGAAATGTAGTTCCAAAACATCTGGGGTGCCAAGTTTCGCCATCACTGACATAGGCACTTCTCCGTTCTGTGGCTCTGTGACACGATCGGCAGGAGACTGGTGGACAGGGAGTCCGCCGATCTCGCTAGCACGGTCATGCTGTACGCGGCATCGCGCACGCCTGCTAGCCCCGCCAATTAAAGGGGACGTACAGGTACCGCCCATTTGCCCACTGCTGCAATTGTGTCGACGTATATTGGCGTGCAGCGGTCGACAAGTAGTTAATATGTACTTAGTGTGACCTAAAGACCTGCCAGCTTACCCACGCCCAAATGACATCACACACTTCACAGGAAGTGACATCACAGCTTAGTTTGGCATCACTTGCTGCTATGAACAAACCGCAACTTCCTCTCTTTCTATATAAATGGCTATAGAATTAGAATATAAATATATATATATATATATATATATATATATATATATATATATATATATATTATATATATAGTATAGAATTGGAGCCGCCCACATGACAGAGCCCGGGTCATGGAGGAATCATTGCCAAGCACAGTGCCTCAGAATACTGATATCCCGGCTGTTTGGTGGAGTTGCTAATCGCTCCTGCTTGAAAAACAGTGTGATGTGCGTTTCATTAAATGTACTCCAGTAATCCCCCATCTTTTTAAAACAATTCTTGCTGATTTTCACAACATCAAAGGTGCAAAAAAAAAAAAAAAAAGAAGCCGCTATAAATTCCGTATGTAACGTTCAGTTTTGGTTAATTAGAGCTGTGCAGGAACCGGCACTAACTGGGGGGGGACTACAAATCCCAGCCAGGAACAGGATGGGGATATAAAACAACTCTGCCATAGTTGTGGCAACATTATCACGGTGTTGCAATGCAGGAATCCCCGTTATTGAGTCATGAAGAGTGCTGAATCTGCAATATTTACTTCCACATTAAAACCAAAATTTGAGCAAACAGATAAACACACGGATGAAATGTAAATAGATGTCAAAGGATTTGTATTTCTGTTCATCCAGGCTTAAGGTTTACACAGCTCTGTCAGAGAGCGCGGCCCTGTCTGGTCGGACAGACTTGATTTCTTTTCTGCTGCTGCTAAAGCTGAATTCAAGGTATGGAAGAAGAAAAAGAAGGATCCTGGACGGCTGCACTCAATGAAGAAGAAAGCACCTTTATTGTGACAAAAATAACCAAAACAGGTCACATAAAAAGGTGGATGTTGCAGGACAGAAGCTAACGCGTTTCACATCTACTGATGCTTACTCATAGCTGAATTCAAGGTACTCTGCAAAAAGTGTCGGCGCACCATGGGGGACGATTTTAGAGGTGCACCGAATGGAAATTTTGGTGCCGAAAAACTGAAAATGCACTTGGCCCGAAAACTGAAAATGATAGTTTTTAAAATGTATATATATAATTTTATACATATAAAATTGTATTATATTCGACTTTTCATTTTAATGTTTTTATCCAAGTTTTCAAATTGACATACAAAATATGCATTTGTCTTTGACGGTAAAAAGAATTAATTGTACATAAACATGTCTATGTTTATGTACACAGGATCCCCGATCTCTCCTCTATGTTATCTTATCAGTACATGTACACAGGATCTCCGATCTCTCCTCTATGTTATCTTATCAGTACATGTACACAGGATCCCCGATCTCTCCTCTATGTTATCTTATCAGTACATGTACACAGGATCCCCGATCTCTCCTCTATGTTATCTTATCAGTACATGTACACAGGATCCCCGATCTCTCCTCTATGTTATCTTATCAGTACATGTACACAGGATCCCCGATCTCTCCTCTATGTCCCTCTTATCAGTACATGTACACAGGATCCCCGATCTCTCCTCTATGTTATCTTATCAGTACATGTACACGGGATCCCCGATCTCTCCTCTATGTTCTCTTATCAGTACATGTACACAGGATCTCCGATCTCTCCTCTATGTCCCTCTTATCAGTACATGTACACAGGATCCCCGATCTCTCCCCTGTTATCTTATCAGTACATGTACACAGGATCCCCGATCTCTCCTCTATGTTATCTTATCAGTACATGTACACAGGATCCCCGATCTCTCCTCTATGTTATCTTATCAGTACATGTACACAGGATCCCCGATCTCTCCTCTATGTTATCTTATCAGTACATGTACACAGGATCCCCGATCTCTCCTCTATGTTATCTTATCAGTACATGTACACGGGATCCCCGATCTCTCCTCTATGTTCTCTTATCAGTACATGTACACAGGATTTCCGATCTCTCCTCTATGTCCCTCTTATCAGTACATGTACACAGGATCCCCGATCTCTCCCCTGTTATCTTATCAGTACATGTACACAGGATCCCCGATCTCTCCTCTATGTTATCTTATCAGTACATGTACACAGGATCCCCGATCTCTCCTCTATGTTATCTTATCAGTACATGTACACAGGATCCCCGATCTCTCCTCTATGTTATCTTATCAGTACATGTACACAGGATCCCCGATCTCTCCTCTATGTTATCTTATCAGTACATGTACACAGGATCCCCGATCTCTCCTCTATGTTCTCTTATCAGTACATGTACACAGGATCCCCGATCTCTCCTCTATGTTCTCTTATCAGTACATGTACACGGGATCCCCGATCTCTCCTCTATGTTCTCTTATCAGTACATGTACACAGGATCCCCGATCTCTCCTCTATGTTATCTTATCAGTACATGTACACAGGATCCCCGATCTCTCCTCTATGTTATCTTATCAGTACATGTACACGGGATCCCCGATCTCTCCTCTATGTTCTCTTATCAGTACATGTACACAGGATCTCCGATCTCTCCTCTATGTCCCTCTTATCAGTACATGTACACAGGATCCCCGATCTCTCCCCTGTTATCTTATCAGTACATGTACACAGGATCCCCGATCTCTCCTCTATGTTATCTTATCAGTACATGTACACAGGATCCCCGATCTCTCCTCTATGTTATCTTATCAGTACATGTACACAGGATCCCCGATCTCTCCTCTATGTTATCTTATCAGTACATGTACACAGGATCCCCGATCTCTCCTCTATGTTATCTTATCAGTACATGTACACAGGATCCCCGATCTCTCCTCTATGTTCTCTTATCAGTACATGTACACAGGATCCCCGATCTCTCCTCTATGTTATCTTATCAGTACATGTACACAGGATTCACGATCTCTCCCCTGTTATCTTATCAGTACATGTACACAGGATCCCCGATCTCTCCCCTGTTATCTTATCAGTACATGTACACAGGATCCCCGATCTCTCCTCTATGTTATCTTATCAGTACATGTACACAGGATCCCTGATCTCTCCTCTATGTTATCTTATCAGTACATGTACACGGGATCCCCGATCTCTCCCCTGTTATCTTATCAGTACATGTACACAGGATCCCCGATCTCTCCTCTATGTTATCTTATCAGTACATGTACACAGGATCCCCGATCTCTCCTCTATGTTATCTTATCAGTACATGTACACAGGATCCCCGATCTCTCCTCTATGTTATCTTATCAGTACATGTACACAGGATCCCCGATCTCTCCTCTATGTTCTCTTATCAGTACATGTACACAGGATCCCCGATCTCTCCTCTATGTTATCTTATCAGTACATGTACACAGGATTCCCGATCTCTCCTCTATGTTATCTTATCAGTACATGTACACAGGATCCCCGATCTCTCCTCTATGTTCTCTTATCAGTACATGTACACAGGATCCCCGATCTCTCCTCTATGTTCTCTTATCAGTACATGTACACAGGATCCCCGATCTCTCCTCTATATTATCTTATCAGTACATGTACACAGGATCCCCGATCTCTCCTCTATGTTATCTTATCAGTACATGTACACAGGATCCCCGATCTCTCCTCCATGTTATCTTATCAGTACATGTACACAGGATCCCCGATCTCTCCTGTTATCTTGTCAGTACATGTACACAGGATCCCTGATCTCTCCTCTATGTTATCTTATCAGTACATGTACACAGGATCCCCGATCTCTCCTCTATGTTATCTTATCAGTACATGTACACAGGATTCCCGATCTCTCCTCTATGTTATCTTATCAGTACATGTACACAGGATCCCCGATCTCTCCTCTATATTATCTTATCAGTACATGTACACGGGATCCCCGATCTCTCCTCTATGTTCTCTTATCAGTACATGTACACAGGATCCCCGATCTCTCCTCTATATTATCTTATCAGCACATGTACACAGGATCCCCGATCTCTCCTCTATGTTATCTTATCAGTACATGTACACAGGATCCCCGATCTCTCCTCTATGTCCCTCTTATCAGTACATGTACACAGGATCCCCGATCTCTCCTCTGTGTTATCTTATCAGTACATGTACACAGGATCCCCGATCTCTCCTCTATGTTCTCTTATCAGTACATGTACACAGGATCCCTGATCTCTCCTCTATGTTCTCTTATCAGTACATGTACACAGGATCCCCGATCTCTCCTCTATGTTATCTTATCAGTACATGTACACAGGATCCCCGATCTCTCCTCTATGTTATCTTATCAGTACATGTACACGGGATCCCCGATCTCTCCTCCATGTTCTCTTATCAGTACATGTACACAGGATCCCCGATCTCTCCTCTATGTTATCTTATCAGTACATGTACATAGGATCCCCGATCTCTCCTCTATGTTATCTTATCAGTACATGTACACAGGATCCCTGATCTCTCCTCTATGTTCTCTTATCAGTACATGTACACAGGATCCCCGATCTCTCCTCTATGTTATCTTATCAGTACATGTACACAGGATCCCCGATCTCTCCTCTATGTTATCTTATCAGTATATGTACACAGGATCCCCGATCTCTCCTCTATATTATCTTATCAGTACATGTACACAGGATCCCCGATCTCTCCTCTATGTTATCTTATCAGTACATGTAAACAGGATCCCCGATCTCTCCTGTTATCTTATCAGTACATGTACACAGGATCCCCCATCTCTCCTATGTGTTCTCTTATCAGTACATGTACACAGGATCCCCGATCTCTCCTCTATGTTATCTTATCAGTACATGTACACAGGATCCCCGATCTCTCCTCTATGTTATCTTATCAGTACATGTACACGAGATCCCCGATCTCTCCTCTATGTTATCTTATCAGTACATGTACACGAGATCCCCGATCTCTCCTCTATGTTATCTTATCAGTACATGTACACAGGATCCCCGATCTCTCCTCTATGTTCTCTTATCAGTACATGTACACAGGATCCCCGATCTCTCCTCTATGTTATCTTATCAGTACATGTACACAGGATCCCCGATCTCTCCTCTATGTTATCTTATCAGTACATGTACACAGGACCCCCGATCTCTCCTCTATGTTATCTTATCAGTACATGTACACAGGACCCCCGATCTCTCCTCTATGTTCTCTTATCAGTACATGTACACAGGATCCCCGATCTCTCCTCTATGTCCCTCTTATCAGTACATGTACACAGGATCCCCGATCTCTCCTCTATGTTATCTTATCAGTACATGTACACAGGATCCCCGATCTCTCCTCTATGTTCTCTTATCAGTACATGTACACAGGATCCCCGATCTCTCCTCTATGTTATCTTATCAGTACATGTACACAGGATCCCCGATCTCTCCTCTATATTATCTTATCAGTACATGTACACAGGATCCCCGATCTCTCCTCTATGTTATCTTATCAGTACATGTACACAGGATCCCCGATCTCTCCTCTATGTTCTCTTATCAGTACATGTACACAGGATCCCCGATCTCTCCTCTATGTTCTCTTATCAGTACATGTACACAGGATCCCCGATCTCTCCTCTATGTTATCTTATCAGTACATGTACACGGGATCCCCGATTTCTCCTCTATGTTATCTTATCAGTACATGTACACAGGATCCCCGATCTCTCCTCTATGTTATCTTATCAGTACATGTACACAGGATCCCCGATCTCTCCTCTGTTATCTTATCAGTACATGTACACAGGATCCCCAATCTCTCCTCTATGTTATCTTATCAGTAGATGTACACTGGGGGCATTTATAGTCCTTTTCTAGGCAGTTGAGTTTAGAAGCATTTGTTAAAAAGCAAAAAAAAATGCGTTTAGGACGGATGTTCAGAGGCATTGGAAACGCCAATGCCTGTAACAGCTTGTAAACGTGTGTAAACGCGGTAACTCGTTTTTAATTTTTTTTTAATGGAGATACATTTTTTGACTATTTAAATTTTTTTTTGTTTTTTTTTAAGCAGGAGAGCACATGGTGGTCAGTTCTCTAGCTATGCTGGAAACTCAGCCTGCTCTCCCTCCAATGATCAGACTTGTCCTGACACGCCCCCTCTGCACAGTCTTCACTGGGAAGCTCAGTGTACTGTTGCTTCTCCTCCCCCCAGCTCTTATGCAGCTGAGAACGGAGGGAATGTGATCACTTATAAAAAACAAAAAAAACAAAAAAAAAGGGAAAAAAAGATTTATAATTTTTTTTTTTGTTATATCTATACAAAAATATTTTGCTTTTAATTTCTATTTTAAACTGAATGGGTTGTTTTACAAGGTGATCGTTTACAAGTTAGGTTCACATTGAGATGGCTCTGTGAGCCGTGTTGTGAAGAGGCACGGCAGTCCATTCATTTGAATGGGCTATACCTTCCCCCCCTGAAACGCAGCGATAACAATGACAGGCTGAGAGGAGTCGCCGTATTTCACACGTATTCGCAGATCCGGTGGGTAGCGGATGTCAGTCCCTGGAGGCATTTGTCCCCAGACCGGTTTGTTTGTAACCATTCATTGTGTGGATACATTGCAGCTCCTATCAGCCCGTCATTGCTTTTTACAGGCTTCCTGGCTACACCTATCAGCCCAGCCTCAGCAATAGGCTGTTCCTTGCCACTGTGTGTACCCGTTTGTCAGCGTGAATGACAAATTAATAATAAAATGCCAACTCACTGTTAGGGTGTGGTAAAAAAAAAAAAAGTACAATATAAACATAGACACATAAACGTTTCAGTTTCTGAATGAAGTAGGACATGTGATCAGATACATTGCGAAAGTTCCTGCTGTTTTTGTGACATTCAGTTCCTGCGGTTTCACCAGCGTGACATGAAGGCTGATCGCCCCCAGAAGGCTGTCCTAGAATGTAACCGCGGGACTGCTGTAGGACGACGGTGGTGCCAGTGAACTACTTTGTTTTTTTTTTTTTTTAACAAACTTTATTGAAATGTCACAAAGCGACATTTCATTTAGTTCTACTGGCCGCCGGATGGTGCAAGGTGGTTGATTGCGTTGCACTGTGCTGAAAAAAAAAAGTATTACGTGTCAAACTTGTTTTCATGACGCACCGACACAAGGTTAGAGAGAAGGCATTTAGTCTTGTCCGGCGGTGGGACTGAGCTGCAATAGCTGAGCCTGGTGTGAATAGGCCCTAAATCTTTAATACCAATACAATGTATTGATAGTAAATGATACTGTATTTGTCCCGATGTGGACCTACCTGATTACATGATTGTCTATTTATGTCAGGATCAGTGGGGGCTGCTTCTGTATATGGGACAACAGTTGATATACAATATTTTTAGCACAGATGTCAAACCCCATGCCCGTCGCCAGGCCTCATCACGTGGCCCTTACGCCCAGTTTTGCAGCCGGAATGTGGGGGGGTTGGAGCTGCGCACCCCTAAACCCTGCACACAGCCCACCCCTGAACCCTGCCACTCTGCACGCAGCAGAACCCTGCATGCAGCAGCACTCTGAACCCTGCAGAACCCTGAACCCTGAACGCAGCAGAACCCTGCACGCAGCAGAACCCTGAACCCTGCACGCAGCAGAACCCTGCACGCAGCAGAACCCTGAACGCAGCAGAACCCTGAACGCAGCAGAACCCTGAACCCTGCACGCAGCAGAACCCTGAACTCTGCACGCAGCAGAACCCTGAACTCTGCACGCAGCAGAACCCTGAACTCTGCACGCAGCAGAACCCTGAACCCTGCAGAACCCTGAACCCTGAATGCAGCAGAACCCTGAACTCTGCACGCAGCAGAACCCTGAACCCTGCACGCAGCAGAACCCTGAACCCTGCAGAACCCTGAACCCTGAATGCAGCAGAACCCTGAACCCTGCACGCAGCGGAACCCTGAACGCAGCAGAACCCTGAACTCTGTACGCAGCAGAACCCTGCACACAGCAGAACCCTAAACGCAGCAGAGCCCTGAACGCAGCAGAGCCCTGAACGCAGCAGAGCCCTGAACGCAGCAGAGCCCTGAACGCAGCAGAGCCCTGAACGCAGCAGAGCCCTGAACGCAGCAGAGCCCTGAACGCAGCAGAGCCCTGAACGCAGCAGAGCCCTGAACGCAGCAGAGCCCTGAACGCAGCAGAGCCCTGAACGCAGCAGAGCCCTGAACGCAGCAGAGCCCTGAACGCAGCACTCTGTACATAACACTCCTGAACTCTGCACACTCCACACCTAGCGCACCCCTAAACCCTGCACTCTGTGAATAGGGCACCTCTGGAACTGATCTCTGTAGCATAATCCTGAACTCTGCACATAAGGTACTCCTGAACCCTGCACTCTGTATGTAGCACACTCCAGATACAACCAACCCTTTTAGTGTAACCATACTACTGATGCGGTCTGCCATGAAATTGAATTGGACACCCCCAACACATGAAATTGGGCTAAACGCAGCCATTTGAATGAGTACCAATAATAACTTCTTTAAAAAGCAGCGCAAAGAGCAATGATTATGTGAACAAAAAATCCTAATCCACTTCAAGCGGAACTCCACTTCTTTCTTATGGACGGAGTGGAGAAGGATTAGGACCACAGATCTATAGTGCTTTGGGAAGATTCATACAATGCTTCCAGGGAAAAGATCTCACTGGGGCAGAGTGAGAGGAAACGGATAGTGATCCCCAGAACAGGACATGAGGGGAAATCTTCAAATGGGAGCATTTTCCTTCACTTATTTCCAATTTACTGCCAATTCCTGTTGTGTCACCAGACCAGGAAATAAGGAGAAATCTCCATAATGGACACAGTTGAAAAGAATACCGACAGAGGTTCTAAGCCTTTGAAAAGAGTTTGGCTGTAACTATACTGTGATTGTTCAGATTGACTTATCCGAGGTCTGCCTTAATGAATAAGTTGGTGACTGCCATGGCTGGAAATGGGTCAACAGAAGTGCCGCCAGGAGCAACCATCACACCGGGCGATGTCCGTAACTGTGCCTTAGAAAAATGATTTCTGAACGGTGATAAAACAGACGGTGGTGTCCTCCGGTTTTTGGCTTATTTGACATCATTAGTGCAGCCGGCAACATCCTCCCTCAGAACGGAACTGAATGTATTTACTATAAATGTGAAGAGTTCACATGATTTGGGGGACTTTTCTCCATTTAGGAATCTGCAAATCTCAGCGTTTTTAATGAATCGCAAAGCATGCGTTCGTTTGAAGGCAAGGCTGCAGATTTCTTCCACATTGACAGAGAACCAGGACTTATGACTACGCGATTCGCTACAGATCAAACAAACCTGTGAGATCCGCAGGCTCGCCGCTGCTTTTTAAAATTCAACAACTAACCAGTCAGACGGAGTTCTAAGTACTCTATTACACTGTATAAACTCACTTTACTGTTATAAATAAGTGTAAAATGCAAAACTCCGGTGGGTGTAGCAAGATGGCCGCTTGCCCCCTTCTCAGTGTATCCTTACTATGGAGGAGTGCGGGGTGTAGCAAGATGGCAGCGATGGAACGTCACTTCCATTACACATTCTGGACGGGTCGGCAAATCTGATGGAACATGGGCCCACCAACGATGCCATGTACGAGTTTCTAAACGTCTAGACATGGAAAGATGACTATTGGACTGGGATATGTTTTCTCCAAACAATTCAACTTTTTCATTTGCTCCCATTTGTCTACAGCAGAGATCTTCAAACTGCGCCCCTTTGCTTGCCTTTATCCGACCATTGGGACACTATTCCTCCCACTAACACCAATAATGGGGCACTATTCCTCCCACTAACACCAATAATGGGGCACTATTCCTCCCACTAACACCAATAATGGGGCACTACTCCTCCCACTAACACCAATAATGGGGCACTATTCCTCCCACTAACACCAATAATGGGGCACTATTCCTCCCACTAACACCAATAATGGGGCACTATTCTTCCCCACTGACACCAATAATGGGGCACTATTCCTCCCTCTGACACCAATGATGGTGGGGCACTATTCCTCCCCACTGATACCAATGATGGTGGGGCACTATTCCTCCCACTGATACCAATGATGGGGCACTATTCCTCCCACTGATACCAATGATGGGGCACTATTCCTCCCACTGATACCAATGATGGGGCACTATTCCCCCCCCCCCACTGATACCAATGATGGGGCATTATTCCTCCCCACTAATACCAATGCTGGGACACTATTCCTCCCCACTGAGCAATGATGGGGCACTATTCCTCCCCACTGATACCAATGATGGGGCACTATTCCTCCCACTGATAGCAATGATGGGGCACTATTCCTCCCCACTGACACCCATGGTGGGGCACTATTCCTCCCACTGACACCCATGGTGGGGCACTATTCCTCCCACTGACACCCATGGTGGGGCACTATTCCTCCCACTGACACCAATGATGGTGGGGCACTATTCCTCCCACTGATACCAATGATGGGGCACTATTCCTCCCACTGATACCAATGATGGGGCACTATTCCCCCCCCCACTGATACCAATGATGGGGCACTATTCATCCCCACTGATACCAATGATGGGGCACTATTCATCTCCACTGATACCAATGATGGGGCATTATTCCTCCCCACTAATACCAATGCTGGGACACCATTCCTCCCCAATAATAGCAATGATGGGGCACTATTCCTCCCCACTGATAGCAATGATGGGGCACTATTCCTCCCCACTGATACCAATGATGGGGCACTATTCCTCCCACTGATACCAATGATGGGGCACTATTCCTCCCACTGATACCAATGATGGGGCACTATCCCCCCCCCCCCACTGATACCAATGATGGGGCACTATTCCTCCCCACTGATACCAATGATGGGGCATTATTCCTCCCCACTAATACCAATGCTGGGACACTATTCCTCCCCACTGATAGCAATGCTGGGACACTATTCCTCCCCACTGACTCCCATGGTGGGGCACTATTCCTCCCACTGACACCCATGGTGGGGCACTATTCCTCCCACTGACACCCATGATGGGGCACTATTCCTCCCACTGATACCAATGATGGGGCACTATTCCTCCCACTGACACCCATGGTGGGGCACTGTTAATGAGCCATCAATGTTCTCACCCTAGAACAGGAGATACCTCACTGTCAGGATCACCAAGTGAAATTATTTGGGGGGGGGGGGGGTGACTAAACAGAAGCTCAGATGTTATGTATACAACCTAAGAGAACATAAAACAAAGAAACTGCAGCTGACCAATCCTGACACCTCGGTTTAGGATCATACACAAGGGTGCTATTGTGATAGAAGAGCCAATGGTGGCTTCAATGCCATGTAGCCCAGATTCTGCTCCTGATGACACTTTGGCACAACCTCTGGGGTGAGGAGCCATTTTACCCCAATGAAGATCCTCCCTTGATGGCCCAGGACACTGAAGAAGTGAGCAAGTGACCGCAGGAAAACGTTGTGTCTTAGGCCCCTTTCACACGGGCGCCTCCGCTGGTTCAGCAGAGGATCGATCCGCTGATCACCACTGAGCAGGTAGATGACAGGTCCATCTCCACTTACTGACCCATTCCCCCTCTCCTCTATGGGGAGATCGGAGGAAAACGGACCGCCTGTTCTGTTTCATCCAAAACGATCTGCCAGACTGATGGAAAATTCAACAACTAACCAGTCAGACGGAGTTCTAAGTACTCTATTACACTGTATAAACTCACTTTACTGTTAAAAATAAGTGTAAAATGCAAAACTCCGGTGGAGTTTTGTATACAGTATACAGTACAGTTATACAGTAAATACTGTATAATAATAATAATAATAATAATAAAATAGGAAGACCATCCGCCTGGATTTGGCAGACGGGATCGGATAACGGGTGTCAGCGGACGTGCCATCGCTGACATTCGGGAAGACTGGAGGGTCCAATCAGGTCCATCTGAAAAAACTGACAGCCGAACCCAAACGGGTTGTTCTGAATGTTGTTCCAGAATGTTCTGAAGAGTGATCACATGGATTGCAAATAATTGCAAAGTCCGTCTTTGTTGTGAAAATTACCGCAATCCCATAAAAAAAAAAAAAAAACATTTCCACCGCATTTGTGAAGACGGCTTCGGGGCTCCCAAGAAAGTCCAGCAAAGGCCAGGACCGTCTTCTACAGTTGAGGGATTGGTGGCACCACCAGTGCAGAGCTTCCTCAGGAATGGCAGCAGACAGGTGTGAGGACATCGGCAGGCACAGTGAGGAGAAGACTTTTGGAGGATGGCCTGGTGTCAAGAAGAGCAGCAAAGAAGCCACTTCTCTCCAGGAAAAACATCGGAGACAGATGGATATTCTGCAAAAGGTTCAGGGATTGGACTGCTGAGGACTGGAGTAAAGTCATTTTCTCTGATGGATCCCCTTGTTTGGGGCATCCGGAAAATACCTTGTCCAGAGACGAAAAGGTGACACTACCATCAGTCCTGTGTCATGCCAACAGTAAAGCCTCCAGAGACCATTCATGTGTGGGGGTTACTTCTCAGCCAAGGGAGTGGGGGGCTCACCCACAATTTTGTCTAAGAACACAGCCATGAATAAAGAATGGTACAAAAACATCCTCCGAGAGCAACTTCTCCCAACCATCCAAGGAGAGTTTGGGGATGAACAATGCCTTTTCCAGCATGATGAAGCACCTTGCCACAAGGCAAAAGTGATAACTAAGTGGCTTGGGGAACAAAACATCAACATTTTGAGTCCATGGCCAGGAAACTCCCCAGACCTCAATCCGATTGAGAACTTGTGATCAATCCTCAAAAGACGGACGAAAAAAAAAAAAAAAAAAATTCTGACAAACTCCAAGCATTGATTATACAAGAACGAGGGGGGTGGCCATCAGTCAGGATGTGGCCCAGAAGTTGATGGACAACATGCTGGGGGGAATTGCAGAGATCTTGAAAAAGAAGGATCAACACTACAAATATTGACTCTTTGCATAAACTTCATGTCATTGTCAATAAAAGCCTTTGACACGTATGAAATACTTGTGATTATACTTCAGTATACCAGATCTAAAAACACTGAAGCATCCGACTTTGTGAAAAATTATATTTGTGTCATTCTCAAAACTTTTGGCCACGGCTGCAGGACAGTCCGCAAATTACGTTTCCACACTACAAGCCGAAAACTAAAAAAACAAAACAAAAAAAAAACAAAAAAAAAAAAAAAAAAAAAAAACAGGATAAATAATTATTTTCTAGCAAACACTAAAAAAAAAAAAAAAAAAATATATAAGAATAAAAAAGGAAGAAGAGGAGGAGCATATAGACAACCAATGGATGGACACACATTGGGGTTGATTTACTACAACTGGAGAGAGCAAAATCTGGTGCAGCTCTGCATAGTAACCAATCAGCTTCCAGGTTTTATTGTCAATGTTGAACTAAACCAGCTGGAATTAGAAGCGGATTGGTTTCTATGCAGAGCTGCGCCAGATTTTTCACTCTCCAGTTTTAGTAAATCTCCCCCCACAGACAGTCTAGGAGCGTCTTTATTCCTCTGCTGCACCTGAGTACAGAAAGTCTCTGTCATCTCCGATGTAATTACAACAATGACAGCCGTACATATTACAGGGTAAACCCTAATGCTCTAATACAGAGTACAAAGCGTGTTATATACACACAGCTCCCGGCTGCTGGGAAGGACGCCGACAGATGGTCCCCTTAGGTGACATGAGAAGAAGACCGGCGGGAGACACACAAACCATCTATATACCGGAATACACTGTACTGTATATATAGAGATACACCATCTATATACCAGAATACAATGTGCTGTATATACAGAGACACCATCTATATACCTGAATACACTGTGCTGTATATATAGAGACACCATCTATATACCTGTATACACTGTGCTGTATATATAGAGAGACACACCATCTATATACCTGAATACACTGTGCTGTATATACAGAGACACCATCTATATACCTGTATACACTGTGCTGTATATATAGAGACACCATCTATATACCTGTATACACTGTGCTGTATATATAGAGAGACACACCATGTATATACCGGAATACACTGTGCTGTATATATAGAGAGACACCATCTATATACCGGAATACACTGTGCTGTATATATAGAGAGACACACCATCTATATACCGGAATACACTGTGCTGTATATATAGAGATACACACCATCTATATACCGGAATACACTGTGCTGTATATATAGAGAGACACCATCTATATACCGGAATACACTGTGCTGTATATATAGAGATACACACCATCTATATACCGGAATACACTGTGCTATATATATAGAGATACACCATCTATATACCGGAATACACTGTGCTGTATATATAGAGAGACACCATCTATATACCGGAATACACTGTGCTGTATATATAGAGACACACCATCTATATACCGGAATACACTGTGCTGTATATATAGAGACACCATCTATATACCTGAATACACTGTGCTGTATATATAGAGAGACACACCATCTATATACCGGAATACACTGTGCTGTATATATAGAGACACCATCTATATACCTGTATACACTGTGCTGTATATACAGAGAGACACACCATCTATATACCGGAATACACTGTGCTGTATATATATAGAGAGACACACCATCTATATACCGGAATACACTGTGCTGTATATATATAGAGAGACACACCATCTATATACCGGAATACACTGTGCTGTATATATATATATAGAGAGACACACCATCTATATACCGGAATACACTGTGCTGTATATATAGAGATACACCATCTATATACCGGAATACACTGTGCTGTATATATAGAGATACACCATCTATATACCGGAATACACTGTGCTGTATATATAGAGATACACCATCTATATACCGGAATACACTGTGCTGTATATATAGAGATACACCATCTATATACCGGAATACACTGTGCTGTATATGGAATACACTGTGCTGTATATATAGAGAGACACCATCTATATACCTGAATACACTGTGCTGTATATATAGAGACACCATCTATATACCTGAATACACTGTGCTGTATATATAGAGAGACACCATCTATATACCTGAATACACTGTGCTGTATATATAGAGACACCATCTATATACCTGTATACACTGTGCTGTATATATAGAGAAACACCATCTATATACCGGAATACACTGTGCTGTATATACGTAGAGTTCTACCTTTACAGATATATATTATTATAAATCATACAGATGAAGACTTTCACATGGGAGAATATATAAGATTCACTCACCGGACGGTTTATTAGGCCCCTCTTGCTAGTACCGGGTTGGACCCCCTTTGGCCTTCATTCTTGGTGGCATAGATACAACAAGGTGTTGGAAACATTCCTCAGAGACTTTGCTCCATAGTGACATGATAACATCACACAGATTTGTCGGCTTCACAACCATGATGCCAATCTCCTGTTCCACCACATCCCATTGGTGCTCTATTGGATGAGATGTGGTGAGTGTGGAGGACATTGGAGGACAGGGACCTCATTGTCCAGTGGTGAGATGATTGGAGATTTGTGACATGGTGGATTATCCTGCTGGAAGGAACCATCAGAAGATGGGGACACTGTAGTCATAAAGGGATGAACATGGTCACCAACAATACTCAGGTAGGTCGTGGTGTATAAAAGATGATCAACTGGTACTGAGGGGCCCAAAGTGTGCCAAGATAATATCCCCCCCACCATTACACCCCCACCACCAGCCTGAACCGGTGATATCCCATCCCCCCACCATTACACCACCACCAGCCTGAACCGGTGATACCTAATAAAGTGGCAGGTGTATGTATGCACAGTACATATATATATATATATATATATATATATATATACACTTACTGGCCACTTTATTAGGTACACCCGTTCAATTGATCGGTAACACAAATTGCTAATCAGCCAATCACATGGCAGCAACTCAATGCATTTAGGCATCTAGACGTGGTGAAGACGACTTGCTGAAGTTCAACCTGAGCATCAGAATGGGGAAGAAAGGGGATTTAAATGACTCTGAACGTGGCATGGTTGGTTGTTGGTACCAGACGGGGCTGATCTGAGTATTTCTGGGATTTTCACACACAACTATATCGCCGGTCTACAGAGAATGGTTAGAAAAAGAGAAAATATCCAGTGAGCGGCAGTTGTGTGGAGGAAAATGCCTTGCTGATGTCAGAGGAGAATGGGCAGACTGGTTGGAGATGACAGAAAGGCAACAGTAACTCAAATATCTACTCGTTACACCCAAGGTATGCAGAATACCATCTCTGAACACACAACACATTGAACCTTGAAGCAGATGGGCTACAGCAGCGGAAGACCACACCGGGTGCCACTCCTGTCAGCTAAGAACAGGAAACTGAGGCTACAATTTGCACAGATCACCAAAATTAGACTATAGAAGATTGGAAAAAACGTTGCCTGGTCTGATGAGTCTGGATTTCAGCTGCGACATTCAGATGGTCAGAATTCGGTGTAAGTAACATGAAAACATGGATCCATCCTGCCTTCTATCACCGGTTCAGGCTGGTGGTGGGGGTGTAATGGTGGGGGGGATATTTTCTTGGCACACTTTGGGCCCCTTACTACCAATTGAGCATCTTTTAAACCTCACGACCTACCTGAGTATTGTTGCTGACCATGTCTATCCCTTTATGACTACAGTGTCCCCATCTTCTGATGACTCCTTCCAGCAGGATAATGCACCATGTCACAAAGCTCCAATCATCTCACCACTGGACAATGAGGTCCCTGTACTCCAATGGCCTCCACACTCACCACATCTTATCCAATAGAGCACTTTTAGGATGTGGTGGAACGGGAAATTTGCATCATGGTTGTGAAGCCGACAAAACTGTGTGATGCCATCATGTCACTATGGACCAAAGTCTCTGAGGAACGTTTCCAACACCTTGTGGAATCTATACCACCAAGAATGAAGGCAAAAGGGGGTCCAACCCAGTACTAGCAAGGTGTACCTAATAAACCGTCCGGTCAGAATATATATATATATAAACACACACACACACATATATATATATATATATATCTCTCTCTTATTAAATGTTGGATTCTGGGCCGGCAGCTTCCCCCCACCATAGGATCTCCTACACAGACTTCTTGGCCTGTATGGATGTGAAATGAAGGTGGTAGTAAACCCTCCCATACACCCAGTGCAGTGCCTGGGCTCAGGTGATACACAGAGAGTAAACAAATCCTCCTACATAAGTTGTACCTGTTTATCTGCCGTCTTCTCTTCTCTAAATCAACTCTAAGTTCAGAATTTATACATCTTGTCTGAGCTATCAGAAAAAAAAAAAGGGGCTGAGAGCTGAAATTACAAACTGCAAAAGCTCAGTGAGGAGAACTCTGAGAGCTGATTGGAGGGGAGGGGTCGGGACAACACCCCTCTCCCCCTTTCACGCGGCATACAGTAACCAGAGCTGAGGCTGTCAATCACAGGCTGTGTGCTGGAGCTCCCCTCCCCCTGTCACCTTTTCTTCTCTCTGTGTCAGGAAAACTTGTCAGAAGTGATTGGCGCTGATGGCTGAGGAACGGAGCAGCGGACAGAAATGACACTTAGTACACACTATAGAGGGATAGGCTTTGTTCAGATTTCATGTGTGAGGTTTACAACCCCCTCCAAGAATCAACTGTCCAGCTAAATATTTATTCCAGTGTGAACTCTGAGGAGGAATTGGAACCAACATGTTTCAGGGAACTCAAAACTCCCCCCTTCATCAGGGATACAGAACACAACAGCAAAAAAAGTAAAACATACAAATATCTATATCTATTTGTAATCATATAAATTAAAGTGTTAGCAAAGGATAGTTTTATTTTTTTTTTTGCTTTAAAAACTGATGGATGAATGGGAGGGATTTGGGGGGGGGTGATGAGTGGATGGGAGGGATTGGGGGGGGGGGGGGATGATTTCAGCCTGGGGTCACATAGGAGCGGTGGGGGATACCACATGGGATTCGGATAGGAATCACACCGCATTCCTGTAGGATTGTATGCGATTCTGTGCTGTGTGATTTGCTCTCATTCATTTTCTATGGACACAAATCTCACCACAAAGTATCAGTTGCTGTTATTGGAGTATTAGGAGGAGAAGATCCCCAATAGAAATCTTCTATAATATCTATAGGGTGAGGGGTATATATAATGTGGGGGTCCCTGTATACAGTATGGATATGGGGGGGTGAGGGGTATATATAATGTGGGGGTCCCTGTATACAGTATGGATATGGGGGGTAACCTGTATATAGTGTACTATATTCTACTGTATATAGGGGGGGGGGTAATCCTTCCTATGAAGTGGGGAAGGGGTATCCCTGTATACAATATATATATATGGGGGGTATAAGTGTATATATAATTTATGGGGGGTCTCCTCTAATATGTGGGGAAGGGGGCTGTGTATAAGGTGGAGTGGGGTATCCTTCCTATATGGGGGAGGTGTGCCTCCCACACACATATATATATATATATATAAATATATATATATATGGGGGGGGGGGTGGGAGGATCTCCTGTATATATATGTATGTATATATATATATGGGGAGGGTCTCCTGTATATATTATATATATGGGGGAAGAAGGGTCTCACTCTCCTGTATATTATATATGGGGGGGGGGGTCACCTGTATAATATATATATATGGGGGGAGGGGGGTCTCCTGTATAATATATATATATATATATATATATATATATATATATATATATATATATATATATATATATATATGGGGGGAGTCTCCTGTATATTATATGCAGGGCTTTTTTTCAGGGGGAACTTGGTGGAACTCAGTTCCAACACCTCTGGCTCAGACCCTTGGGGGAGGGGCTGCTCACCACAATCACTTGTAAACATTGAAGTCCGGTTTCTGTGTTTACAAGTGACAGTTCTGCACTCTGCATGTAATGCAATCCTGGTATTTAATGCCGCTTTAGGACCCTCCTACTGTTTGTGAAATATGACCACACCCACTATTTGATGTGATTTGGAGGGTGTGTGTGGGGGGGAGGGGTTTTGGGGGGCCGTGGTTAAGTTCCAGCACCACTTCTTTGAGAAAAAAAGCCCTGATTATATATATATATATATATGGGGGGACGGGGGGTCTCCTGTATATTATATATATATATGGGGGGGGAGTCTCCTGTATATTATATATATATATGGGGGGGGAGTCTCCTGTATATTATATATATATATGGGGGGGGGGGAGTCTCCTGTATATTATATATATGGGGGGACGGGGGGTCTCCTGTATATTATATATATATATGGGGGGGAGGGGGATCTCCTGTATATTATATATATATATGGGGGGGAGTCTCCTGTATATTATATATATATATGGGGGGGAGTCTCCTGTATATTATATATATATATGGGGGGGGGGAGTCTCCTGTATATTATATATATGGGGGGACGGGGGGTCTCCTGTATATTATATATATATATGGGGGGGAGGGGGATCTCCTGTATATTATATATATATATGGGGGGAGTCTCCTGTATATTATATATATATATGGGGGGGGGTCTCCTGTATATTATATATATATATATGGGGGGGGGGGGAGTCTCCTGTATATTATATATATGGGGGGACGGGGGGGTCTCCTGTATATTATATATATATATGGGGGGGAGGGGGATCTCCTGTATATTATATATATATATGGGGGGGGGGGATCTCCTGTATATTATATATATATATGGGGGGGAGTCTCCTGTATATTATATATATATATGGGGGGGATCTCCTGTATATTATATATATATATGGGGGGGAGTCTCCTGTATATTATATATATATATGGGGGGGGAGTCTCCTGTATATTATATATATATATATGGGGGGGGGGAGTCTCCTGTATATTATATATATGGGGGGACGGGGGGGTCTCCTGTATATTATATATATATATGGGGGGGAGGGGGATCTCCTGTATATTATATATATATATGGGGGGAGTCTCCTGTATATTATATATATATATGGGGGGGATCTCCTGTATATTATATATATATATGGGGGGATCTCCTGTATATTATATATATATATATGGGGGGGAGTCTCCTGTATATTATATATATGGGGGGGGGGGAGTCTCCTGTATATTATATATATGGGGGGGGGAGGGGGTCTCCTGTATATTATATATATATATATGGGGGGGAGGGGGATCTCCTGTATATTATATATATATATGGGGGGAGTCTCCTGTATATTATATATATATATGGGGGGGATCTCCTGTATATTATATATATATATGGGGGGGAGTCTCCTGTATATTATATATATATGGGGGGGAGTCTCCTGTATATTATATATATATATATGGGGGGAGGGTCTCCTGTATATTATATATATATATGGGGGGGGGGGAGTCTCCTGTATATATTATATATATGGGGGGGGAGAAGTCTCCTGTATATATTATATATATGGGGGGGGGGGAGGGGGGAGTCTCCTGTATATTATATATATATATATATATATATATATATATGAGGGGAGGGTCTCCTGTATATATTATATATATGGGGGGGGAGGGTCTCCTGTATATATTACATATATGGGGGGGGGGAGGGGGAGTCTCCTGTATATATATATATATGGGGGGGGGGGGGAGTCTCCTGTATATATTATATATATGGGGGGGGGGGGAGTCTCCTGTATATATTATATATAGGGGGGGGGGGGAGTCTCCTGTATATATTATATATATGGGGGGGAGGGGTCTCCTGTATATATTGTATATATATGGGGGGGGGAGGGGTGAGTCTCCTGGCGGACATCTAGAAATGAATGGAGATGATGGCCGGTAATGATATCCGGATCCTCCCCTCCCCCTCCTCAGACCCGGTATTCGGTCAGCTCCCCCCACCTCACACCCGCCTCTTCCGCCCTCCCCCCGGTCTCACCTCTCCCCGGTGTCGTTCGGTTCAGCTCGGTCACGTCTAGTCAGTCAGGCGCAGAGGGGGCGGTGCGTGCGCGGCTCCGGTTGGTGACGTCACGCAGCACCGCAGAAAGCGCGCGCCCGCCGAGAGGAGAGAAATAAGAAGAGATCCGGGAGCGCGCACAGGAGTCCCTGAGGGAGACAGGAGGGGGAGGGGGAGGGGGTGTAGGGGATGAATAGTGGAGGAGGCGGGGGTGTAGGGGATGAATGGTGGGGGTGTAGGGGATGAATGGAGGGGGAGGAGGAGGGGGGTGAATGGAGGAGGCGGGGGGTGTAGGTGGATGAATGGAGGAGGCGGGGGTGTAGGGGATGAATGGAGGAGGAGGTGGGGGTGTAGGGGATGAATGGAGGAGGAGGTGGGGTGTAGGGGATGAATAGAGGAGGAGGTGGGGTGTAGGGGATGAATGGAGGAGGAGGTGGGGGTGTAGGGGATGAATGGAGGAGGAGGTGGGGGTGTAGGGGATGAATGGAGGAGGCGGGGGTGTAGGGGATGAGTGGAGGAGGCGGGGTGTAGGGGATGAATGGTGGGGGTGTAGGGGATGAATGGAGGGGGAGGAGGAGGGGGGTGAATGGAGGAGGCGGGGGTGTAGGGGATGAATGGAGGAGGCGGGGGTGTAGGGGATGAATAGAGGAGGAGGTGGGGGTGTAGGGGATGAATAGAGGAGGAGGTGGGGGTGTAGGGGATGAATGGAGGAGGCGGGGGTGTAGGGGATGAGTGGAGGAGGCGGGGGGTGTAGGGGATGAATGGAGGAGGTGGGGGGGTGTAGGGGATGAATGGAGGAGGAGGAGGGGTGTAGGGGATGAATGAGGAGGAAGGCGGGGTGTAGGGGATGAATGGAGGAGGCGGGGGGTGTAGGGGATGAATGGAGGAGGAGGTGGGGGTGTAGGGGATGAATAGAGGAGGAGGTGGGGGTGTAGGGGATGAATGGAGGAGGAGGCGGGGGGTGTAGGGGATGAATGGAGGAGGCGGGGGGTGTAGGGGAATGAATGGAGGAGGTGGGGGTGTAGGGGATGAATGGAGGAGGTGGGGGGGGTGTAGGGGATGAATGGAGGAGGCGGGGGTGTAGGGGATGAGTGGAGGAGGCGGGGGTGTAGGGGATGAATGGGAGGGGGTGTAGGGGATGAATGGAGGAGGTGGGGTTATAGGGGATGAATGGAGGAGGCGGGGGGTGTAGGGGATGAATGGAGGAGGCGGGGGTGTAGGTGGATGAATGGAGGAGGTGGGGTTATAGGGGATGAATGGAGGAGGCGGGGGGTGTAGGGGATGAATGGAGGAGGTGGGGGTGTAGGGGATGAATGGTGGGGTGTAGGGGATGAATGGAGGAGGTGGGGGTGTAGGGGATGAATGGTGGGGGTGTAGGGGATGAATGGAGGGGGAGGAGGAGGGGGGTGAATGGAGGAGGCGGGGGTGTAGGTGGATGAATGGAGGAGGTGGGGTTATAGGGGATGAATGGAGGAGGCGGGGGGTGTAGGTGGATGAATGGAGGAGGCGGGGGGGTGTAGAGGATGAATGGAGGAGGCGGGGGGTGTAGGGGAATGAATGGAGGAGGCGGGGGTGTAGGTGGATGAATGGAGGAGGCGGGGGGTGTAGGGGAATGAATGGAGGAGGCGGGGGGTGTAGGGGATGAATGGAGGAGGCGGGGGGTGTAGGGGATGAATGGAGGAGGCGGGGGGTGTAGGGGAATGAATGGAGGAGGCGGGGGGTGTAGGGGATGAATGGAGGAGGCGGGGGTGTAGGGGAATGAATGGAGGAGGCGGGGGTGTAGGTGGATGAATGGAGGAGGCGGGGGTGTAGGTGGATGAATGGAGGAGGCGGGGGTGTAGGGGATGAATGGAGGAGGCGGGGGTGTAGGGAAATGAATGGAGGAGGCGGGGTGTAGGGGAATGAATGGAGGAGGTGGGGGTGAATGGAGGAGGCGGGGGGGTGTAGGGGGATGAATGGAGGAGGTGGGGGGTGTAGGGGATGAATGGAGGAGGCGGGGGGTGTAGGGGGATGAATGGAGGAGGTGGGGGGGTTGTAGGGGATGAATGGAGGAGGCGGGGGGTGTAGGGGATGAATGGAGGAGGCGGGGGGTGTAGGGGAATGAATGGAGGAGGCGGGGGTGTAGGGGGATGAATGGAGGAGGCGGGGGTGTAGGGGGATGAATGGATGATGGAGGGGGGTGTAGGGGGATGAATG